>JADRCH010000292.1:1521821-1543065 GCA_019843965.1 Rhynchomys soricoides
CTCTAGCCCCAGCACTCACTTTGTGAGTTCAGGGGTAGCCTTGTCTATATACATGTCTTTTAATGTGCGTTCCTCTAGCCCCAGCACTCACTTTCTGAGTTCAGGGGTAGCCTTGTCTATATACAAGTCTTTTAATGTGCATTTCTCTAGCCCCAGCACTTACTTTGTGAGTTCGGGGGTAACAAAAAAACAAAAAACACTTTAAGTTCTTTTACCAAGACACACCAGCATGGGCTGGGTTCACACCAAGACTGTGAAGAAGGCAGCCTGGGTCATCTTTGAGAAGTTCTAACATGCCTGGGTAATGACTTGCATACCAACAAGCAAGTGTGCGAGGAGATCACCGCTATCCCCAGCAAGAGACGTGGGAACAAGGTAGCCGGCTACGTCATGAATCTGATGAAGCAGGTTCAGCGAGGTCCTGTGAGAGGTATCTCTATCAAGTTGCAAGAAGAAGAGAAAGAGAAGAGAGATGATTATGTTCCTGAGGTCTCAGCCCTAGATCAGGAGATCATTGAGGTAGATCCTGACAACAAGGAAATGCAGAAGCTTCTGGTCTTTGGTCTCTAACCTTAAGGTCACTCAGCCTAGGGTTGGTATGAATGTCAAAACACCACATGGAGCTGTTAATATGTTAAGCCATATTTTCAATAAACCTGAAAACAAGAAAAAAATTTCACTTTAAAATAAAGTTGCAGAATTATAGGTAGTGTATGTTCTGTGTTTATCATATACATTTATTAAAAAATTCATACAATATATGTTTATGATATTGTTTATTCTTAAAGAATGCCCAGAAGATTAAAACAATTATTTTAAGAGAGTAGAATTGATTGGTAAATAAAAGACATTCACTTTTATTTAGTTAGTTCTATATTATAACATTTTAACAAGTACGAATTTCTTATGTCATAATTTCATTGTGTCATTGAAACACAAATCACTATAGATAAAAGAGGGATGCAGTCATGTGAGTTACAGGTCAAGCCCCATCTACCTGAAGCCAATGCTCCTGTGGCGGAATAACAGCTAAAAAGAGGAAACCAAGAATGTGTCTAATGACAGCAAGAGTCAGTATCACCCATCAGAGCGACAGACAGTGAAGAGGGAACACACCCGCTAGGACTGGGAAAGTTCAGAATATGAGCTCCACCTTAGAGATGGGGAGACCATGAGAATCATTTAATCAACCCTCATTTGCACAAGACGATATCAAAGAACCATTTGTGAGTGACAGTGACAATTCAGAACAACAGTTTCTAAGATGATGTAGAAACCATTTAAATGGTAAATAAGCAGACTGATGTGTTTATGAAGCACTGGTACAGTTCAAAGCTAAGGCTGAGAAGCTGGAACATGTTAGTCAACAAGAGAAAAATGGAGCTCGGGTAAATAGCAACAAAAGGAGAGCCTAGCTGTCACACTGACAACTGCAACTGGCTGGCTGACTTAAATGAGCAATAGGCCACAGAGTTGCTTCACTCTCTTCCAAAGAATCACAGCTCGTGGGTGTTACAGTTGTGCAACTGACTGGAAGTATTGCACCAATTATAAAAGCAACGTGTACTGCCATAGTAAAACGTGAAATAAAATGTCCACTCGTCAGTATTCACAAGGTATGGAGCCAGTTTAAGCGCCTATCAACAAACTGAAGGATACAGGAAATGTGACAAATATAGGCGCGCGCACACACACACACACACACACACACACACACAATGAAGATTGAGTTAGCTATAAAGAAGAATGAAACTATGTCATTTGCAGGAAAAGTGGATAGCAACGGATCCTCGTGTGTGGCCGTTTGAATGTGAATGTCCTCTGCCGGCTCATATAATTGCATATTTATATACTTTGTTTTGGAATGATTAGGAGGTGGCCCTATAGGACTACTTGGAGGAGGTGTTTTGTTGAGAGTGGATTAAGAGACCCAGTCTCTCTCTCTGTCTCGATGTGTCTCTGTCTCTCTATCGACCGATCGCTCACTCGCTCTCTCTTCCTGCTGACTGTGCATCAGTATATAAAGCTCTTAGATACTCCTCCAGTACCATGTCTGCCCAGTTACCATCATATCCCCTGCCACTGTGATAATGGAATAACCTTCTGAAACTGTAAGCAAGTGTGATGGCTAAAGAAACTTCATTTTTATGCTAGGCACCCATCTTGGTACCCGCTAGTCATTTGTCTCTGACTCCAGTCCCTGGAAGATAAGTTCCTTATCAACCCTGACTTAGTGATCCACACTCAGAAATGTACACTGGTGACTGTCTACTTGTTTTGACAAGACTGCTTTTTTGCCTCTATATTTTGCTTAGACAGACACCCAAAGATTATTTGGAGTTGCCTTAATCACTTAATTAGGCAGAATAGACCACTTTTTGCTGGCTAGCATAGATACTTGAGGTCTTCTTACGGTTTTTTTTCCCTTAAAAGTCTTCCCTCAACCCCCTTCCACAGCAGTCTCAAATTTGACTCAGATTGTTTATCCCGTTACCAACTATCAATAAATCTCTAATTGTAATTGGATTGAGTCAATGATCTTTTACCAGAGGTCACAAACTTCATAACATTTGGAGGCCCCAGCAAGATCCCTGGGTGACCCCAGACTCAGGGTCAGGAGTCTGTGATAGACCTCATAGGAAGCAAGTCTAAGATGGTCTTCATAGGCCCAAGTGAGCCCAGACTACACGGCTACCACAGATTAAAGGTTGCTGATAAGACTGCAATTGTCCCAAATTTACAAATTGAAAGCAAAATAAATGTAAGAATCGCCAGCCAATATGTTTCCAAAGCTTGAACCAATTGGTGAGTTGTTCTATTCTGCTTTGAAGTCTGGACATTTGGAGAAACAGAAAGTGAGATCTAATGAGATTGTAGGCCCAGTCTCTGGGGCAGAGGGATTGTCCTGGTTTTGGTGTGTGAATGAAGGTGGCTGTCATATGTCTGAGTTCATCTGACTCTTTTTAATTTTTTTTTTTATTTTTTTCTGATTGTGTTGTTGTACTGTCTTTTTGTTGTTGCTGTTCTATGGTGTCTATTGGATTTGTGTTTTTCACACTCTGCTGCAGAGATGGCAAACAAACTAAGGACAGCCAGGCTGACCCTGAGACGCATGCTACATTTTTCATGATTTTTGAGAGGCAGACTGCTCCTGGCTGTGTCTACACATCTCCCCACGCCCCACCCCCACCCCCTGCCCATGGAACTTGCTTCTAGCTTGCTCTCTCTTTTCTTCCTCAAGTTGGCTCACTGAAGTCTGCTGTTGGAGTCCCATGGGTCCATTAAGCACTCCTCGGAGGCCTCCGGATTGTAATTCTTTTCTCTCGGTTTATTTTCTGAATGTCTCTTTTTTCTTACTTACCCTATCTCCAAGATGTCTCCTATCTCTGACCATGGAGCCCTGGCTGTGGCCACTCTCCCATCACTGGGATGGGGTGATGCAGGCACCATGGTGGGCACCATAAGACCCCTGTTTCATCAGCTGCTGCTTCCTGCACTACTGCAGCTAGCATGCACACACACACACACCATTTTTTTTTATCTCCAAGCCTTCTTTGTATTCTTCTTGCCTGGTCTCTCCTTCTGATCACTAAACTCAGTTTGGCAGGGATTAGGCATCTTTTGGATATGGATAATATTGTTATGTAAAAGCTGGCTCTGGTGTTGGGGTACGGCCTTCCTCTTTCAACCCAAGCATAGTTATTTAAAATTTTCCTCCAAAAAACTCTGTCCTAGGTCAGAAGGCCCTCTGACTCTAGAACAAGGAGAGAAAAACCAAACAGCTCAAGAAAGGACACTAAGTGCTTTAAAATGGCTAAAATTTAGACCTTACGGTCTTTAAAGCTAAAATCCATAAAGAAAACAAAAACAAACAATGCCAACATTTTCTCAGTTCTCTATGTGCCTGATTTTTATAGTTTTCTGCTTAATAGCCTCTAGGTTACAGATACATATATTATTCCGCAACTTAGTGATTTTATAAGAAAAAATACTTATTAAGCTTTTCAGGTTATTTGCCTGAAAACACAACTGCAGCTTGCAGCTGCAGACACAAACTGGTTAGAAAATAAAATTCTCTGTCTAAAATCTCTCAGTGATCACTACAAATATGCCTACTTGAAATAATCCAAGCTGAACTTGTTAAAAATTAGCATGCCTTCAAAACAGGAGATAAGCAAGATCGTTGGCCCTTCACCTACACTTCCAAGTCACTCCTCCCAGCTAATCGTATGCAATTAGGCCCTGATTGCTTGAGCCCTCAAGGTTTTCTGGGGAAACTAGGGTATATCGACTAACCACTAAGAATGAGGATGGGGTTCAACTGTGCAGCAATGGACAAGTAGTCATATGGACGAGGTAAAGGCTCCAAGTCGTGTCTAACGACCCCTCAGGAAAAATTTGTGACAACAAATGGTAAATGTATTTGCTACTGTTATGTCTTATGTGATTTGATTCCTTAATCAAAAAGGATTGGTATAAAAATTAGGACGGCTAAATGTAATTACAGATATCTAGCTCTTTGACTTCTTCCCCCATTTCTTGGCTCTTGTTTACAAAAAAAAAAAAAAAATTGTTTCTTCATTTGAGGTCATAGATAATTCAAAACTCTTGCTAAAAATGTAAACTTATATTCTCTCCAGATCTGTAAGACCATTGAGGGAAGAACAGGGGGCACCTATAAAATTCCAGGCAAAAACAAAAGTTAGCTTAAAACTTGTAACAAAAATATTAATAATTAAAAATCCATAGATAAATACACATAATTTGCTAACGAATGCTTATATGTAGCTTAAAATCATTTTTATTATCTCTTTTAATCTAAAGAGACAATAACAGGTCTCTAAGACAATTTGGAATGGGATAGATTTTTATATGATTTCTATCCCAAAATTTTAAAATAAAAATCCAATATATGTTTAATAAATATTTTTGATAAATAAGGTTTATACATTCCTAACATCTACCCAGATTAACAATAACTGACTTAAAGATATATGTCTAGCCACTTTGTCTTTACTGCCTTTGTTAAGCTTTTCATGGTTTTGAGCATATTTTGAGCATATTAAAGAATTTGATCATTTATACGGCGACTGAACATTAATGTGCTCAAAACTATGCTTATAAACCTTGCAAAGTAAAAATGTAATTCATTTGCAGGGACAAGCTTTATTTACCCTCTGTGTATATTTTCAAAGTTAAGCCTAAAGCAAGTAACTAAAAATGAAATTAATTTAAAATTAAATATACTCAATAAATTAAATATTGGCCCTCAAGCTCCTCAGAGTTCTGCTGAATATGCATCTAAAATGCTTAATTTAATAAAGCTTCCCATGATAAACAAAACTGCTAGATGCTAGTAGAAGCTCTAAGGTCTCCTCCAAAGGAACAGGAAACAAGTGACTCTACCTGGATTATAGTAACTCTAAAGGCTTCGCAAAAGATTGCCTCATACCTTGCCTACTGCCAGGACCCTGATCCAACTGTAAATACAAGATAGAGGTAGATATGAGACAGAGATGGATACACAAGATAGAGCAGGTGAACAGAAAATTGGCAGTTTCTCTTTGCTACATAAGGAAGGCCTGTCTCTCAAGCTCCTCGTACACAAAAATGAGTCTTTCAGATCTTCTGGTTCAGGCATGACTGCCTGTGGAAGACTGATACTTCCTGCTGAAATTTATCCTTCTCGTATGTCTGATATTGACAGCTTAACTGTAGCAATAACTGCTGTCAGTAATCAACCACCTATGTGGTTGCCTCGTGGTAGATAATTAGATAAAAAGTACAATTAATAAAAGCTACGAGGGACTAGGGAAATTATTTAGGATGCAAGTTGTAAAGGTCTAAAATATGAAACTTAAGTTATAAGGGTCTAGAAAAGGAATTAAAATATATAAAGATCTGAGTGTATAAAAGCTTAAATAAGCTATGGTGGTCTAAAGATGATTTAAGGGATATAAAAGCAAGGTATGAAAGTCTAAAATAATGATTCAAGATTATATATATATATATATGTGTGTGTGTGTGTGTGTGTGTATGTATGTATATATATATATATATGGGTTTTTGTTTTTTTTTTCAGATTTCTTCTTCTCTTGCTATGCTATTGTTATATTAAGAATTCAAGCCGGGCAGTGGTGGCACACGCCTTTAATCCCAGCACTGGGGAGGCAGAGGCAGGAGGATTTCTGAGTTCGAGGCCAGCCTGGTCTACAGAGTGAGTTCCAGGACAGCCAGGGCTACACAGAGAAACTCTGTCTCAAAAAAAAAAAAAAAGACTTCAAAAGTTCCGAGCTTTGAGATTAACCCATGGAGTTAAGCTTTTCCCCTAAAATCTTTAATTTTATCTTCTGTTCCTAGTCTATATTTGTCCCAGCAGATTTCCAATCAACTGAAGACTACAAACTGCTCCAAACACACCAGCCTCAGGTGGTCCTTCAAAACTAGCAAGCCCTGAACTTGCTGAAAGCTGATGTAAACCAGATGTTTTTGATAAAATTTTCCTACCAGCTTGAGCTCCAGTTTCAGGCCAAAATCCCAGACTCTACAAAACTACCTATGCATTGCTGAACCGCAGAAGGTCCAAAAGAATATGGATAGCAAACCAGATGTACCCTGTCCCTTCCACCTTTCGTCTGACATTCCTGGGCCCCAACAACAAAATCCTATTTCAGCTGAGAAGCAGTTACAAAAGTGACTACATCACCCTGTATCTTTAACAGAAAGCTGGGATGTTAAGGCCAAAGGAAACTAGTTCCCCTCTACCAAAGAAGTCACTTCCCTCTCGCTATCAAAGGGGACAAATAACTACGTACGGTGCCCATTGGCATACAAAGAGCACACTAGCCTCCAGACGCCCTCAGTATTACAAATACTTGTGAAAATTAGAGAATTAAAAACAAGGGTTACTCACGAGGAGGACTTGGATCTGACTAAATGGCTTAATTCATAATTACCAAATTTTACCTGGGTGAAACAAGTGCTTATTTTCTCTGTCTTGCTGCTAATGCATCCTAATGATAGCTTATAAATGTCAATGTCAAACACTATATAAATACCAGAAGCCCTAAAATTAAATTCCCCAGCTCATTCTCCTAGAGCCAGTGGAGAACATGATAGACTAAAATCCCCTCCTTCTGTCACTTCTGGAAGTTATCGTAGGCCCTGTATCAATCAGATATGCACACGCACACACGTACATGCACTCGAGTGTGTGCAGTATATATATACATATGTATGTATATATGTATATATGTGTGTGTATATAACTGTGACATATAGATAGATAGATAGATAGATAGATAGATAGATAGATATCTCACAGTTAAGATATCAACTTTTAACCCTACATAAATGTGAATCAATTATTTGAGTCACATGATCTAGAGCCAGTGGAGGAGTGTGACGGCTAAAGAAACTCCATGTTGTGCTAGGCATCTTGGCATAAATCACTAGTCATTTATTTGTCTCTGACTCTAGTCCCTGGAAGGTGAGTTCTCAATTACCCTGACTCAGCGATCTCCACCCACAAACATACAGCAATGACTATTTACTTGTTATGCTTTGACTAACAGCTTTTTTTTGCTTCTGTAACTGATTTACACTGATACCCAAAGATTGTTTTGAGTTGCCTTAACCACTTAACTTGGAAGAATAAACTAGTTTTTGCTCTCTTGCATAGATACTGGACGTCTTTTTGTGGTTCCCCCCTTCAAAGTCTTTCCCTCAACCCCATTCTTATGGGAATATCAAATTTCACTCAGAGATTGTTCATGCTGCCAGCCAATCAATAAATCTTTTACATATAACTGAATTGAGTCTATGGGTTTTTCCCATGGGTCACAATCTCCATAGCAGAAGCCTTTTGAGTATATTTAGCTAGAAGATCAGCCCTTCTTGAAGGCATTTGATTACAACTAATGTCCTGGAAGTCATTTCTGGAACAAATGCTTGACCACTCCACCAGGCTCATTGAAGGAGCTTTCTGGGCATGTGCATGGTACCATGCCTTCTTCTTTGAGCCAGCTGGCTTTTCTGACGGTGTTGCTGACATCCACCCATGATGTAATGGAATGGACCAATCAGAGGGTCCAACTATAGCATATTGTATTGTCCACTATTCCAAGAAAAGATCAGAAGCAACTGTTTCAGTTATTTTACAGGATGCCAGTGATGAAATGGAAGGTAAAGCCAGTGTTATGGTTTCTGTGTGACTGAGTTATTTCAGTGTTCCTGGCTTTAATGGTTTTTAAAGTGATATATATATATTCCATCCTAATGATTATGGTCTATGTAGATCAGAATTCACTTGTGTCCTACTTTGGCCATATGTGGTACTCAAAGCTATATGGAAGTGTGAGTATCCCAGCTTCTTCACGGGGTGGGGGTGGGGGATTCTACAAAAGACTTAGTCTGTGTAATAGATTGTATAAAATCTGAGTTACCAGAGTTCACAGCTACAACTACAGAAATACTGATCCCCCATGTGCCTCAACATGATGTACACAATCAGGTCCTCCTGTTCTCTACACCACAGCCGTACTGATGACTACTCTTGGCTGTGGACTTGGGGACTTCATGTACATTTTGTCCAAGTACACTGTTTAGCTTCTTACCATTCCTAATCAATGATTCAGGATCTTCACAAATAGCAAGAATAAGTAGCTTCACAGCTGATAAAGGGGAGTGAAATGAAGGAAATAAAATTTATCTTCACTAAAACATTGCATCTAGCTGTCTTTTGATTGACCCTAAAGATGAACTTTCACTGAGAGTAGCCACCCTGCTCTGGCGGAAGTTATGACTTCCTGCAACAGTCTCCTGCATGGATTGTCTGCTCTTTCTCCATCTCTGGCATTACACTATTTGATGGCCTGTTGTCCTAGGAAGCAGGCACCACAGAACCAGGGAAAGGCTGTAAAACAGAATGGTGGAGCCGGGACAGGAGACTTTTGCAAATTCTTTTCCTTTTGTGGTCTCACAAAGCATTACTTCTTTTCTGGCTCGAAGTTTTGACTCTGGCAGGCTTCGAAGCTGTACTTCATAATTCCAAATTTGATTTCTTGCACAAACTGTCCCCAGACTTTCCTTGGGTACCTCAAATATAGCTCTAGGCACAAATGACTGGATCCTCAGTTTAATTACTCCAGTGGGAAGGCTATGGGTTAGTCCTTGGTGTGTTGTTTCCTGAGCCATCTGCTCTGGCATGGCCATAACAGTGTATCTGGCAGTCAGCTCTTTCCTAGAACATTGGCGCTCTGATGCTGAATGGGGAACCAGGCTCATCTTGTCTCACTTTTCATTTTGTAAAAGAGGAACGTGAAGACCAGATTGCTCCAGGAGATTCCTTGAAGAGGTTGCTAGAGGCTTTTGCTCCAGGAGATTCCTTGAAGAGATTGCTAGAGGCTTTGCCAATGGAGAGGCAGTCTTGAGATGCAAACAAGCCTGCAAGCTCTGTGATGTGCCTTAGGACAATAACCATTCTTGGAACAATAACCATTTCTCAACCCCACAAAGGAAGTCACTCTGAACCTCATCTAGAGGCTAACCAGATGAATTAGGCACAGAAGTGCCCCAGGTCTGTCCCTACTAGTTGTCCAGGTTGTCTTAAAGGTCCTTGGTACAAGAGCTTAGTTACTTAATGCATCTTTTCTCCTTAAGAGTGAGCCATGGCAGGTTCAATCCTGGAACTCTGTTTTCATAAACAAAGAGGCCAAGCAAGCAGAAACCTTTTCTCTCATCGGTTACTCGAAGGTGAAGCTCTTCTCTCCCATATCACCACTGGCCTCCTGCCACTGGCCTTTTTGTTTTTTAAGAGATACTAATGTTGCAATGATAATAGCCATGTCCTTTAACAAAATACAATAGATTGGAATCTTGAACATTTCTCTCCCCGAATTCTGTTGCAAAGTTAAAAACACCAAAAGTCAATGTTTGAAACGTGTGATAGAGATGATCTCTCCCCCTCCCCCTTCTCCTCTATTGCCCCTCCGTAATTCAGGTTGGACGGTGATGTTCACTCCAGAAACTTGTTGGGAGAATCTTTGACAGCACACAGGTGGCAGCATTCCACACACTCAAAACAATGAAAGGGTAAAGCCAATGTACAGTGCTGAAATTCTAAAAAGCTTCTGATGAGTTACAGAGTCTAAATCTAAGTGACACCGAATCTCTGGTGAGAAATTCTCCCTAAAACAAAGTCTATTCACCTAGAAAGTTCTATTTACTTCTAGGCATCCATTTCTAGGGAATGTTACTGTGTCTGGGTCTACACATGGAAATTAATATAAAGGATAGAGCTGAGTAGGGTTAAATTCCTATAATAAAACCTCTCTGGATAGAAAGATCTAAGTAATTAAGTCTGAGTAGTTGGAGTTTAAATTATTTGTATAGTGCTAAAAATTAGATGGGACCTACTGTTGAGGAGCAGAGTGAGTGAAAAGGTGGTGAGAACTGGACAGGAGGTGAGAGAGGAGAAGTGACCCTGATAGACTTCGTAAAATAGTTATGCCGGGCAGTGGTGGTGCATGCCTTTAATCCCAGCACTTGGGAGGCAGAGGCAGGCGGATTTCTGAGTTCGAGGCCAGCCTGGTCTACAGAGTGAGTTCCAGGACAGCCAGGGCTACACAGAGAAACTCTGTCTCAAAAAACCAAAAAAGAAAAAAAAAAGTTTATGAAGAGAGAGAACTGGGAAAACACCCAACAGATGGAACCTATAAGCCAGGGTTCAACATTGTCTCAGGTTCCTAAAGGGAACACAACCATGTGATAGCCTAATTAACAGACTCCATAGGAAATGTTAATGGACATTAACCATTCTAACAATATATCATATTGCTAAAATACACCATCTGAATAGTAAAGTGTCTGAGAAACCAAACAATACTGCACTGTGCCATAAATAACTACAAATGGAAACCAAAGAATAGTGACTGCATTATGCTATAAATAACTGCAAAGTCTCCTAATTTTATAATCACCATCGACCTATCTTCTTCTAATTTCTCCAAAACATATTAGACATCAACACAGTAGAAATATTAGTACTATCATTAATAGTGATATTGTACACCTGAAGTTTATAGAATGTTCACTCTATGCCAGGCCTTATGCTGGATGTTTATACGTATGATCTTGTTTGACTCTCGCAAAAATTATATGAGACAAGTAAATCTACTTTTTGGAGCAAGCCATCCATGCAGACCTTTCTGCATTGCTTAAGCAGTAAGCAATCCGAGGGCATCGGATGCCCTGGAACCAGAATTACAGCGTCTCTGAAACCAAAGACTGGGCTTTAACATCAATGTCTAATTTCTACAGTCTGTTGAACTTAGAGAGAAATCAGCATTTTCTACATGTTGATTTAGTTTTTCTCCATTCTTCTTGCAAACAGCTAACAACCTGGCCCAGCAAACTACTTTCCCCCAGTTCTTAGCCACGCTGCACAGTAACTTTCTTGTTTTAAAAATTATTTTCATTTTATGCTCATCGATGTCTTGCTTGCATGTTTGTCTGTGTGAGGGTATCAGATGCCCAGGAACGGGAATTACAGACAGGAGTGAGCTGCCATGAGGGTGCTGGGAATTGATCCTGAGTCATCCAGAAGGACAGCCAGTACTCTTAACCTCTGAGCCATCTCTCCAGCTCCACGGTTAACTTTCAAAATTACATCTCTTGAATTCCTACTGCTCTTTATATTACCAAAAATCCTTGGGGTGGTTGAAAATAGAAAAACTACCTTACCTGGTAATGAAGGATATTTCTTGGTCTGTGAAATTGGAAAGTTCAGATTCTCCAGATAAATTGAATCTTCTCGAACCCATTTCCTTCCTTCTCTTCCTCCCTGTCTTCTGTGGGGCTAGTTTACCCTAAAGTTACTTACCCTTTGAACAATTAACTACGGCAAATTTTCAGCCAGAAAAGTGAAATTGTTGCCTATTACCGAAAGCACTCTCCAAATAAACAGTACTTTTCTTTCAAGAAGACTTTAGCAAACATCTTCTCTCATGAGATTCCACTGGGGTGAGTCATTATTCGGTCTTGCCAGCCACCTTACCGGTCGTGAGTCCTCTCTGTTCTCATGCACACACCTCAGTACGAGACATCTCCTGCTTCATTACCTGTGGCAATCTACAAATAATCAGGTCACACTGGCCTAGTCCATATTCTCATCTCCTGTTAGTCACCTAACAGTCTCTGTATGATACCAACTTGCCTTCGCCTGAACATAAAGATTCCCACCCCTACCCCCACCCACTCCCCCACCTCCAGACCTGTGCTACAAGATTTCATTTCCCAGAAATCCCTTTCCCATCTCTCCTCACCTGCCTTCCTATACCAGGACAAGTATGTAATTGAGCTCAACAATATACCTCTTGTCACTGGGCTCAAGGAGATCTCTCTCCTATGATCTTCCAATGTATTCATTTTTTTTTTTTTTTTTTTTTTGGTTTTTCAAGACAGGGTTTCTCTGTGTAGCCCTGGTTGTCCTGGAACTCACTCTGTAGACCAGGCTGGCCTCGAACTCAGAAATCTGCCTGTCTTTGCCTCCCGAGTGCTGGGATTAAAGGCGTGCGCCACCACTGCCAGGCTGTAATCACTTTTCATCAGCACAGACACCTGCTGTTGTGCATAGTGAGGTTCACGCCACAAATGCCCCTCACTAAAAGATACCAACTGAAAGAAAACTGTACCTCACATATTATTGATATGTGTTGTTTCTTAAGCAATTCTTCTTAATGTAAGGAATGCAATGTAGGAATATTATCAAATTACGTTATAGACACATATGTTTATGTCATAATAAAACCCCTTACAAAACATGTACATTGATCTTTTCGTACTCTTCGTCCCTCTATCCATCACAACCCATTTCCTCTGTATTCAAAATAAATTAGGCTTTACATCATCTACTGCTAACATCTTGAGGCCCAGCCTCCATGGTCTCTAAGGCAACAGCATCTGCATGGTCTCCCTGCATCCTCCCTCGCCGACTTCCCTATGATATCCTCTTCAAATAGCACACAGGGTAAGTCAGGACACGCTGCTTCTCTGCGGAAAGCCCTCCAAATACCAGCACACCCGGGACAGGAAGCCAAAGCCTTTTCAACCATCTTAACGGTCTTCCATCAGTGGCCCCATGACCACCTTTCTGACTTGATTTCCAACCGTTCTTTTACCTGTCTTGATTCTATCTAGCCTTTCTCAAAAAAGTAAGCACATGTCTTTGTGGTATCTAGCTTCGAGTCTTCCTTTCCAGCCAGTTCTTCTACACTGACAGATGCCTGGCTTACTCCTAACCTTTGTCCACGAAGCCTACCTGACCGCTCTACAGTGGCTTGTTCCCTCATTTCCCAGCTTGTCTGCTCGGTTCTTTAGCCTTTATTGTTTTTATTCTTCTTCAAAGTACAATAGACATAACAAAAATGTATATTATGTAACTGTTCTCCCTTGCTCTTGCTCTCTCCTTCCCTCCCTCCCTTCCTCCTTCTCTCACCCCGCCTCTCTTCTTCCCTCTCTCCTTCCTGAAGGTTATCCGGTTCTTAATTATACCATCCCAGGAGCTCCTCTCTTTTTCTGATCTCGTCACCTGCCTGACTGATTTCAATACCAGTCAGTCTCTGTTTGGTACATTACCAGGAACATCAATTATTTTCCTTTATCGCCAATGAAATAATTATCTTGCTAGGCCAAAAAGAGTGACTACAAAACAGACAAGGCAATAATTGCTCTTAGGACCATTCTCTGCCACCTGTGCTCCATCTAAGTGCGTCATACATCTGGATGCCCTCATTGACTACATTTCTCTGAAATGCTTTCAAGGATCCCCTGTTTATGAATACAGTCCCTACTCTCGAGACTTTGAGAAACGTATGAACTGAAACGTGTTCTCAGCTTCTTAACTGTCTCTCAATTTGCCTCCCATCCTCACAAGATGCTCCTCCCAAAAGGCACGTTTGAGCAGGGTGAGCTATTCACAGTAACATACTGATATCACACTGACTCTGGAAAAAAAAGCACCTTAAAATAGTAGAAACAGACTGATTTCTATTTTTGTAAAATCTACAGATGCAGCATACAAAAAGATCATGCATAAATATGTAGTGGAGTATATAAAACATAAAAATACATAAAATGCATGATTGTAGATAGAATAGAAACATGAAGGTATGATCAACAAAGCACTTTTAGTGCAGCTGGTGCCCAAAGGTACTATTCTGTATTGGTTATTTCCTCCTTTTTGATGTCTATAATTTTCTGTTTTGTGGAATCACTTTGCCTAGTACATTTTAAATCCTTCAAGTATAAATAAGACTGTCTCTCTCCTAGGTTTAAATTTCTACACCTGAAATGACAACAGCAATGAGATGAGCTCAGTCAGAGAATGACATTTGTGGTTCTCCCCCCCCCCTGCCCTCCCCTTGAAGCTCCAAAGGGAGCTCAGCAGCAGGAGCATGAGGTGTCTCTTTTTCTGCTAATGTCCTGGTCTTCTCCTTTGTGAGGAACACAAGGAGGAAGGGTGACATGTGCTCGTGATGGAGAAAGCCATTTAAACGTTGCTCTTCCCCTATCTAGTTTCCTGGAGATTTTGTTCAACACATAAGCATTATGAATAGCTCTCCATTGTCAATCTTTGCATCTGGAAGGAGCTGCAAGTGTACATAAGACACCAACTTCAGAAACACAGGCACAGAGACCATTTATACCAGTGATTCTCAACCTGTGGATCATGACCCTTTGGGGGAGGGGAGTGTTACATATCATATATTTATACTATGAGTCATAACTGTAGCAAAACTACAGCTATGAAGTAGCAGCAAACTAATTTCATGGTTGTGGGTCATCACAACATGAGGAGCTGCACTAAAAGATCAGAGCATTAAGAAAGGTTGAGAACGACTGGTTTAGATGATCTTTCAGCCTCCTCCTTCCTTGTGTGATATTAGTGTCTCTGTTTCCCTGCAGGTCTCCACTCCTGAACCATTGCTCTTCTTATCCTTTATCAGTTAAGACATGGGATAGTTGCCTTCTTGTAGAATGGTCCCTAACTTCCAGCTGCATCTTGGTAAGGGCTTCTGTGGTTTGAATAAGAGTGACAGCCATAAACTCAGTATTTGGATGCTTAGTGAGTAGCATTAGGAGGTGTGGCGTCACTGAGGGTAGCCTTTGAGATTTCACAAGTTCAAGCCAGGTGCAGCTCTCACTCTTCCTGCTGTCTGCCAGTGTAGAACTCTCAGCTCCTCTCCAGCACCACTTCTTCTTGAGTGCTCCTATGCTCCCACCACAGCAATAATGAACTAAACCACTGACCTATACAACAGTTTATAAATGTTATCCTTTATAAGAGTTGCCATTGTCATGGTGTCTCTTCACAGCAATAAAACCCAAATTAAGACGGTCTGTACCATTAATGTTATAGTAGCCCATCTTCATTTCCACTTTGGTTAATCGATTTACATTTATTATGGAGCATACTTAGATCTGTTTCAGCGGTGTTTGGCTCCTAAGCACTTAAGATTATGTTTTGACCATTTACCTTGATTATGTAAACTTGGCCTAAAGAGGCACTCGATAAATGCTGATTTAAATATGTAGAAAAATGAACGGAGGGTAAAGAAGGTAATGTATGTTCAAATTCAAAAGAGGTCAGGGTAGAAAAAGAATTGTATTCAATATGACTTACCATCCACAGCCTGGAGAACCCAATGAGAAGAGAAACAAACCTTAAAGGCCTCCATCTCTCTTCTAGCTCTCTTGCTGTTGGTCTGCTTCACATAGTCTGAACTTTCATCACAGTTAACCATGTGTGGAAAATGGGAATATTCTTTGGGGGGGTGGAGAGAAGGAGGGTTGGGCGGATCAAGGGAGACAACCCAGCTCACACTCCTTTCCCTGACCAATACCATCATGAAGTTATTGTCACTAGTACACAGTCCCCACAACAATCTTCCATCTACTTATGCCAAGATTAGCACCTACAAACCCAAAATAGCAGCTGACACAACTTTCTATTTGCAGAAGGGCAGGCGGGACGTGCTAACAACATGCTGGTGAGATCCCTGGATGCTGAGGACAGGCCCAACAGCACAGCTCTGCAGAGGCAGGCAGCCTTGATCTTTATCTGCTGATAACTCCACAGGTTCTTATAAGGGAATTCCAGAACTTTCCTTTGATAAAGCCTCAAACCCCCCAGGTCTACTGCTGCCAAAACTAAAAATAGCTTTACTAGTCATGGAAAGGCTGTTGATCTGGAAGTTGGAAAGAAACGGGCTCTCACTTAGTGCTAACTGATTTGCTGTCTTTAGACAAGCCATTTAGCCTCTGGGCCATTCCAAATGTCCACGTTGATCTTGGGGAAGGTAGAAGCCCCCTCCTTCTCAGGAAACAAAGATAGGATCCTGAAGATACTTGGTGAGCCTTCCTCCACAATCCTAGAAAAGGGAAAAGGGGAAAGTAGCCACATACTGAAAGTTTTCCCCAATTTTACTTTTAATAGAAAAAAAGAGCGGCCAATTTTAAGGCCTTTAAAAGTCTGAGTGTCCCTGTGGTAAAGAGGGGGTGCCTTTTACCCTAATGCCTTCTGGCTTACTACAAAATATCACACTATCCTCTCTCACTCCCTAACTGCCCTACCTAAGATCCATGGCATTTTCAGTAAACAGCTAGGACAGGGGAGGGCCTGGGAGTGACCAGAAAAGGAAAGGGCTGATCTTAGCAAACAGGAGTCTCCCAAGCCACAGGATATCTAAACATGGCTGCTTTCCCTCTGTGGGAAGCACCATTCTATTCTTTATACAACTTCAAAAGATTGCATAATTAAGTTGTCTTTACTAAGCACGCACTTTATATATGTCAGTGCACATTACTGTTTTATTTAATTATTTACTACCCCTAATAACTCAGTGATAGAGGCATCATTATTCCCATTTTATAAGAGATAAAACTGACATTAAGAAGGACTGAGGTTTGTGTCAAGCTGTCAGAACTACTATAAATAGGCCCAAGATGAACTCAAATTTCATACAAAAACCTGTATGTGTATATATGCACATATGTATGTATGTGTATGTATATGTATATTTGTATGTATATATCTTACCATTTGCCAAAGAAACAATAATAGATAAGAGGGGGAAGAACAGAAGCATATAGTTACTGAAATTAAAAAGAAGTTCATAGGTCCCAGATAAATATACCCAATTTCCAGTGCTAAGCACTGTAGAACATGTATACTAACCACAGGGCAGGGAGAAGACATCCCAGGTTAAATACCAATCAAAGAGGCGAGCGGTGGTGGCACACATCTTTAATCCCAGCACTTGGGAGGCCGAGGCAGGCAGATTTCTGAGCTCCAGGCCAGCCTGGTCTACAGAGTGAGTTCCAGGACAGCCAGGGCTACACAGAGAAACCCTGTCTTGGAAACAAAAAAAAAATTCATAGAAACAGCTTATAGCTAAGGAAGAGTAGGTTGACTTCTTCGGAAAGCAAGTGTGAACAGTTTGAGTTTGCTAAAGCACTCAGTATCTGACGCCGGACTGTGTACATGCGAGTGTGTGTGTGTGTGTGTGTGTGTGTGTTCGCGCGCATTCGCGTGCACATGTGATGCATAATCATACTATTGTTATTTAAAGTTATAAGTTAGAGGGTGGGACAGGATTACTAAGCACGGCTATTCCTCCTCAGAGTCTGGCCACCTGCTCCCTCAGTAGAAATCACTTGAAGAATCATCCAAACCAAACACACACTTCAGGTTGTTCACTTAACTTAGTGTGTTAACCAATTCCTAGGGGGGAAATATGACAACCTAATTTAATGATTCCTCATCGTATTGTTAAAACTTTAAACGAAAACACTAAAGATATCGTGGAATCTATGAGAGCCCTTTTCACTTCCTCTGACATTAGCTCTTTCGTGTCATATCATTTTATTATTTGAAATCAAGAATCTTACTGTCATCAAGCACATGCTCATTGCTCAGTGTGCACAGAGGCCAATCTACTGCACTGGAGGGATTTATTTAGTTATTGTTTGTTTCGTTTATTTTGTGATTGTTTGTATTGTTTGTTTTGCCAAAAGAACTTTCTTGACAACGGATTAATTAAGGAGACGGAGCTCGCACATATTGGCAGGTTTCTAAAGGAGTTAAGTGGCCTAACAGGGGATGTGGAAGGAGTGTTCGGATAATCCACACCCAGCACATGGGTCCAGTGTCTTGGCTTCATTACTATACCAGAGTACTCCACCATTGCCAAACGCATGTGACAACGTCCACTTATCCATCGGCTTGAAATTAAATAGAATAACTCATGCAAACTGTTGATGCATAGAAAGCACTCAGAACGTGAAAGAGACCACCACCCACCACTCACCACCCATCACCCATTACCTCTGTGTCTCAGTTAGCTTTATCTTACCAGTTTTGGTGTGTTACGGACCTGAACCAGAGCTTTAAGCCAAGAAGGCTCACCTTTAAACTTCAATTCAACTTTCTATCAGCTAGATGGCCTTGGGGAATCTCCCATTCTTCTTCCACAGCAAGGAAATAATAGCCCTACTATGCAGGAATGCTGTGTTGTTACAAATAATGTTGGGAAAGTAGCTGGCACACGGTAGAGAATAAATAATGTTCATGGAATTGCCTTCCTATGTAATTGTAATTCCCAATACCTTAAAACTGGCCTGGGTGTCATTGTATGGCTATCTTGCTCATCTGGTCATTTTAAAGCCACGTTGGGGCCTTCCAGAGATACCTAAAGCTCTGACCAGAAGCCCATAGAAATAAAGGCACCTATCAGCGGCAGTGGATAGCAGTCAGTTCAAGGGCGCCCCTGCAGAACTGCAGCCCAAGTTCTACGGAAGCCTTGGAAAGGTTACATGATTCAGACAAATGTAGTAGGCATGGGATTACAGGCCAAGAGGAAGAGGTCGGGGCCACTATGGGCTGTGGGTTGCATAGTTGACAGGCTCGTACACTGCAAGCCTTGTTCTGGGTCCTTCACAAAGCACCTCTTTAGGGAAAACAAGATGGTCTTTGTAAATAAAAGTTCATGCATTTCAATAATGAAGTCATTTTCTAGCACTGTAGTGAAAGATATTCTCTCCAGCCTTCTGGGTGAGGACTCCACAGAGGAAGAGGAGTGGCCAGTGAAGAGCCACGGGCTATCTCTAGAAAAGGAGAGAAGGAGAGCAAATGCATCCAGAAATGGACACCCTGCCTCTGGCTCCTGAGGTCACCTACCTCAGGCTCCCTCCCGCCCCTGGAATCCCTTTTCCACCCACTTTCCTGTACACTAGTGGGGGTCACATACAAATCTATATAAATATAGATCAGACATCCGGCGCCTTGGCTGCGTAAATAAGGGATGTGGGGAAGCAATCAGGAACGCTGAATATTCATCTCGAGTCCTTGGAGAGACTCCAAACTGCGAGGGGGAGGGGAAGGCAGCAGCGTCGAGGAAAGGCCTGACCTCGGGGTCTGACTTGGAGTGGGAGGGCCTGGAAGGGGAAGGTGGAAAGGGAGTGGTGAGAATGAGTGTGGGAAGGAAGCCAGAGCCGCGCCATCCTTGGTCCCAGCCGCCCGGGAGAGGAGGTGGCCAGGCGCGCTCGCCCGGCTCATGCCAGTCCTGCTCCGCTGCCTTTTGATGCTCGCGGGGCGCTACACTCCATCCTTCTGTATGTCCCAGTACCCAAGTCTCAGGAGCGGCGGGAGCCTGGAGACAAAGTGAGAGAGAAGCGAAAGACAAGCAAGGGAGAGAGAGAGAGAGAGAAGAAACCACGCTGACTCTCACTCCCTCTTCTTTAATACAACCACAACAAAGTTGCAACTTGGGCTCCTGGATCTAAATACTGCAGGCCCAGAGGAGGCAAAACACCAGGCATCGCTGCATCTCTTGGGGGGTACCCACCAAGACCCTCAGATCCTTCGCTCCAGGGAGGGCCCTGTTGAATATCAGCAGAGAGATGGCTTGGAGCACAGCCTGGTGCTCAATCCTGGCCCTGGGGCTCCTCTGGGGTGCTGTCTGCTCCAACGCGGCGTCAGGGGACGGCAATGCGTTTCCTTTTGACATCGAGGGGAGCGCAGTGGTCGGCAGGCAAGACCCATCTGAGACCAGCGACTCCCGCGTGACACTGGGACGCCTGCCTCCAGCTGCTGAGGTACAGTACCCCCTGCCTTTGCCATCCTGCTCCGCACCTGTGTCTACCATGTCTACGGGCTGGGTCACAATCCTCTTTCTGTCCCCATCTTTTGGACAACCTAGACTTTCATCTGGACTAGGTTGCAATTAAAGGGCTTTGTTTTGAAAGTTTAATTTGTATGTGAGTTGAAAGTTGAGGCTTTGGGAAGGTGTTTCTCTCTTCCAGTGAGAATACCCTTCATGTCTGCATGGGTCTGTTAGACTACATGAGAAATGTATGTAGCATGCAGTGGTGGTCTTTTGGTGTGCCCCAATCGTCATTTAGTCAAGCCTTGGCACTTAATGTGCGTGCCCTTCACTGTCTCCCTACTCCTCTTCGCTGTTTGAACAATGGGAGCAATATTACTAAAAAGACCTATCCTGTCTCAAACTAAACAAAAGGTCTTCTGCAAGGCTGGGGTGCTGGGGGTGGGGTGCTGGGGATGGGGGTTGTCCCTGAAGGTAGCTGTTAGAAATTTTCAGGGCAGATACCTTAAACAAAAGCAGAGCATTCTAATCCAGAAGCAAGATTAAATCAAGCTCCATTCCCAAAGTAAAGTTGATCAGGATATACTATTGATCAAATGCTTATTCAAAAAGCATTGTTTGCTCTACTATTTGTTGCATGCTACTGTTTTTATGTATCAAGAGACTTTTAAGTTAAGATACAGCTGAACTGTAGGCATTGGAGAAGAAGGATGAGTTCTTCCTTCTTCTCCAATCACTTCTAGTAAGTGATTTAAGAGCCTCTGAGCCTGGATAGACAGTAACATGCCCAGGTCGTGGGGGATGCTAAGTAGGAGGAAAATGAAGTCACCTAAGTTCATGGGAAAGGAAAGAGCAACTGATCTAACACCACACACACACACACACACACACACACACACGCCACATACTATACAACACATACACACAGCACACACATACACATACCACAAACATATAACACACACATATACATACATATACCACACATAACACACACACACACACACACATGGAGCACATGCAACACACATACACCACATACCACACAACACATGCACACACATATACACACCACAAACATA
>JADRCH010000292.1:1543075-1559088 GCA_019843965.1 Rhynchomys soricoides
CAGCACACATATAACACACACAAACACATATATGTACACACACATACACACACCCCATGCACACACCCCACACATATACACACACTACTATACCCATGGCTATAGTAATCATATAGCTGAAGTAGCGCTGTAAGTTGAAAATAATACTAAAAGTCACTGAAGTCTCAGCTGTTGCTCCTAACGCTACCCCACTGGTGATATAACTATATTAATTGTTATTAAAAGTAAAGTGCAAGATGATTCCTCTTAAGTGAATGTTCAAGTCATGTTTCCTTTAAAGGGAGGCAGTCAGGTAGAACCAGAGTGTTCCAGTCTCTCGTTCAGTACATAGGGTCTACCCTATGGGTCTATTTTGAAAAAAATCGAGAGAAAGAAGGGGCTTCTGCTCACACCCAGACACTGGGGACAGGTCAGAGCAGCCAAACTCCCTCAATGGGGAGGAATCGCTTCTCTGCACTCTTGGAACAAGCCCAAGGGACATTATCTCTGCACCTGTTGCTTCCAGCAGGGAAAGTCCCTGAATGAGATGCTTGCCATAAGGACAGAATTGATATTGAGTATAGGACACTCAATTAAACTTGAATTGCAGGTAAACAATAAACAAATCTTTATCTTGACCCAATTGTATGCTAGAATTTTTTCATTATTCATCTTAATTCAACTTATGTGTGCATTCTGTGTTTGCATATGTTAAATCTAAAGAGATGATCATATCGTACATAGCTATTTTTTTTTCTGTATTAGCAACTCATAATAATTATTTGAATGTTAGAGGGCCTTAAAGATAATATTGAGACTGTGAGCAATTCTCATACCAGCACATGTCCAGGGCAACGTTAGCAAAGCAGTTTAGAGGGCAGGCTTGCTAAACACGTTTAAAGGGCAAGCACCTTGATTTTACCCAAGTAATAGTTTACCCAACTTGCTGATGAAGAAAAACAAAACCAAACCCTCAAGGCTTAGGGAAATCATTGATAGCTATTTTAGACTTTATGTTATTGCCGTGCTGAAGGTATTACAGTGTCTGACATAGATATAAGTGATTTGAACACACTAAGTTACTACCATAAATGGATTAGAGTTTTTAAAAAATCCTTATTTGGTGCTATTTCTCAGAGACTTTTATGCTTTTATCTTACTAAATGTTTGTTAATATTGGATCACTGTTTGCCTATATACTTCAGATCAGAAAGACTGTCCCATAGTAAGTTAAATGTGCAATACTGTCAGGGTCTACTAGGGTCAAAATACTAGTTGAGAAATTTTGGGAAGAGAGAAGATATTAGTCATCTCCGGGAAGATCACAGTAGTCTGGATTATGCTTCCAAAGGATAGTTTCACATAAAGCCTCCAGCTTGCCTGTGGTCTCAGGATGATCCCAGTGCCCCAGCAGCAGGTTTCCCATGCTCTTTATAACTAGTAAGCAGATCTTAAACCAAATACATTCCAGAGACTTAATAACATGGCACAACCACTTTCCTGGGATGGGTCAGGAAACTGTATTTACATAAAACAGAATACGGTCACATTATTCATAGGAGGGGTTCAAAATGTGGGTGGGAGGGTGCTCTAAAAATATTTCACATTATTTGAGTTGGGTTTATATGAATGGTCATTCTTCAACCAACTCTCCAAAAGAAGGGGAAAAAAAGACTAAGCCAAGCATGGGTCAATGGGAGGAGCTTGGCAGAAATCCCCTAATGCTCTCCCCCCCAGTTCCCTATCACTGGATGCTTGTCCTACAGCAGGGTCTCTGACCCACAGTGGTGCTCAGTGTGAGCTGGGAGCAAATGTGACACAATGAAAGGACAGACAAGGCTGACAGGCCAGGAAGGAAGGACCCACCTTTGGAAAAAAGCTTTCCCATAGGATGGAAAGAATGTGAAAGAGACACCACGCCCAAAGAGAATTCTCCACTTGAGGATTTTCCTACCTCCTGCTTCTTGACAAGCAATTTACTGAGTCCACTGCTCAGTCCATACACTGAGTGTATGGTGACAGCAGCGATTTTTAGTAAGCAAGGGTGGGCAAGAGGGAGACTAGTAGTTTCAGTACTAGGAACCTTCAGTATGTTAAAATACTAAATGTTAAAATCTTTTAACATTTTGACAAGATGTTAAAAGAGGAAAGGCTATTCACTTTGTCAAGTGCACTGTAGCAACTGACTCTAAGTTGTCTGTGTGTGTGTGTGAGTGTGTGTGTGAGTGAGTGTGTGAATGTGTGTGTGTGTGTGTGTGTGTGTGTGTGTGTGTGTGTGTGTGTGTGTTGGGTAATATAGTTAGTTGGCCCAGAGCTTTCTCCTCTTGCCTGTAGGGCTGTTGCAATCTCTAGAAATGATGAAACACAGGCAGAGGAAATCTTCGATGTGTGGATTTTGTGGAAGTGATCAGAATCCAGCTAAAGTCTTCGTGACAAACACAGAAGTGCAGGGAACCAGAGGGAAAGGAGGAATGGAGATAGAATGACACCAGGAAACCAGTCTCAGAGTATCCTTGAGGAAAGAGATTTTTGTTTATTGGGACACAAGGCAAGAGTCAACAAAGGTCGAGAACACTGGGCTAGCAGTAGGAGCTGGATGGAGGCCAGGCAAAGACATTGGGAAATGCGGGACAAAGGAGGAATGCTGGGAGGGCGGAGCAGGAGTGTGTGGAGCTGGGCTTTATCTTTATTCCTGGTTTTGATACGTGAGAAAAATAAGAGAAATCAATTATAAAGCCAAGGAAACTGCCCTGAGAGGAAAACGTAGGACTTCATGGCCTAACCTGCGTGGGGTTTACTGTTAATATCATCACCATGGTAACTTCCCTCCAAAAACACCATTGCTTCATAAGCCCATGGCCATGCCACTCTGGATGAACTGACTTGCTTAAAGAAGCACTACAGGAGACTAACTCTGAGGGACTTTCCCTCTACTCTTCTCTGTGTTGACATGCGGTCCCATGCCCCATCACGCTGTTCGGCTCCCTGCCATTGAAGGGTTGCAGAATGTTTACAGAAAGTCTCTATCTCTTTCACTACCAACTTTCCTTTTTCTTATCTCAGCACCTTGCCTAGAAAAGGACTAAGTAGACAATAAATCTTCTAGCCACTAGCCGAGGCAGCTCTCCTGGACTGCTGTGCCGGCATTAGATTAGGTCTTTGGAATCTCCATTTTCATTCACACAGCAAGCACATTTAGAGACTTACCTTGTACAGAGAAAAAAAGTACAGGTACCGAGAGGGATTAACAGAAAACAAAGGATGGAGTTTTACCATCACGTTCAAATGGTAAGCAATCTGAGAGAAAATAACCACCAAGCACTGTCCAAAGCAGAACAGACTGATGCTCTGTAAGAGTGGTTACGAGCTAAGTACCATGGAGAAAATGAGGTAGACCAGGAAGCAAGTGATATTCTACTTGCCAACAGCAAAGGTTTTATACAGCTTAGTCTAGAAATGTTGGGATGTCGTAGCAGTGGCGTACTTAATGCTACCTAAGACATTTCCGGACACCTCCATGATAAGTCAGTAGAACTATCCAGTTATATCATCTCAATTCGAAAACTTGGAAATAAGTAGAGAGGCAGCTGCCTGAACTTCGTGCTGTGAAGCGGCTCCGTTAGGGAGGCGTTTATCTGTAAAATCGACTTGACTGTGCAGGAATATCTAGAAAGTATATGGACCCACCCATAGGGATCATTTTATTGTAATTTCAGAAGCTTTTCTTTTTTAAATGAAGAAGTATAAAATGTCATGCAAAGCACCATTGGGTGCTACTGGAAGAGTCTGTAAGCTATGTAATCTGTTAAGACAACTGAAGTCTTGGGTAGCACCCCTTCCCTGCCTTCCTGAGTAAATTTTTTCTTCTTTTTTTCTTTTATTGTGGGGGTTGGAGTAGCATCTATGTGCCTTGGTGATTGAACGGTGGTCAGAAGACAACATGTAGTGAATGAACAACAAAGTTCATTCACACTGTGGGTGTGTCAGAATCGCTGCTGTTAAGGTTTCCATTCATACATACATACGTATGTGTGTGTGTGTGTGTGTGTGTGTGTGTGTATAGTATCATTTACATATATACACATGTGGATATATGTGTATAGAACATTTGTTTGTGGATGCCCATATAAATAAATATGGTTTCTTCTTTTTGGGTATTCGAACAATATTGCTTTGAACAATGATGTGTAAGTATCTGCCTTTAAGGCCCTGTTTTCAGTTCTTTTGAGTACATATCCAGAAGTGGAATTGCTGGATCCTGTGGCCTAAAGGAATTCTTAAAATTCAGATTATTACAGAAGCCATGCAAAAAACTATCTAAGGGAAGCCAGGTAAGGCAGAAGAGTAACCTGGAGGTAACCAGTCCTGAATCACAGCCAGCCTTGCTGGAACTTATTTGTCTGTTTTTTAAGAGAAGACAGGCAGGATGTGGTGGTGCTCACCTTAATTCCACTACTCAGGAGGCAGAAGCAGGCAAATCTCTGAGTTTGAGGTCAAGCCTGGTCTACAGAGTGGGTTCTAGGACAGCTAGGACTACACAGAGAAAACTTGTCTCAAAATAACAACAACAACAAAATAAAAAACAGGAAAGAAAGAAAGAAAGAAAGAAAGAAGGAATCTGGATTCATACCTGAAATTGATGACTCAATATTAAAATTTCACCTAGGCAAGTACATCCAAAGGCCAGATTTAACCCAAGGGCAATTCACTTGCTATCCCTACCATATTTGAAATTTGCCTTTCATCAGAGGCAGACTGTGGGCATGCGGCCAGACAGATGTGTGAATCAGTGCTCAAACTTTCAGCAGGGTGACTTTGAGCAGATTAGCTCATCTTTTAGGGATTACCTTTTTTTATTATAAAATTAAAAAACATATTTGCCTCACAAGATTGCTGTGGTGCTACACGTAGATGTGTGTGTGTGCAGGCTTTATAAGACAGTTCACCTCAGCCTCTCCTCCCCTCAGCCTCTCCTCTCCCTTTCAGCTCCTTTCTTCCCTGTGACTTCAATGAAACACAGGGACTGCGTGCTTAGTGTCTTGCCAAGCGTACTTTTGTCACCTGAATCTTTAATAATTTTATAAATTTCATCTTGTCTGCATAGTTCCTAGCTGTACAACCCAAGAGTAGAAGGACTAGAGTGTCTCTTATAAGCATTCTCTAACAGTTTTCAAACGGTTTGTCACGGGAAATAGAGTCGGTATCTGAGTGGCTGAGAAAAATGATGTGTTTTTCTGAATCTGTAGAAAAGCCAAATAACAGCAACAACAAAGCCAAGCCAAAAAATGAAAGTATAAGACTGAGAGAAAGACATTAAGGCGTGGGAAAAACGAAAGAACAGATTCATAGACGTTCAAATCTGACTTGTCATTTTGTGGCATGCATAAGGCCAGGGAAAGCCTGCTTCTTAGAACAATCATATAAATATGATGGCAGTGAGATATAATTTTGAGAAATTTGAGTTAGAAAACACAAATCCAATTCTTGGCACACGCTTTGAGTGCCCAAATTAATATTTCTAATTAATCTTCTAACATAGGAGATCTGTGAGTTCATTAACAGATAGTGACCACAGACAATATTTCAATACTCTCCTGGGTTTCACAAGAGCAGCCTGCTACTTTCAACTGTGTTTTCTCTTTTGCTCCTGGTGTGGTAAAGTTAAATTCTGGGAAACGGCTTACTAAAGGGAAGTTTAACCACAGATGTTTGCAATTCCAACTTGAGTTTCCCATCAAAGTCCTAATGAAATTCAGCTGCAGGCAGCCTGCCTCTGAGGATCTCTGCCTTTTTGTCATGAGAAACATTAGAGGAGCAACATTCCAGAGGCCGAATGGTAGTGGGAAATTTTCCATCTTCAAACCCAAATACTCTGCATAAAGAAAAATACATCAGAAGCTGCTGCTTTTTTTTTTTTTAAAGAAAACTGGGTGGATGTGCTTTAAAAGTAATCATAATGTGCAAAAGGCCCCTCCTCTTACTTCCAAGGTTGTTTAAAGCTTGTATCTCATGAAAGTTAGAGATCTCCTGTTTGTGTAAATGAAGGGAAGTAGCTAGCGTGATAAATCCCCAAGAACTGCTAAGTGTGAGCAACCTAGAATACGCATTAGTACAAATTTCCTATAGCCTACAATAGAGATCTGTGCTATACCTAACAGCTAAAAGATCTCTTAGGCATGGTACAGACTTTGTGTGCTTATATTTATGGTGAAATATGGAGTAATATCATTGCCTTAAAGAATATTAGAGACTCTGGGGATCTAAAATGTGTTCCGCACAGCTTACCTTGAGGATGTGACAGCTACATGGAGTAGTGCTGTCTGTACCAAGTTCCCTGCAGTGCAGAGAACAGGACTAAAGAATTCTACAGACGCCAGTGTCAGCCGGAAAGACTGGATAGCATCGTGGCTAGAAGCAAGAGAGATCGTGAGTGATCTTCACAACCTTAGTTACCAGGACCGGAGAACTGCCTAGAATCTTCAAATGAAAATATCAAAATGGCTCAAAAGGGAGAAAAAAAAGGTTTTGTTTTGTTTTTCTTTTTAGAATGAGATACCACAGCACAAACCCCACATCCCAGTCTTTTGTTTTGTTTTTTAGCTGGTTTCTTTTTTTAAAAAAACTATTGATTCATTTAAGTGTATGTGTGTGTGAGCTTGTGTGCTCCACGTGCCTGCAGGAAGGATCCTATGGAGCAGAAGAGAGCGTTGGATCTTCTGGAACTGGAGTCACAGACAGTTGTGAGCTGTCATGTGGATGCTGGGAATCGAACCTGGGTACTCTAGAAGAGCAGCTACCATTCTTAACTCCTGAGCCATCTCTCAAGTTCACCACCCCACTCCTGCACCCTCACGCACGCACGCACACGCGCACACATATCTCAATCTTAAAATGTGACAAGCCTATTCTGTTACTGCAAGTTACTCCATGATTCTTTTTAGGCTTTATAATGTGTGTGCTGGCCCATGAGAAGAGTGACATGATACCCAATGGGAAGTTATCCTTAGATTCAAAACCTACCGTGCCTTGAACTGTAAAGCCAAAGAAAGGAACAGATGCTTGATTCTAGAAAGAGAGTTTAGAGACCCACTCCTCTCTCGGAAGAATTAAGCTGGGCAGAGGGAATCGGGGAAGCTCACTAGAGACAGCTCAAGGAACTGTGTCTTCTGGCCCTGCCTTGGACTCGTCTTGGGTTGGGTGTACTTAGTCACTTCAGCATTAAAACAAGAGCTCATGACCATACTCTGATATCATGTGAAGGAAATTATTTACTTCACTCTACTATTCACTTTAGTCTTTATTTGCTTCTCTTTGCCCTTGCCCTGGGAAATCACCCCTCAGAGAGGCCTGGGACACTAGGTAAAGTTGAACTATGGGTAGAGACTAACCTTGATGGTTCTTCACGCCATCAGTAATAAACACATCACTCTTGGAAAATTAAGGAACATGGGCAAGTCCCTTGACCTCTTGTCACCCCAGTTTCTTTATCTAGAAAAAAGGACAGAGAAGATGAAGATGACGTAATTGTAGGTGAGGATGGTCCTTCTAATGCCATACCTAACAGATGGACGCCGCTGTGTCAAGCTTAAGAAATAGAATCATAGCTGTTATCCCGAAAAACCCCAAGTTCTTAAAAATCCAAAGAGTATGGAAAACAAAGAACTTTGGCCTGGAAGAAGGAACAAGAAACACTTTAAATGGAGCAGTTTTCCCAGCTTCCCATCACCTTCTGTGAGTGAGGCTGGGGGATAGCTACCAGTAAGGGCATGGGCCAAGCACAGACACGAGCCTTCCACGATGACACACCAAGGAAGTGTCTCAGACAGTATGAGCTGCAGACACCCCCGTGCATACAAGGTATGTCCTCCTGTGGTCAGTAAATCCTGTGCCAGGGTTTCTAGATGTCCCTACCTCCTCTACTCAGACCCTTTGTGATGGAATAAAATATGAGGCCAGAGGAAGAGAGCACACATCCATACCTAGGTGCCAGTCAAGTATCCACTAGCAGAGGGTCCACAGCCAAGAACATGTTTCCCTCAGTGGAAACAGTAAGGATAATAGGCAACAGCTTGATGCATTATAAATATCGAACAAAATTATATATTCTATGCACTGAAGAGTTGCTCACTGGGTCTTAATGCTACTGGGAAGACAAATTTACGCGTGCTCTAGATTCAGCAGGTCACACTTGGTCAGATTTATGTGAGGACGTTTGTTTTGGTAAATGTCTGATGATTGCTGGCCGTGGGGCAGCAGGGTCTAAAAGGTTGATCCTTGAGCTTGGTGCTGAGAGGCAGTGTCTATTGTGCTTGATAAAAAGGTAAAGAGAGAAAGAATATGTTTGGTGGATATGCAGTCAGGTGTGGGGGGAGGGGGGGCCTCCACAGGCCCATGCTGAGGCATCCCTTCAGCCCGAGGGACCAGCCACAAGACCACAGGACCATATAGGATAGAACAGAGTTTATTTAGGGCATGGGGAGGGGAGTTAAGAAGGTAGTACAGACAGAGA
This sequence comes from Rhynchomys soricoides, assembly GCA_019843965.1. Taxonomy (NCBI): domain Eukaryota; kingdom Metazoa; phylum Chordata; class Mammalia; order Rodentia; family Muridae; genus Rhynchomys; species Rhynchomys soricoides. The sequence continues at coordinate 1,551,564 of JADRCH010000292.1, forward strand.
AAAGGAGAGAGACAGAGACAGAGACACAAAAAGAAAGAGACAGAGAGAGAGAGAGAGAGAGAGAAAGAGTAAAGTAGTACAGGCCAGCCATGAGCACATTGGGGGGGGGAAGGGGGAATGGGATGAGAAGACAGAGGAAAAGCAAGAAGGCAAGAGAGCAAGAGAAAGAGGAGGGGGCAAGCAGCCCCTTTTATAGTGGGTCAGCCCTACCTGACTGTTGCCAGGTAACTGTGGGGTGGAGCTTAGACAAAATGCTAACAGTATCCATGCCACCTGAACCCAGGATAGAAAAGCAGAGCATCAGAAGAATCCACCTTCTCACCTAGCCAATGTCCTCATTAGTACACTGAAATATAAGAAACACTAAACTCTAAAATACAGCCAGATTTGAATCTTGATAGGCTTCGGGAGGTGAGGATCTATGGATCTAGAAAGGGGAAACTTTATAATATATACTTATATATAATATATATATAATATATTATATGTATTTAAATATATATAACATATATTATATGTGTGTGTATGTATATGGATGAAAGCAAAGATATTAAAACCCAATCATAGCTGAGTGAATCTCAATCTCAATGATCAGATTGTAGAGCCTTGCTCCAAAAAATACGCAACTCTAAAGCAGAAAAATAATGGAGAATGCTGCCTTCAGGAGCTGGAAGACATTGCTATCTCCTGGAAACACGGCCTCGCACATGGGCATTTGGAACTGGCTTTAGAGTAAAGGTATAAAATGATATGGAGGATTTTCTGTTCCCATCCCTATCTTCCCAGTATCTGTGACTATACAGAAAAGAGATAGCTAAAAAGTATGTCCTTGAGGAAATGACAGGAAGAGGTGGCCAGAGAAGAATTTACTTGGAAAATCTGCTGGAATATAGACTGTCACTTTGATTCTTTAAGAAACGATACAGCTGTGATGCTTTTTCTTCACAGCAAGGACATCATCCTGACTCAGGACAAGTCTCTATGGAATAAAGAGTGTCCTGAGCTAGAAAGATAACGTCACAAGATGCATACAAACTAATTCCCTAAAGTGAAAACTGTCTGGGAGATTCCTCCAACTGAGGTTTCTAGCACATTCGAGAACTGAAAGGAAGCCAGCACCATTTGAGTTCCTGGATGTCTCCCCTATCGAACAGGCATCCTCATTCTCCCTACAGGCTCCAGGCCCCCTTGACCTTGCTTCAGCCCTGAGGCAGCATGTTATTATGACCTTAAGGGACAGCTGTGTCTCACCCTATGTGGAGCGCTCACTATGATCTTTTTCGCTTTAATTGCTAAAGACTTGATTAGTGCTCTGGGTCCTGGTACTGTCCTGAGCACTTTATGTGTCTCCCTGCTTTATCCCCCTAAGACCCCTGAGGAAGGCGTTCATATTGGACCTATCTAAACAGACAGGAAGTGGAACCGCACAGCAGCTGTGAAGTTTACTCAAGGTCATAACTGAACATTCTGCTTCCAAGCTCTTAATTTTTCTCACTATAATATCATCTAATAGCTGTCTCCAAACCTTCAACTCAGCTAAGGTCCCCATTATCACCAGGAATGACAGTGATCAGTCTGTAAAGAGCATTTAAATTAGTAGGATGGTCAACCTTTGTAAAATTATACAATTACAGAACAAACTGTCTTGATTGGTAATAATGAAACGGAACGTTCTTCTCTTGGAAACAAGAGGAATAATTGCTGAAATGATTTCTGAACATGAGTGTACTCACGTCCCCAGCTTTGCTGATCATTCATTTCTCAGTGGAGTCTTGAGTGGACCCATGATTCAAAACTGTATCAAAAGAATGAGGAAACAACCTGAGCTGCCTCTGGGGAAATGATCCACAGGTCAATCAGCTGGGAAACTGAGCTGAGGCTTTAGACACCACCCAGATCCACAGGTCAGTCAGCTGGGAAACTGAGCTGAAGCTTTAGACACCACCTACTTATTCACATTGCCAGAAAGCCAGGTCACAACAAAAAGGATTCAACTCAGAATGAAAAGAAACAGCCTAGCTCCCTTCCTAGAAACAGCCAAGTACTGTAGAATATACACATTGTCTGTGAGAGGGGAACAAGGAGTAATAACTTAATATAGAGAGCTACCCAAAGCACACCTGGTTAGGTCTGGACAGATCTAGGCAGTCCCTCTGGAACTAGCACAGTGGCTGGAGCAGAAGTTATCAGCGGCATCTGTCCATCCCTTGGAACCTGGAGGGGGACATCTTTGCACCTGGTGACCTTTAGACCTTTCAATCCCAGGGATCTCTTTACTCTCTCTCTCTCTTTCCTCTCTAACCTCATGTTTTATGTTATGTCACCCAATGTGTTCATCTGCTAAGACTGACATTACAAGATACCCCAGCTGAGGTGGCTTAAACAACAGAAATATACTTTTCCAGCGTTTTGGAGGCTGAAGCCCGAGACGAAAGAGCTGCCAGGGTTGTAAGGGGAGGACCCCCTTTCTGGTTGGTAGAAGGCTACACTTGCACGTTTCCTGAAACCTTCCTTCTGTGCATCTCTGGTGTCTTTAGAACACACCAGTCATCTCACATGAAGGCCATGTCCACTTGACTCTGTTTAAGCTTCATTATCTTCCTATGGGCCTTGTCTTCTAATATAGCCAGACTGTGAGTTAGAGTCTCAGTAGCTGAATTTTGAGAAGTTTGATCCAACCCACAGCACCACACTAAACGAAATATTCATCAATATGTAATGAGATAATTCATAACTGCAAAAGAGAGCTGGTGATAAAATAGTGTCATTGTTTTATTTAAACTTTAGACAAAAATGAAAACGTGCTACCATTTCCTATTGGTTGTTCATTCTTATAGATACAATTAAATTTAATTCTATTTTTTTAAATATAAAAAATAGTATATAAACCCTGAATTACCACCTTGTATTCCTTAGGCACTTAGGGATATTTGCTTTCATCAGCTTTGATAACTTCATTCTCTTATTCAACACAAAGTAATTTATTTAGGTCAGAACAAGAAATCAGGATACATGTCCTTATTACAATGCCCACTAAATGTCTTGTATCTTCCAAATATGAATAAAACACAATCAGAGACATAGAGCAAGCACACTAATAATGCCAACAATGAAACAGTTATGTTATAAAAGCTTTGGGGAGTTTAGAAAGAATGTTTGTTTCTGATGGGAAGGGACCATGTCAATGCATGAGCTATGTGGCTTTCAATTTGGACCTTTCAGGTTTGGGGGGAAAGCAGCTCATGATAAGACAAGGTGAGTGGAGACAGAAACACATGAGGAAGAGTAATAGTCTCGATTGGTTAAACTGGACAACAGGGAGTCATTAAAGGTTTCATTATAGAACAAAGAGACATGCAATGAAGGTTGTGCTCTGTAAACCTTAATCTGGAACAGGGATGGATTGACAGCCCAGAATCTGGGTGACATGTGCTGTTGCGTTGATGAGAGTCCAGGAAAGAATAAACCATTCTACATTTGCATGACAGCCACCGTCTAAAAAGGAGACATCAGGGACTAGGGTCATTGGCAAGGTTTTACCAGGCTGGCTTGTCCCATGTTTGGAGAGCAAGGATGGGGGAGAAGGCAACAATACTGCTGAGATTTACAGCGATGTATTTAATCATGGGAGTGGACCGTATACAGGGACCTTTTAACATTAGCCCCACTAAATCAATAGCTGTAAGTTGAGTCATCACGGAATACCTTTGCATCTCTTGCGTCGTTCGTGAATTCCTCACAGAGCTTTACTGTCTGTTTTAATAAGGCTTCTCTGTTCTAGTGTGTTTGAAAACTACTATACAGAGGCCCAGGAAGTTGACATTATAAAACATGACAAGGCTCCAAAGTGTCATTGAAATCTTCCTGGAAGATCCCAGCAGGATACACACTTGCCTCCAGCCAGTTCTAGAGGTTGGTTTTGCAGAACTGCAGAGGTTACGAGTACCAACTAACGTGAACTTAAGTCTTTAACAATTGGTGCTCTCCAGAGAGATATTTTTATGTTTCCCCTTCCTTGTCTGATGATATTTTTGGCCCTTTCCTAGGAAATTCCACTTCTTTCTCAGTCGTTACCTGGGTGGGAGCACTGAGAAAAACAACAAAGAAATTATGGGAAGTGGGTGGGTGGTGACAGGCAGACGAATTAACCCTTATCTTTTGGTCTTCCTAGCAATACCCAGATGTTTTGTGAAGGTTTTCTTTTTCTAAGCTATTATTCTATCACAAGAGTTCTCATTTTATCTTAAAATGTAAATGTCCCTTTAATGTAAAGCAGGGGGTTGATTAACTCTACACAGCACTAAAAAGATCTTGCTGTCTCTTCCCTCAAAAGAATATTACATTCCATGTGTTGTCCCAAAGCCAGTCTCTAAAAGCCAAAATGGTTCCCTTCAGAACAACAGCAAAAATTAAGAAGATGATCCTCTGAAATTCTAACTTGTTGGTCACGTACTTTACAAGCTGTTCCCTATGTGTCTCAGTGCCCACCCTAGAGGTTCATTGCGGTGTCTTTTCAGTGCTGCTTTATGAAATTCAGAACACCTAGGAAAAACGAATCAGCTAGCGAATTCCTGTGTCTCTTGCAGAGTTCAGCTTTTTGAACGTTATTGACCTTGTTTTGTGGAAATCCTAACCGTGGGAGTGGAGATGTCTCTGACTCTTCCTCCCGACCTTAGGGCCCCTTTCCTCCTAGGAGGCTGCCTCTCCTAGCCCTGATATGAGGGTTTGTGCCCAGTCTTATTATAATTTGTTATGCAGTGCTCCATTGATATCCCTGGGAGGCCCACTCCTTTCTGAAGAAAAAAATGAAGGAGTGGATGTGGGGGGAGTAACTGGGAGGAGTGGAAGGACAGGAAACTGTGGTCAGGATGTACTGTATGAGAGAAGAAGGTTTGAAAGTTATTGCCATTGAAAAAATATTCTTCACAACTTCCAAGCAAAGGAATTTCCAACAACAAGTAACTCCATTGAGACGTGTCAATACTTACAAAGCTTCATTGTTTATAATGTGTTTTCCTACGTATTTCCAGATTTAATCTTCATAACTGTCTTACAAGCCAGGCCACTTGTTGCTAATCTATTTATGAAGCATGACGCTATCGACCAGGTAACCCTTCCAAAGTAGCAGGAAGTTTCACAACATTCCAGACATCGGGGAACTATTGTTCTGCTACTATCATTGAAGAGGAAGATATTGGTGCCAGAATTTGAGTCAGTTTTCCGAGGTCCCCCAGAGAGCTTTTGGAATGGGAACCACAGCCAAGTTCCTTGCTTTAGAGGTAGCCTGCTCCCCTCCTATAGCAAGGGTTTATTTGTTTGAGATGCTAGGCATTAAGCCCAGAACTTTGTCCTTGCTAGGCAAGTGCTCTACCACTGAGTTCTGTCTCCAACCTCCTATCATATCACTCAGCATGGAACAAACAAGGCTGAGGGATAAGCATGACCTGGAGATGACTGTGTTGGATCATCCAATGAGTCATATCATATTAAAGCAAATTCTCTACCTTCTTGCTAAGTCTTACATAGCCATTTATGGCTTAGAACTGATTTAATTACTAAAACATTTGAAGTCTGGGAACCTGTAGAGATGCCTTCGTGGATAAGAACACTTGCTACACAAGCATAAGGACCTGGGTGGGAATATCTAGTACTCCCATAAAAAGCCGGGCATGGTTACATGCATCACAGTTGTAACCCTAGCACTGTGAGGGCTGAGGCAGAAGGATCACTGGGGCTCACTGGCTGCCAGGTCGTTCCAGGTTCAGCAAGAGACCCCATTTTAGAGACTAGGGTAAAGAGTGACAGAGTAAGACATGTGGTGTCCTATCAACTGTGCACATACATGCACAGGTGTACACATGTGCACACATCACACATACATAAATCACACTGGTACCCGTTAGATGCCCTCTCGGCTTGAGTCATTACATTTATCTTAATTTTGAATTTAATTTATAATGACACTTATCACCCCTTCACTTTCATTTTAGAGATTGTTAGCCATGGCTTCATGTAACTGTCAGCCCCCTAAAGTTCACTCTCCTCACTTATACTCAGAAATTAAACATTCAAGTGCAAAAAGACCTCAGAATTTCTCGGAAATGTTTTTCTGATGGTCACATAAATAAATAAATAAATAACTAAACAAACAAACGAACGAACAAATCCTCGAACTTAAAAAAGAAGGAAGACAGATGTATTTCAAAAGTGAACAATAACCCTTTTGTTGCAAAACAACTGCAGAAAAAGATTTTCCCATCATTCCTGAAGCACGTAGTGTCTGGGATTCCCCTGCACTGCCTCCAGTCGTGGTTTCAGGAACACCCCTATTATCTTGCAAAATAATGGAAATGTGAGAGTTTCATGAAGAAAGCCGATGTGTAATAGCTCAAAGGTGGTCTGCTAGCGTGTCTACACCCCACTGTGACCTATCCAGCCTGTTTCATAACAGCATTGCTCTTTATCTCCACTTTTTTAAAGTTTTTTTTTAAATTTTTTTTTCCATTTTTTTATACTTTATTTACATTTCAAATGTTTCCCCTTTTCCAGATCTCCCCTTTGGAACCTCCCTATCAGCTCTCCCCTCCCCCTGCATCTATGAGGGTATTCCCCCACCCACCCACTCTCATCTTCCCTCCCTGTCATTCCCCCACACTGGGGCATCTAACACTCTCAGGCCCAAGGGCCTCTCCTCCCCCTGATGGTCAACAAGGCCCTCCTCTGCCACATATGTGGCCAGCACCAAGGGTCCCTCCATATGTATTCTTTGGTTCATCTCCACTTTTATTTGGAGAGCTTTTCACAGTTGATTCTGAAACTGTCTTCTTCGTGCTCTGACAGTGAGGACATTAAACATCAATTTCTCCAAAGGGTATTTGACAATTCACAGCAGAAATGGTTGGACTTTGTGATACAATCCAGATTTGACTTATGAACACCAAGAGGTATCTATCGTGAGTATAATAAAAGACAAGATAAAGGGCATTACGGAAGCTTAAGGCAGCCCCTGTGTGCTCAGCAAATTGGTAAGAGGAGGATATCTCTAGCCCGGTGACAGCTACCTGGTTCGCTTTCAATTCGGCAGATAGTGCCAAGCCTGGTTCATCCCGAATCTTCGATATGAAGAAGAGCCTTGGTGTAGCATGTATTTCAGGTGGCATAAATATGATAAGGGATGGAATCATGGTCTTTATGAAGGAAGGTTAATACATTCTCTAAAATGCTTGACATCTCTGGGTTCTAACTAAGGGGCTGGACTTTTTCTAATCTCCCTCAAATATTTATTGCCATTTCAGCAGACAGAACACATTTCTTTTCTGAGCCTGTTTTCTTAGACATACAGAACATCAAATTTTCACTGGGAATGACCTTCTCTTCCTGCTCTTTTCGCCTGATTTTCCATTGGCTTTTTCAGAACATTAAGCATTAGATTACACTCTTATTCTTTACTACTTCTTCTTCTTCTTCTTCTTCTTCTTCTTCTTCTTCTTCTTCTTCTTCTTCTTCTTCTTCTTCTTCTTCTTCT
>JADRCH010000292.1:1559098-1576587 GCA_019843965.1 Rhynchomys soricoides
CTTCTTCTTCTTCTTCTTCTTCTTCTTCTTCTTCTTCTTCTTCTTCTAATGGTAAGGCATTATTATATTGTCAAGCTGGCTTATTTAAACCAGCAGAGCTTTTGTTTGCTTACAATCATTCTGTTTTAATCTTCCAACATAAGATTGTATTCACAGAGAAAATGTGGGATTTTTTTTTCTTCTTGAAGTCCAAGATAAACAGAGATTTCCTTTGAGCATGGTTCAACCATCAAAGAAGTTTGTAAATTTCAAGAAAGAATAAAAATTTAAATCTGTAGTCAAAATTTTAAATTAGAACAATTACCTGCCCTATGTGAGCTCCTTGGAGATTGGACTGCAGACAGCAGAGCACTGAGAACCAAGGAGATTCGGGTCTTCCTTCCTTCACCTGCTCCCGATGAGTTAACTCAGTCTTGCAGGACTTAGCCACAAAACCAAATGTTTTCTCCATTTCTTCCTCAGCTCATCTGGGTAGAATGAAGGAGGAGAGAAATAAAAATAGTCTCTCTTTGGAGTTATGTGACATTGTCCCTATTTATAAGTTATAACGTGAAATTTATTGTCACTTTCAAAATTCCTCTCAAGCCACAAGCTTCATAAAAGTGACTCGTGGGATCCTAGTGGCCACAAAGAATTAACAAAGCTTCCAGATCCACCTCACACTTATTCTAGGGATTAGTGGGTGTCTTCAATATGAAGAAAGAGCCATGTGAGATATTGTAAGCCAGAAATTTGCTGAGAAGTTCATATAATCGCTGACATCCACTTAACCTTTCCAGAACATTCGGACAAGTAAATGGAGGAAATCCGCGTGGTACCTTCATTGAGACTGAGTACCAGCAGTCGAAGATCCTGGTTGTACACAGTGAACAACAGACAGAAACTTAACCTGAAACCTCCTTCCCATATAGGAGCAAGGAAGAATTTCTCCTAGCATTTCCCAGCCCTTCAGCTTCTCTTTCTCCTTTTTAAAAAAATCCTATTCAAATCCCATCCCATCCAAAGAGTTATTCTGGACTCCCTCACTTCTGCTTTAGAGTCTATCTCTGCCTCTTCTTCACGGTGGCAGGATTCCTCTCTAGCTCTCCATAGTTACATAGGCATCTTACAGTTCCTACCACGCTCCTGTATTGTAGCAAGACGCATGCCTCTGATACCCCTAGTAAACACGCACAGGGTGGGATGATTCCCGAGTCTTCTGACTCCCCACACGGCCTCTGCAAGAGCCTTCAGGATAACTGGTGCTCAACTCCCCTGTTTACCCCTCCTTGATTGTTTGTTGAATGTCTGCTTTGTGCCAAGTCCTCAGCAAAGCCTTAAGTAAACAGTGGTACATGAAACAGAAACACCAAGTGAGTAAACGACCATAGCAAACACCAGACGCCTAACCAGAACCAAGGTTTCTGTTTGGACTGCATGCATGTCCCTTTGTAATTCCAAGGGAGACATCAACATTCAGTCTAATACCAATAGCGAACCATGGAGTGGCTTCTCTGAACTGCCCCATCCCAGGCTCTCCATACCGCAGACGAGAGAGAAAGCCTTTTAAGCTAAAAGCTTTCTTCCCCACTGTATATGGAAAAATTGACTATGCACTTTCATAGAGAAGGTCTAACCAAGAGATGTTTATATTGGAACGAGCCCCATCTCTAAATCCGGGCTTGTTACTGAATGGTATTTTGTTTCCTTGGATCAAGGAAGGGGTCTGGAAACATCTGTAACTAAAGTATTGTTTTAAAATCAGCATGATTTTTCCCTCGAATAACAGATAACAGAATTCTTTCAAAGCAAACCGTCAGCCATCACTGTCTATTTCCCCTTTGCACTGTGCACTATTTTGTTGCCATGGAAATGGCAGTGTACGGGTTAGATTGGCAGCACCTTGGGTATTGCCATTTCCTTCTGAGTCTCTTTCTTTTTTTTTTTTTTTTTTTTTTTTTTAACTTCACTTTATCAGCTTTATCTTCGCCATTGTAAACATCCATCCTACCACAGAAGAGCTGTCCAAATGGCAGTGGTTATTGGGGAGCAAAAAATGTCAGAGCTACAGATGACAGTTTATAAAATAATTCTGTAACTACTCCTCTCCCCAACAACCATCGCAGACTGTGCTACTTGCATGTGTGAACTTGAAAGAAATAAAGATTTTCACTAAATGTCATCTCACCAAAACCTCAAAATGAGATCTCCAGAGAAACGAGAGAGAGAGAGAGAGAGAGAGAGAGAGAGAGAGAGGAAATGCCCTCAAATATCATGAAAAGGATGAAAGCACTATGCAAATGCTTAATGCTCTTCACATCCTAAAATTAATAGAAATGGTTTGTGAACAGTCCAGCGTGTACTTCACATTTTATGAGCAAATATTTAGCATGTGTTCAGAGAGTTCTTGTTTTGTTTTTCATTAGCATCCCAAATTAAAGAAGTAATATTTGGGGTTAATTGTGCTCTTCTCTTCCTTTCTTGGAGCAGTCGGTGCTGGGTATGTTTATTTCCTTATGAACTGTCTGAACGGTCTGTCACCACTCTATAATCAATGGACCCTGATCTGAAGGTCCATTCCCATTGTCTGAGCCTTCTCCCAAGCTTGACGGACAGCAGACATGTTAAATGAATCTACTGCTAACACGTTACAAGTAAGAAAGTGAGATAGAATCTTGAGGTTACATGTTTCATATGATTACATGTCTCATAAAATATACCAAAGGTAGAATAGGTATTTAGTATACAATCCCGAATTCAGAAACAGTCACAAGGTTTCTGTGAGATTCACCCTTTCTTGGTGTTGAAGGACAAAGGCATGCATTTCACGGCTTGGACAAATTTTTAATGAGGATATTTTATTAGTATAATTTATGGGCCATATTTTTTTCCTGTTAGATGCATCCAGAGATAGGTCACGCTGCCATATATTCTGCCTGGCCAGACATCTGCTTCTGGTTCATGAGGGGAAACACCTGCATGCACACCGGTGTCTGTTACACAAAGGGCATCCTTTCCCAGGGCCTATTGTCAGATCTCTCAAATGGAACAAGGGAAGTGTCAGAGGCACAGCTGGGTGTCGTGCAATCAACTTCCCACAAGAGATGCCTTCTCTAATGAGAAATCAGAAGTGTTTACCTCACAGTCTGTTTCTAGCTGCACACATAAAACAGTTAAAAACTAATGAACCCGCTATACATGATGATATTTAAATTAAGAATAGTTGCTGCCAGCCAGGCCAAATAACTATAGAGGACTGACAGGCACTGTTTCCTCTCTGGCGTCCGCCATATGCTCAGGCAGAAAATATGAATAGGTTAAAGTATTTGCTCCACCCAGCACTCTTAGCTCTCGAAAGATGCCTAGAGAGTAGTGTTCAGATAGCTGGTTCAGGAGGCAGAGTCAAGAAGGTATCCACAAGTTCAAGGCCAACCAGGAGAACATAGTTTCAAACCATTCAGGACTACAGAGTGAGATCCTGCCTCAAGATCATGGGAGTGTGAGTGTGAGGGGTGGGGGGGTGGGAGGAGCTAGTGACAAGCTGCTGTAAAATAAGGAATTCATGCTACTGACATCTCTTTAGTGAGACTCTGTATAAGTCTGATTACATGAGTAAAGTTGATTTTCCTCACAGGAATCTCCTGGAGAGGGAGAGATAAACAGCATGTCTCTCTCCATCTGTCCCTCCCGCCTCTCCCTCTCCCTCTCCCTCTCTCTTTTGGGGTGTGTGTGTGTGTGCGTGTGTGTGTGTTTAGGTGCTTTGTTTTTATTTTTAATTTTTTTTTTTTTTTTTTTGAGACAGGGTTTCACTATGCAGACTTAGCTGGCCTAGAACTCTCTACGTAGAGCATGCTGGCCTCAAACTTGCAGAGATCTGTCTGCCTCCCAAGGGCAAAGGTTAAAGGTTAAAGGCTAAAGGTATGCACCCCCACCTCTAGCACCATCATTTTCTTCTCCTTCACCATCCTCATCAGGAGGTATGGCCAAATGCAACATGACTAAAGATGACATTGCCTGGTTCTAGGTAAATAGCCTTACCAAAAGGCAGGGCCTTATCTCACTGAAGTCCTAGCCAGTTCTAGCCTTCAGTGATTCTATAAAAACAGGCATAGTCAAGACAGCCACATTAAGTGCCTGTTCTGTAAGGGCACTGAGAGGCTTCAGTAACAGATCACATGACTGCAGTTTCCGCTCTAGAAGAAGTGTATGTTCTGAGGTAGGAAGGTGGTGAATCTGCTGAGCATTGTGCCGTACAGACATGGAGAGAGAAAGCTCAGCAAGCAGCTGCAGTTACGACATGCCACCCTTCCAGAACATCAAACTACACAGGCAAAGTTTCCCAAGGGCAGAGCTGAAACGGAAATCCTAATGGTCTAGAGCACTAGGCTGTTCGCTGTTCCGGGTTGTCTTCAAAGAACATAACTCTGGAGAACTAGGGTCACAGTAAGTAGTAGATGGCAGGACCCCGAATCCGTGCCCCTGAGGTCTAAACCCCAGAGGTGTCCTAAAGGCAAGCCTGCTCAGGAGAGAAATTCATTTGTTCACTAAAGGAGAACGGACTAAATGCCTGCTCCATCAATGGTAGCCACATGGGCCCCTGAGATTGCACACACAAGTGGACGTTTGTTAAGATACCAAGAGAAAGGTTTTCCGTATTTCCTGCCACTGGGGGAGGTAAGTTCTGAAGAGGTAGCATCTAAATGTGACAAAGCATTTGAAAGAAAAAGTTATTCCCTTTATGGAATAACCTCTAGTTCACAGTGGTTATGTTGAGAACCAACACTGATTAGTAGAAACAGGTTCTTGCTTTAAATACAAATGTTTACCTATTTTGATTCTACCAACGAAACAGGGGGAAGTTTCCTGGTTTTCAGATTTCTATAAGTTATGGAAGAAGATAATAAATACATGAAGTGTGGGCCATCTTAAGATACAGTAATTCCAATCCTTAGATATATTGAATTAAAATTTGAAGCTATTTTTCCGCCCCAGATTAGTTTATCCCAGAAATGCATCTTAAAAGACATTTTCATCTCTACTACTTCCTACCCATGACCCCTAAGGGAACCATTTAAAATTCTGTTGTCCTTAAATCACTGTTTATAATGCCTACCCTTAAAGAGAATGTCCTACTTGAACAAAGAGCAATGCTCACTCAGATTTTAATTTTTTTATTAAATGGAAAGTTGAATTCAGGATATCTGAGAAGATAAGAGGTTTGCTGGGGTTTGGGTGTTTTTATGACTTACTCCCAAGAAAGGCTATGGAGCCAGAAGACAGGAGGGTACATCACTTCATTAGTGGAGAAGCACGAATAAATTAGTGAAGGGAATGAAAAGACAACATAAAGTTTGGAACCAGTGACCCTGATAAGATCTCCCACCCATAGGGCCAAGAGCTAAAGGCAGCTCATTCCCCAGCCCAGAGAAACCCAGCACTGTGGAAAGCAACACTGCCAGGAGAAGCTTCTGCTTTGGAGGCTACAGCTTTTACCCACAAGGCACTGTTCCACCTGTGAAGAAAGGGGGCCCTGGATCAGGAGAAAGATGTAATTGAAAAGAATTTCCTTTCTCCCTTCCTAACTGGCTGATAGACCCTGTCAAGGACACGCCTCTACTAAAGTTCCCTTTTCATTTCTTTAAATTTTTTTTTTTCATTTTGGTTTTTCAAGACAGGGTTTCTCTGTGTAGCACTGGCTGCCCTGGAACTCACTCTGTAGAGCAGGCTGGCCTCAAACTCAGAAATCCGCCTGTCTCTGCCTCCCAAATGCTGGGATTAAAGGTGTGCACCACTGCCCGGCTCCTTTTCCATTTCATTTCTTTTCTTTTCGAGAAACCTTTTCTAAAGTCACCTACTTTAGTCAGGTGGTTTATTTCATTTTATTATTGCGTGACAGGATCTCATGTGTTCCAGGCTGGTCTCAAACTCCCTATGTGGTCCAGGATGACCCTAAGCTAATCTTCCAGCCTCTACTTCCTCTCCAAGGTGCAGGAGTTAGAGTTGTGCATCCTAACTAAACAGCTATGGAGACTGAACCCAGGGCTATGTCCAGGTTGGGCAAGCACTCAACTGAGCTACACCCACAGCCTCAATCAACTCTTTAAATTTCCCCTTTCCCCCTTTATGTAAGGGAATAATGGGGAAAAGAATGTGAATATCAGTCTGCAAGAACACAACCTTAAATTCTACAATCCAGCTCCGTTTATCTTAACTTATCACAGATGTTTCCTGATTTCCGCTTAGCTCTGGGCCAGCTAGAAAGAGCTTGTGTGCCTAGCCTATGGGTCACTCTTTTTACATTGTATTAATCAACAGGTAGCACTGGCTGAAGTTCTATGACTAGTTGTCTTGGGCTCTGAGATTGGACCCCAATACTCCCTGTAGGAAAGAAACTTGATGAATGAACCTGTTCTACTTGAGCTTCTCTGTCTGTTGGAAAATGAGACTATTGTGAATGATTCTGAAAATTGCTATTGCCTTAAGACAAGTTCAACCAGGAACTGGAGAGATATCTCAATGGTTCGGAGCACTTGCTGCTCTTGCAGAGGACCCATGTTCGATTCCCGGCATCTAAATAGTGACTCACAGCCATCTGTAACTCCAGTTCCATTTGGTATACATGGTGCACTTACACCATGCAAACACTCAAATACATAAGAAATGAATAAAATAAGTCTTTCTTTTTTAAAACAAAGAAAAGACTGGTCAAAATAAGCAGGAATTATTTTAAAGCTCTCTGGGTTTCACTGGTAGCCTAGGGTGAATAAGATAAACACAAAAATGAAAGGCTACTAAAATTATTAAGTACCCATCCAGCAGAACTTAGCAACCAATGAGTGCTTTCCCTGTGAAGGGATGTCCTGTGGGAGGGCATCACAGCTGTAAAGCGAAAAACAAAGAAAAACGCAAATTACATAAGGAAGCATTATGCTCATTCCTCCACCATGTGTAATGCTCAAACTCCACAAAGCGAGTAGGCAGGAAGCAAGGGAAGTCATACGTGTACATCTGAATCACTGTCAGGACATTACTGACCTCCGAGGGGTGATGCTGGAGAACCTCACCAGGTCTAGACGTGGAAATCCGGGGCACAGCCTAAGTGACATCGTGTGCTCTTCTTTCTTTTCTTATCTCTTTCTGACGCTCATGACAATTTGTATTCTGCACAGCTTAGTAAATAAAACATTGCCAATATAGAGGCCAATATTTATCCAGCCCCTACGGGCAATTTCTTTGATTTATCTTCATGAGGCTGATTTCTTTGATTTTTCCTTCACTACTTCCCTTTGTATGTGCATCCTTATACAAGGCATGGTATGCTTTACACATCTATTTTTTAGCATTTTTTAATACTTTATTTACATTTCAAATGTTTCCCCCTTTCCAGATCTGCCCTTTGGAACCCCCCTATTCCCTCCCCCTTCCTCTATGGGGGTATTCCCCCATCCACTTACCCACTCTCGTCTTCTCTCCTTGGCATTCTCCTATATTGGGGCATCTAACACCCTCAGGCCCAAGGGCCTCTCCTCCCCCTGATGGCTAACAAGACCCTCCTCTGCCGCATATGTGGCCAGCACCATGGATCCTTCCATGTGTATTCTTTGGTTGGTGATCCAGCCTCCAGGAGCATCGAGGGGTCAGGCCAGTTGCCACTGTTGCTCCCTCCATGGGGCTGCAAACTCCCTCAGCTCCTTCAGTTCCTTCTCCAACTCCTCCATCTGGACCTCGCTCTCAGCCCTACGGTTGCTGCAAAGTGACTCTTGGGTATTCCTAACTTTTGGGCTAAGAACCACTTATCAGTGAGTACATACCATGTTCATTCTTTTGTGACTGCATTACCTCGCTCAGGATGATATTTTTAAGTTCCATCCATTTGCCTGTGAATTTCATGAAGTCACTGTTTTAATAGCTGAGTAGTATTCCATTGTGTAAATGTACCACATTTTCTGTATCCATTCCTCTGTGGAGGGACATCTGGGTTGTTTCCAGCTTCTGGCTATTATAAATATGGCTGCTATGAACATAGTGGAATATGTGTCTTTATTACATCTTGCAACATCTTCTGGGTATATGCCTAGGAGTGGAATAGCTGGGTCCTCAGGTAGTATTATGTTCATTTTTCTGAGGGTCCACCAAACTGATTTCCAGAGAGGTTGTATCAGCCTGCATTCCCATCAGCAATGGAAGAGTGTTCCTCTTTCTCCACATCCTCGCCAACATCTGCTGTCACCTGAGTTTTTGATCTTAGCCATTCTGACTGGTGTGAGGTGGAATCTCAGGGTTGTTTTGATTTTGCTTTGCACATTTTAAATGTAACATAACTATCATACTATTTCTTATAAGCACCTGGCTTTCTCCTCAACAGCATAAGATTCATTTATAACTAGAAGTATCTGTACTGTGAGATCTGTCAGACTGTTTTCCAAAGTGTTTGCACATTTGTTCTCCTGTGCCTCATCCTTTACTGACTCAGATTTATTTTTCCAGATGGCATTTCAAGTATGTCTTTGCTATTTGTCAATCACTACCTGTCAATCAGACGAACAACAAAATAACACTGCCCAAGTCCTCATGGTCCTGTCAGTGACCTCAGAGGAGCAGGGGGTAATGTTAAAATTGTACTAGTGTGTTCTCTCTACTCTAATGAGGTATTTGTAATGTATCATGTGAGTGACCAAGTCTGAGAGACCGAGAAAAAAGTATTCCCAAAGGATGGAGAGGAAAACCCTTGATTTCTGTGACAATGTATGCAAAAGCAAGATAGACAAGAACAGGTTATATATGGGAAGTTAGCAAAGATAGTTTTATCAGTGCAGAGGGAGCCTGCAGTTTATCCTAAAGAGATGTTGGGGTTCTGTTGGTTGTTTTATTATCAGGAATTTTATTTATTCATGTAGCCATCAAGAGCTAGAAAAGTAGTGTGATAAGATCTTTTACAAAGCAGGGCAGTAGTGGTGCACGCCTTTAATCCCAGCACTTGGGAGGCAGAAGCAGGCGGATTTCTGAGTTAGAGGCGAGCCTGGTCTACAGAGTGAGTTCCAGGACGGCCAGGGCTATACAGAGAGACCCTGTCTTGGAAAAAAAAAAAAAAAGAAAGAAACCTAACCTACAGAGTGAGTTCCAGGATAGCCAGGGCTACACAGAGAAACCCTGTCTCAAAAAACAAAAACAAACAAACAAACAAAAAGATCTTTTACAAGTTAATTCTGATATAAAGAGTTAACTCAGAGAGAAGTCTGGTGCACACGCTTGTGTGTGTGAGTGCATGAGTGTGTGTGGGTGTGTGTGCGCACGCATGCATTGTGAGGGGAAAGTGTAAGTCCGATAGCTCAGGGAGAAGAAATGCCCAAGATCCTGGACTAAGCCCTGGTATTGGAAGTATTTGATAGGTAAGACATTAAATCTGTGGGACAACAATGTACATTGGGCAAGATAGGAACTACCTACCCCATGAGACAAAGAGGAATGTTTTCATGAAGAGAATTTAAAAATTATATTAGAACTTACTGAAATCCATTCTGGTTTTGTTGTTTGCTAAGAACATATGGCAGCTGTTCTAAACAGTGTCAGGGACAAAATGCTCCTCCATGACAATCCTTCTATTGTCTCCATTCCAACAACTACTACATTTACTGTTTAGTGTCAGCAGACAGCAGATACATAAACTTCAATTAGCACATCCCACCTGCTTGACCATCAGTCAAGGGTGCGTTCGCATATAGTAGACGTGAGTGTGACATAAGACTTCTATTGCTGCCTTCCACCCTCACACAGGGGCTATGAGTTTAGAGAGCAAGTTCCCAACAGTTGACGATCCTGAGACTTTGCTTCTTTGCATTGTTCTCTCACCTGCTTACTCTGCTCTCAGAGCACAGATTTGAAATGACTATTGATGTCACAGTGATTACAAATGGGAGGCAGCACACAGTGCATGTTCTTTTCCCTTCTGTGTGTAAATTTTTTTCTCATCTTGAGATATTCATTCTTTGGAAGTGTTTCTAAAAATTATACATTTATAAAAGGCATATTGTGTAATTTAGCGATGTTAATCTATCGCTTATTCTTTTTATATCTTTAATACTAACTGAAATATAGTATGATAGAGTTCCTTCTATCAGGTCCTACACGAAGGAAGAAAATAGGTTTGGGAAAGGCTATAATAATGTTGGTAATGGACACATTAAATTCTACGTTTCTATGGAAATGGAGAACAAGTATGACCTGACCTTAGAAGCCAGAAGTAACAACAACAACAACAATAACAAAAAGCCAGATTGGAGATTTACTAACCACCTCCATGCAAGAGACTGATGTCGTTGAGGGAGAACCTGAAATCATCTGGCAAAGCTGTGCTGATAGAAAAGAGGGAGCTGGGTGCCCTGGAGAATTACTAAAGAAGTAAGGACAGATAAGGAAAGCACTCGCCCTGGTGCCCCCTAAAACTAAAGTGGAGAAAAAGATCATAGAAAACCAAGAATAGAGAGAGTCCCTGAGGGAAGACAGAATTAAACAGGGTTAACTCTGGGAATGAGGATAGAACCAGGGACACCAAGCCTTAGATGCCTGAGGCTTCACTCTTAGTGCTTCATTGGCAGTAGAAGCCAGATCACAGGTAGAGACACAGACTGCCATGACAGAAGCAGAGCCAATGTGAATGATTCCACATGAGAAGGCTGTCTGGGCAAGAGAGGAGGAAATGAAAGAGAAGCAGAGCTCAGGGAAGATGGGCTTGGAAGCTGAAGCCAGACAGGACCCAGCACCTGTGCGTTTGTCTCCTCTCACACTACAGTCATGAAGAGATGGATGGTGCTGAAGTCTGAATCTGGAGTGCGTACCCAGAAGCTATGGCTAAAGTTTCCCCAGTCTGTTGCACTACTGGGAGGTGGTACACTCTTTAAGATGTAGGACCTGATTGAAGGAACTCAGGTTACTGGAGAATTTTCATCATAGAAACCAGTATTTGAAGCCCAGGTGTCCTCCCCTCCCTTCTCCTCTCCTTCCCAGTTGCTATAAAGTAAACAGACCTCCTTCTGCCACACACTCTGGTTGTGATGTCCTGTGCTGACCGCGAGACCAAGCAACCATGAACCGAAAGCTCTAAAACCAGGAGCCTTTCACCCTTAAAAGTTACTTTAAGTTACTCAGATGTTTGTTAGAGTAATAGAAAGCTGATTAAGAGAGAGAGAGAGAGAGAGAGAGAGAGAGAGAGAGAGAGAGAAGAGAGAAGAGAGAAGAGAGAAGGGAAGAAAAAGGGAGGGGGAAGATGAGGGAGGGGTGTCATTCCCCAGTCACAACCAGTGGATCTTGAGTGAGGAAGAAAGGCAGGAAACAGCTGGAGATTGGAGACGTCAGGCAGTGAGTGAGCACCCTAGAACAGACTCTCAGAAGACTGGCTTCAGGGACACAACTTATTTTAACAGGGGAACAAAGGCTATTTAAACCTTTGAGGAGTGAGTAATGGCTATCAGTGTGTATACATCACTGGCCAGCGCCAGGGGATGTTGGAAACGCCTCATTTGCATAAGGAGGAATTCCAGGTGGCGCTGGACATGACCTTATAAGGTAAAAGGAAGTTTATCCTGGTTACTGGCCATGTGACCTCCTCCGGTGGAGCTAAGGTGGGAGCACAGCGCTACATGCACTAGGACATGCCAGCCTAGAGGTGAGGGGAGCGATCCTACTCCTGATGACACACAGGCAAGAAAGGGTGATAAATTGATCAGTCTAAAAGCCGAAGACGTGTGGACTCTAAACAACTGGTGGGGTGGGTAGAAGGCATAAAGATAGGAAATCATGAGATTCCCAGCCCAGTGGCCAATATGTACTGTTGAAAAAGGCAAAATCATGGAATGAGAAGAAAGAAGTTTGGGGCTTGTTTCTCCTTTCTAGAAAGTCACAGCAGCATGTCTTTAGTGGTCTGTGAACCAGTGAGAAAAAAAAAATACAAAAAACGTGAAATCTTTCCTGGCCCCGCTCTGCACAGCCTCTCAGGTGAGTCTGGGTGAGGAACTCTGCGGTACAGAGCATCCTCAACACAAAAGTAGTGTCGTCAGAAGTAAATGTTGCTGCTCAGTACCAAATCTTGCCTGAGAAAACTGAGGAAAAGCCCTGGCCATCCATAACAATCCAAGCTCCCAATTTTCTGTAAAAAGAAGAGGTCATTTAGGCAAACATGTACAAGACTACAGACCATTAAATGGTAATGATTAAATTGAATGATCCATAAAAACCCTTAGCTCAATGCTGGCATCTGTCCATAAATATTTGCTGTTGCTATTCATTAAAATAAAAAACAACAAAAAAATCATAGTTGCAGATGGCAGCTGCAGTATGACTCCTTGTAAGTGGCTAAGAAGTCATCAAAATCCCCCAAATGGCTGCACTTGGTCATTCTCTCTATGTGATCTTATAGCTGGCCCTGAAGTTTGAATTTCTTCCTTTCTTGGAAATGTGTCCACAGCCCTTGCCCCTAGTAAGTTAAATAAGGCTGAGTCAGTCTTCAGATTAAAAAGAAGAAAAAACAAAAACAAAAAATTGGCAGAGTCTAAGTTGTGTAATCAAGACCCAGAAGGCAAGGAGTGAAAAAAAACAAGCCAGTTAGACGAGGCAAAATGACCAGAATCTGGAGCAGAGAGCCAGATGTTAGTATTAGTAGACCTATTTAAAAACAAAACCAAACCAAAACAACAACAAAACAAAACCAAAAACCTAAACCCTCATTACCTAGAAGTGCCAATGAGCTACAGATGAGCAACCTATAAAGTATTTTAATGTTCTAAGAAAAAAAATAAGAGGTATTTATCAATATTAATAAGCACGATCATCCCGAATCAAGTACTTCAAGTGGAAAATCTAGCTAGCTATAGGGGCTGTGAGCGTCTTGCTTGATCCTTTCAACTTTCCAAATAAAGAAGACTATTTATTTCAAGAGAGCCTGGATCTACTGGTGTCTGTAGTCCTAATAAATATTTAATGCACAGGGTAGGGATGACAGCTCCTTGAAATCTGGGAGTGGATCAGTGGTTTCCACCAGTGAGAATACCCAATAACAAATCAAGAAGGCTAAGCAATAGACACATATATCCAACAGGAATGACTCGGTAACTATTCACTCAACCACCCAAAGGGTGTGGCTTAAGATCAGTCAGAATGCTGTGATCCTTGAGTTTCTGGGCCTCTGAATCACTGTCACCATCTTACTAGTGATCAAACTGAGAGCTAGAATGCTTTGTGGTCATGGGCCCCAAACTTCAAACATGAAGCTCTAAGTGCCACTTAGGAGTCACCACTGTCTACGTTTACTTTTTCTGTTTTGCTGTGGCAGTCAGAAAAAAAAAATGTCTTTGAGCTGAAAAAAAAAAAAAATATATCTCTGAGGAATGTTGAAACCACTCTCCTAATCAAGGGATGGTGAAATCACTGTCAGAATCTAAAATTTAACTTCACCTATTAAAATGCAGAGAATTTCAATTACACAAACACATGCTTAGAAATACCCAGGGAGGGTATGTGAGTAATTTGCTCCAGATTCAAGTAAAATCAATCAGTCCTCCAACGTTTTGCAGAGCACATTACAGAAGGTAGTTAGCTCAGTCTAGTACCATGCCAGTGGTTTTACACGTAAAAAATAAGAACACATCAAGCCCCATCTGAAAAACAATAATACAGAGAACCAAAAGTTGTCAGCAGCTTGATTTGGAGCAGTTTCCCATTGCTGATATCTAACTGTTTGGTTTTTTTTTTGGTTTTTTGGTTTTTGGTTTTTTTTTAATAAACAGCAACAAAAATCTGTAAAGTTCCTCTTTGTTTATTGGTTTGTTCCTAAAGCCACTACTCGGCTGGCAAATCTAAACTGATGTGTTTGTTTGAATACGTGCAGTTGTATGAAAGCCGCTAGTTTGAATTAGAGTTCCATCCCACTAAGGGAGAAAGAACTTAGGCTTTGTTCGGTTTGCTTTTTGTTTGTTTCGTTTATTTATTTTTCTGCTGCTGCTGCTAATACCTTTCCTAAAGTGATTTGAATTTAAAAAAAAAACCAAAAAACCAGAGCCTATTAACACTGAAATTAGAGTCAAAACATCGTTGCCTGGAAACAAGAAGAAAATCGATTTACTATATACATACAAAGACCTAAGCAGAAAGACAACCTCATGGGCATTCTTATGTTTGAGAAATACAGTTGTGGAAACTAGTAACAACTCTGGATACCAGCGAATAAATGTAGACTTCTACTTCAAGTCTCTTAACTGAAGTGAAAATTGGTGCATCAGAAGTCTACATCTAACTCAGGAAGGGAGATGAAGTCATGCTGATGTTTATGAAATGTTTGGAGATCCTTGGAGACAGACACTGTGCAAGTGTCATTAGCAATTATTGGTTAGGTCCTTGGAGCATAGGCACTGGGGCTGGAGAGCACGAACTCTGTCATGGGATTTTTATTATAGTTAATTCACTGTCATTTGCTGCAGCTGGAGATTCCTATCTCAGCCCCTCCAGGTCATGGGTTCATCTACTTAGAGACCTCAAGATGAGTTTCTTATCTTCAGCTGGCCCCTTCAGATTCTCCCCAAATCCCATTTGCTACTTTGTTGTTTTTAAGGGGCAATTCGGGACTTTAGATCTCAAGAGGCTGTCTTAGAGCATTTAAATTATTTACTTACCAGACGTTTCAATAGAAATTCTGAAGATTGCAGCTATTTAGGTCTATGCAGAAGCGATGTGGTGTACTTACTCTCCTGTGACAGAACTTAGGTGGCACAGTGGGGTTTCTGTGAATGTTTCAAATGAAATCGTAGTATTTAGCTAGGTACCTGATTTCTTTTTTATTAATTCCAAATTCTTTACAATTTGCCACACCCAAAAGATGCAGACTGAATTATTCTTTAAAAGAAAATACTTTAAAGGATTTTTTTGTTGTTGTTATGCATATGTCTTAGTTTGGGTTTTATTGATGTGAACGAACACCATGACTGAGGCACTCTTTTTAGATAAAGGACAACATTTAGTTTGAGCTGGCTTACAGTTTCAGAGGTTCAGTCCATTATCATCCTGATGGCAGCATCCAGGCAGACATGGTGCAGGAGAAGGAGCTGAGAGTTCTACATCTTGATCTGAAGGCAGCCAGGAAGAAAACTTCCCCTCCTCCGCACTGAGTGGAGCTTGAGCATAAGACCTCAAACCCCACTTCCACAGTGACACACTTCCTCCTACAAGGCCACACCTATTCTAACAAGACACACCTCCTAATTGTGTTGCTCTCTATGGGCCATTCAAACACATGACTCTATGGGGCCAAACCTATTAAAACCACTACAGTGTAGGACAGCCTGCGTGTATGTATGTCTGTGTACCATGCACACGTCAGGTTACCTCAGAGGTCAGAAGAGGGCATAGAATCCCCTGCAAATGAGGTATCAATAGTAGTAAATAAAAACAGAGTTACAAATAGGGCTGGGGGTCAAACCTGGGCCCTCGGCAACAGCAACAAGGACCTTAATCACTGAGCCATTTATCCAGCCCCCATGATTGCAATTTTAAAGAAAACTCAAAAAGTGTTCTGTATGATGACATCATTGTCCCAGAATGAGTCTTGTTGTCCAAAAGGAGACTTATTCAAGTGAAAACAAAAATGGAAAACAGCTGTACAAGTGGCATTGCGTGTTAAAAATTCATCTCAACTCATTGTCATCCCATTACTAAATAATTGATATCATGAATTGATGACTTCTGGAAACAATGACATCTATAATGGCATCATAGATTGTCACCTCCAGTTCCTTTAAGGATAAGTGCCATGGATAGAACTCTCACCTCGTTTCCTCACTAATTCCAATTTTTATAAATGGAAAATTAGATAAGGATTCACTCCTTGGTTGATTTGTCACCTCAAGTTGGACCTCACACCAATGACAGCATAAGTAAATGAAAATTATTTCTCCTGTTCTTCACTGGCAGAAGTAAATGACATTGACTAGTCCAACCTTAAGAGAGCTATAATATCATATATTTAATATAACATATATTTGTATATAAAATTTTTCTGTATTTTTATATAATATATAAAATAAATTTATATTATATCATATGTGATTATATATTGTACATGTTATATATAATACTTATTTCTCTTATATTTATATTATATATGTAAGTATATATAATATAGTTTATAAAGCTATACTAAAGGGGCCTCTTAATTATCAAGAAACATAAAAGGGTCGGGTGTCATAACACACACCTTTAATCCCTGCACTGGAGAGGCAGAGCAGATAGGTCTCTCTGAGTTCAGCTCAGCCTGGTCTTACTTAGTGAATCCCAGGATAGGCAGGAGTGCATTGTCTCAAAACAACAACAGTAACAACACACACATACACACAAGTTCTCCAAGAGATTCAGTGAAGAACAGTTGGTCAAAATGACAATGTGACTATAAAAACTGCTTGAAAGGGGAATTTTACCACTCAGTTATTTTCCCATATTAATAACCTAAATATTTTTAAATGCTGGGTTTGTTTTTTAAAGACTATTCTTCGGGGGTGGGGGGTAAAGGAGAAAGTTTACATATTTTACTCATTTCAGCCCACCTTGTAATGCTTTTAATAATAAAAATTTGCAAACAAAATTGTCCAGAAAGACTTATTTGAATATGTCAATGATATAATAGACATTCAAACTTAATGTAAAAAAAACTACAAAGATTATAAATCCCAAGTCTGGCATTTCTTATCTGCATTTCTTCATTTAGCTGACTTACAAAGCCCTGAAGACCACAAAGCCCTAACTGTAAAATGAAGATAACGGAGGTTACTTTATAGGTTTTCTGTGGGCTAAAATGAGAAAATTGTAAGGCATGACCTACACTTGGACTTTGTAGACACTCATGTCCAAAGTAGTTACACACTCAATTTAATTAGTTATTGGGGTCAGCACGTTCTAGTGAAGAAAGATTAAGATTTGTATCGGTCCAAACCTCTTAGAACATAGAATGACATTGATGAGAGCCACATTTAACAAGAGTACTCAGTGATGTAATCCTTACTATTAATGTGTTACAGGCCATGGATCTCAGATATCTCTCTCGCTCGCTCGCTCTCTCTCTCTCGCTCTCTCACTCTTTTTCATCTTAAGACAGGGTCTCATGTAGTTCAGGCTGACCTCAAACTCACTGTGCAGTCAATGATGACCTGAAACTTCTGCTTCTCCTGCTTCTGCCTCCACACTGGGATGGCTGATGAGCACCACCATGCCCAGGTTATTCAATGCTAGGGATCTAATCCAAGGCCTCATGCATGCTTGAGCAAGCATCCTACCAACTGAGCCACATACTCAGCCTCTCTGAATTGGATTGTCTTCTGTAATGTTCTCCATGCATTGTCTTCTGTAATGAAGTCTTCTCACTTGGGAAAGGAGTTTAATGTGGTGTCTAAAAGGATGCACGGGGGCTCAACACTCAGAAGTCGCTCTTGTTACTCTTGTTACTCTTGTTACTCTTGTTACTCTTGTTACTCTTG
>JADRCH010000292.1:1576597-1611755 GCA_019843965.1 Rhynchomys soricoides
TGTTACTCTTGTTACTCTTGTTACTCTTGTTACTCTTGTTACTCTTGCAAAGGACTCCAGTTATTACCCAACAGCCACGTGGTGCCTCACAACTCTCTATAACTCCAGATTCAGGGGATCTGGCACCTCATTTTGGACCTCTGAGGGCACCAGGCACATGCCTACACGTGTGCAAAACACTCACACACAAAAAACATAAATTTAGCACTTTCAAAAACGTTAAGAAATTTAAAGCATCCAAAACACATCTTCTAGAAAGAAAAAGGAACAGATTATGAATTTGCTTTACAGGAAGACCATTATCTTTCCACAGGCACCTATGTGGTACAGTGGGTGACAATTACAATCCAGTAACAACACTAAGAGTCACAGTTCCGCCTTCGTCCTTGGAAATGGTTACGTTTTAATGTTATGTTTTCCCAGTTCCTACAGACTTGCAAGAAGACATTTAATAAAGAGTTCTGACTCTTAATGTAAACCATGATGGGATAGTTCCATGTTTAAAAAAATAGCTTTAAATGTGTCTTGCTCTAAGTCCATTTGAGGGGATCTCTGAGATTGTGTAACACAAGCTAGAAGATGCCCAGTACATGTACCCAAATGATGGCATCGGAGTCTCCACATACCCAGGCTTCCATTCACCTGTCTGTTGTATGTACTTGTTTTTAAAATGGATACAGGAATTGTAACACATAATTTTTGTAGGTAGACAAAGCCAAAAGGAAAGGAATTTACCAGGTTTGCCCTTCCCTGTTGGCAGGATGCCAAATGCCTGCTCAACACAACCCTCTCTCTGTCTCCCTTCGTCTTCCTATCTCTCACAGAGTAATCTTAAAGACAGATCAGCCTTCACCCAAGGTCACCGCCTCAGCCCCTGGAGTAAATAAATGGGTAATGATAAACTCTCAGACTGGATTCTCCCCCTAAACTTGGAACCCTGTGATTCCCTCCTTCACACGCTCCTGTCTGGGCAATGGTGTCGGCTGAACGATTGAGAAAGACCAATTCAGTCCTAGAAGAGGGTGAGGGATGGATTAGAAATGTATGCTGCTGAGTTTCCAAAAGCCCATATGCCCCAGCTGTGCTATTGGGGTCTAAACCATTCAAACCTCCACCTGTCGACTGAGCGATTCATGTAAGCACGGTGCCTTTTGAGATCGTTCCACCAGGTTCCATGTTGGAATCTTTGAGGGATGTTTTTTAGTTGTTCTTGTTCTTGTTGTTTTGTTTTTAATGCATCTCAGCTACTTTTTCTGTGAATCTGAAATTATTTAAAAATGCAAATGTATTTATTAATAAAACACGAGTCCTTTGGCTTTGACGTCAGAGGAGCTGAATCTGAAGTTCCCCAAATGACCATAATATGTTCAGCTATAGACCCAGGAGCCACTGTTTGGAACCTACCAAGCTAATGTATAGTCAGATGTTCACTGCTATCAGCCACTCCTATTATAACTAAGACCCTGAAAATTGCAAAATGCAGCATATTTGTGGGACATCAAATCATTTTTTATTAGTCATAATGAGGATTCGTCTTAAATAAGTAGATGAGTTTAAGGTACCCCACACACAGAGAGCTTACCTACTGTCGTGTGACTTTGCTGAGGCAGACACCTGTGTACACAGATCTAAATCTGTAGCCCGCTCTCTATCAACAGCAATCAAGAGATAGATACAAACACTGCAGTTGCACACACCTGCCTACATGCTGCATCATAAGAAAAACATGTGCATTGTAACTTGAGGTAAAAAATAAATAAATAAAGTGAAATCAAATGCTCTAAGTCCTTCATGTGGCAATGTTAGTAATCTTTCTCTTCCCTCTCTGTTAGGAGAAATGAAGGGAATGTCTTACCATCTACGACAAACCCACATGGTAAATTAAGCGGTCTCCTCAGCCTGACTTTCTCTCATTTGGGTGAAATTTCTTTGACTTTTGCATCATGAACAAATGGCATTATTGTCTTTTGTACTTTCTTCAAATGAACCTATTAAATTTTAGTTTTAGGGGCCAATTGGCAGTTTTTATGCTATAAATTGCTTGTTTTTCTTTTCAGAGAAAAGAAAGCAATAGGAAATGGGTTCACATAACAGTCAGAGAGACTCCAGGCAGATGTTGTGAAAACTGTTCTGGTATCCGAGACAGTTCAATCTACAGTGTGCCAATGTGGGATGTGTTGTGAAATGTTCTCTATAAGTCTGTGGAAACCGCCTTTAATCCCAGCTCTTGGGAGGCAGAGGCAGGCGGATTTCTGAGTTGAAGGCCAGCCTGGTCTACAGAGTGAGTTCCAGAACGGCCAGGGCTAAACAGAGAAACCCTGTCTCGAAAAACCAAAAAAAAAAAAGTCTGTGGAAACAATCTAGATCAATGGTTCTTGACCTTCCTAATGCTGTGACACTTCAATACAGTTCCTTATGTGGTGACCCCCCCAACCATAAAATCATCATCATCATCATCATCATCATCATCATCATCATCATCTGGTATTTTGTAACTGTAATTTGGCTAGTGTTATGAGTTATGATGGAATATCTGTGTTTTCCAATGGTCTTAGGTGATCCCTGTAAAAGGGTCAGTTGACCCTCACAGGGATCGAGACCCACAGGTTGAGAATTGTTTATCTAGATTCATATCTGTCTGGGATTCTGCAGCTGTCAGTCTGCCTTCAGGCCTGTAATGCCATTTTGCCCAGCACCACGAGCCATCCCAGAATATCAAGAACTGTATATCTATAAGCCCAGTCACATAGGAAGAGAGCAATTCATAGTGTTCTTCCACTGGAGGCACCCGTGACATCCGGAAAGAGCGAGGTGGGTGGGGTCAAGGGATGCACTGCCTGATGGTTTGACATTCTCACAAGCCACTTAGCTTCTTTGAGGCTCATCACCCAAATGAAGAAAAATAATATATTCTCACAAATTATGAAAAAAAATCTGTGATGTATGTGATCAGAACCCACACAGGCTTGGACTCGTATAAGACCTCAGTAACTTCCTTACCAGGACCTCCGCAGTGTAGCAACCTGAAAACATGGAGGGTTTTTGCTTGTTCTCGGTATCATTGTTTCTGTAATTGTTGGAGGGGGGTGGGGCACACATGACGTGGCCCATAAAAGGAGGTATGGAGATTAGAGGACAATTTTGGGGAGTCATTTTTTTTTCTTCCACCTTTACCTGAGTTGTGGGTTCTGCTGATCCAACTCAAGTCACCAGGCCTTGGTGGCAAACGCTTTTACTCACTGAGCAATCCCGCCTGCCCCTGATATAGCGTTATTTAAAAGCTCACACTTAGGGAAGGCAAACCTCTAAGCTGTTATGTCACAGTCAGATAGTCAGTCGTTCTAAACTACAGGTCCTATTATAGGGGGCATAGTACAGTTTCTCACCTTTTGAGGAAAACACAGTCATGTCTGATTTTGCTTTGCTTTCTGTGGATTGGAAAAAATAGAAAATTCTGTCTCCCTTGGTCTCTCCTCTCTCTCTCTCTCTCTCTCTCTCTCTCTCCCTCCCTCCCTCCCTCCCTCCCTCCCACCTAAAACCACCTCCTCCTTCTTTCTTATAATGATGAAATGGTGTTAAGAGCATTCCTCTTCTGTAAAGCAGGAAAAAAGAAAAAGAAAGAAATTACTCAACAAAGAAGATTGCGTAACTGTCTCTGTCAATGAATAGCCTTACAATAGCCCACATTTGTGTTTTGTTAAGAATATTTAATTTAATAAACATCTTATTACTTTCCTCTGTAAATGCTGACCAGAATGTATCTTTCCAATATTGAAAATGTGTGTCACTGTCTGTTTCAGAGATGTGATGCCGGATTCTTTCGCACGTTGTCAGGAGAATGTTCACCCTGTGACTGTAATGGCAATTCCCATGAGTGCTTGGATGGCTCTGGATTCTGTTTGGTAAGTCAGGGACATGCAGCTGCAAACGGTCAATCAAGCTCTCTTCTACATTTCCGTTATTCTTATAAAACATATTGTGTTGGCACCTTCTGATTCCAAGTGGCCCCATGTGCTCCAGGAGGATGCTGTCTTCCCTCCCCTGGCAGCTGGCTTTCTGCTGTGGACCAGTGGTGATGGGTTGAAGATAATCCACGGAGGAGGACCCCCACCCTCCAGACTCCTCTGTAACAGTATAGTCGGCTGTGTGCTCAGCTTCATCTTACATAAACCACAGGAAAGCGTCTGTACCATCGCCTCTGTTGCAGCATGTAAAACAATCAGATCTACAGGTCCAAATCAATTTTTTAAAGAGTTGTCTAAACCAGATAGCCAGTGGAGACGAGTGCTTTGTCCTTCTGCTGTTGTTCAGCATTGGAATACTGACTAGAGTGGCTCCGGCAGAAGCCACGCCCACCAGAGTGACTCCAGCAGAGGCCACGCCCACACTTCGACTTTCTGCCACCATAAAACGGGAAAGTTCTGTGCTTCAGATTTCCATATGGAAAAAGAACCTTTCCCAAACTGCAAGAGTAGTTTCATTTAAAGCACATTGCCTACCTAAATAGGCTCAAATTTGCAGAATTGTCCTGAGTCAACAGACAATTTTATTATAGGTGGCCTCGGAGGTGTATGGCTTCAAGTTGCAATTTGACTCACACTTCACATTAAGATGCAAATTGGAAACAGTTATTACGAACCTAGTGGTTGTCACTTTTCTAGAGACAAAGAATTAATGGGGGAGTCATTAAATTGCTATTTTGTAGGTGTTTTTTTTAAAACATGATTTTTGTTTTAACTTCTCCCACTACCACAGCCTTAAATTACCATTACATCCAGGATGTCCTCCACAGCCCTGGAGGCATACACAGCTGCCAAAATCTACCCCTGTTAATGCTTGCATCTCCGGTTTCCTGTTATTTTAATCCCAGTGACATTTAGGGGGAAATCCCATGCATACACTTGAGCAAACAATGTACATTGCTGACCAATTAATATGGCTTTTTGTCACCTGGTTTATTAAACTGTAAGACAGAAGGGATCACCAAGCCCATCAGCTGCCCTTAGGCAACTGGCAAGATGAGTGATCAGAAGAAGTGAAAGAGGCAGAAAAGCTCCCTCTGCTAGGGTCCGTGAAGAGCGATGATAGAGCCACAGCTGTGATGGTGTTGTCAGACCAGGCACAGTTGTCGGCTTTGATCTGGACATGAGCTTCTGGGAAGATTCAGCATCACGGGACCCTTCCCTGACTCTGGTAGTGCACTGGGCCACTAATCACTCATGGGCATCAACGGTCAATCCTCCTATTAGTACTTTGCTATAATATGGAAAATTCACACAGAAAGAAATAACCGTTCCTCTCATGTTGAAGGCAGTGCCTCTATTACTACTCTATTCAGAGAGAAATGTGGCTTTTTCTCTAATTTAAATAAACTATGCTCAGTGTGAAAATAATAAACATTATGTATGTACATATATAATACTAAATATATACAAAGTATTTGAAATTCAAGGGGAAAAGAATCACCCACAAACTATTCTTCAAGTTAACATATTTATATTCTTACAAATTTAATTTTTAAAAAGTGCACAATTTATATTTAATTAAACATAGACAGAAGATCGTTAGCCCCCCAAAAAGACACCCACCACCCCTAAACACACAAACACACACGAGAAAAGAATCACAGGGTATTTATTGCTAAGGCTATTGGTTACTCTCCACAACCTGATGGGAGGGTCCTATTGCTGAAGACACTAATAAATTACGACACTGAATGTGAAGAAAATGAACTGGTACTCAGCTAGAAGCTCCACTTCTACTCACTAGTTTTCATGATGCTGGGAGGTAATTTTCACACTCACAGAGGAGAAAAGTGATCATCAACATTACCTAGCTACAAACCCCAGACCTGCAATAGCAACTTACCTGCAAGATACACCAGTGTAATATTGGCACAAATGTTATGGGAGTAACCAAACACTATCTGATT
This sequence comes from Rhynchomys soricoides, assembly GCA_019843965.1. Taxonomy (NCBI): domain Eukaryota; kingdom Metazoa; phylum Chordata; class Mammalia; order Rodentia; family Muridae; genus Rhynchomys; species Rhynchomys soricoides. The sequence continues at coordinate 1,582,530 of JADRCH010000292.1, forward strand.
GGCTTTAAGGCCCACTCCATGAGATGGAATTTATACCTGGCACTGCTCAAGTGGTCAAGAACCTGAGGCTAGATAAGTCATTGACCATAGGAAAATCTACTACTTTTAGTTTGCTAAGCAACCACAGCAATAAAATCACTATTGATGGGCATATTACTATATACACGTTTTGATGATTTTAGGGTCTATTGCAAAAAAAAAAAAAACAAAACTCTTGATGTTTTGCAAATAGCCATCAGTTTGGTTCCATGATAAGCAAAGTTTGACATGAAGTCAACAAGTCTCAAGGCCTAAAGAATGCTAAGGTTGAATAGCTTGATAGAGCTCCCTGCTGCCTTGTACCTGTCAATACAGAATGTACCAGGAGCTGCTGCCCTGAATCCATCAGTACAGAATGTGCCAGGAATTGAATGCGGATACCAGAGTGTCTGTACCATGTCTATCATTACCTTTCAGCACTTCTACCTTCTCTTGCATTCCCCATCTTAATGACAGCATCATTCTGTCACAAGCCCCATTGTCTACTTCCATTTCTTCCCCGTCATTTGATCTGATCGCAGATCCCAACAGCTCAAGCTGTTAAGTAGCTGCCTCTCTTCTATGGCTTGCTACTGCCTCAGTTTAAAACCACACCATCCCTCCGTGACCGCTGCTTCAGCCACCCACCACACACTGTGCTCCCTCTAATCTGTCGCCTGATGCCAATGGAGCTGTCTTCCAAAAGCCCAAGTCAAAGAATCCCTTTTTGCAAGATGCTCCAAAGGTTCCTGCCTCCAGCCATGCTGAGCATGCTTGCGACCTTAAGCCATCTCTGAGCTCTCGAATTGTCCCCTACGGAAGACTTCTTGAAGGACAACTTCAAGGCCTGGTTCAGGTATCAATATCTCCGCTAAGCCTTCACACTATTTAATCATATCCTTGAGTGCACAAGGCTGGTCTTGGTTTCTTTCTTGAGCCTCTGAAATAAAGAAACAAGGTCTTCCTCATCTTAAGTCCAGTTTCAGCTCCTTATCTGTCATGCATCAGCTTAATCCAGGCTTGTCACCGGAATAAATACATTAGATACTGAAATGATAAGATGATGGCTTCAATGCAAAAAAAAAAAAAGAAACCATTTAATTTATTTTCTAATTTATGAGCTCCCTATGTCACTCCTTTTGTGCAATCTAAGATAAATTGCCCTTTGCTTGAGACTATGGCTCAGATCCAATTCAGAGTAACTAATTAGCACCTAATGTTCTCCAGACACTTGTTTCTCTGACTGGAGCCCAAGCTAGCAGCATTAGCAATTACATAGGCACTTGATTGATATATGGACTCTCAGGTTGCAGGCCAGATGTCCTGTGTCAGAGTCTGAACTTTCCTCAGTCTATTAGGAGACACATGTGCACACTGAAATTTAAGGAGTGCTGATGGACATATCCCATTCTCAAACTTCATGATCTTTGTGAACATCACAAACCCATTAAATTATTAACTCTTATTAATTAATGAGGATATCAACATTTTAGGTAGATTCTTGCTTCTTAAACTATGGCTCTTGACACACACACACCCAATAGCATTTATTGCTGTTCAGTATTTTTCCTGTTTGGAAAATGACAGGGTGTTGAAGGTGAAGGAGCATTTTGCAATTTCAGGGTTAAAGACTTTCAGAGCAAGAAGAATCCTGAAGGTCATCTAGTCTAAAGCTTCATTGTACAGAGAAAGGAGTTGGGAGCTGGGAGGTTAAGGCACTGTTCCAAGTGAGCTGGTTAGGAACTGAAGAGTGTCCTTTCTCTCTGCCTCTGGCACTCTCTCTACTGGTCCCCGAAAACTGATACCAAGGCCTTCTAGGGAAATATAACAAATAGTTTAAAAGAGGAAGGCGAGAAAAGCCAGTGTTTGCACTCTGATATTTTAGAGGCTGAGAGAGATTGCATGCTGTGCCCTTGAACATTGACGCCCATGGCCACGACAAACAGAACCAAAGAGCCGAAGGGGAATCTCAAGCATCTGGCCAGTGACAAAATGACGGAACTGAGAATTAGCTCGTTTTTATTCCTTAATAGTCACTTCAGCCACCAGAGATGGCCTATGGTCTTAGTATGTTTTGTTCTACACAGGCCTGTTTCATCCATGTAACAAGGACTCAGACAAATCTGCCTCTAATTTACAAGCATCCTTACAAATGTCTTGTGGTTCAGATGTGTGGTAGTTGGATACAGCTCCATTGGCTTCCCTGGGAAAGACGCTGTCTCCAAGTCAGGCTCATTTGGGATTTTTATTGCTTTTACTTGCTCCAGATGCTGGTTCATCATTTCATGTTTTCTTTCTTTCTTTCCTGCATTAATTTTCCTTAATATTTTCTGAGAGGTGGCTGAGCACAAGACACAGTTTTAAAGGCTATGAAGGAACAAACTCTTGCCTACATGTTAAATTTTATTTTTAAGAATTCTCGCCCGGCAGTGGTGGTGCACGCCTTTAATCCCAGTGCTTGGGAGACAGAGGCAGGCAGATTTCTGAGTTCGAGGCCAGCCTGGTCTACAGAGTGAGTTCCAGGACAGCCAGGGCTACACAGAGAAACCCTGTCTCGAAAAACCAAAAAAAAAGAATTCTCATTGATTACACAGTCTAAGCCACAATCTAATTTCTTTTCTGCTGCATAATTATATCTCTGAGCCATACCTAACAGTAGACCAAATGCTTAAGGAGGATCCAGCTTGTTACCCGCATAGAACTGTTGGACTACTGCATTGTACTGAGGACCTACTTCACACATGTTAATTGTAAAACGGTGCTAGATTATCCACTATGTTAGAGAAAAGGGGAGAGCCTGGGACAGATAGTCTCATAGTGGGGCACAGACAGGACTGTGAGGGGAGAATTAAAGAGAACTTTCTGGAGATTTTGAAGCCTGCTGTAGATCTCCAATAAGAAACAGACAAGGCAGAAAGAACAGCCTGGTTTATGCCATTCTTCCTATTTGTTACCCTTATCAGAAATGGGAAATTATAAAAACCAACCTGCCTGCTATTTCATGTGTCATTAACCAAGATAGGAAACCTTTAGTAGAAGGTCCTTTATCTTCCTTCTGATGTGTGTGTGCCACTGCCTGACATATTTGCTCTTCCGTAAATCCTCATTGTTTCCACCGTCCTGGTTAAGCACTCTGGGGATACTATTTGTTTTCATTCCAAGTCAGTAAGCTTAAGCATCTGGAACACCTAGAGAGTGGTAGCTCTATTATCTTTCTGAATCAAGGTGGCTGACTGATAAGTCCCCTCTGCACACTCACTCCAAATAGAGTCCCAGCTTGCCAGTGCACACACAGACCTGCAGGAGGCATACCCACACCTACATCTACGCCTCTAGCTCTGACTAGCACTTATGTCGGTCCTCTATGTTACCACTGTTACCACTACCATGTATTCTGGCAAGTTGATGTCCCTCTGTTTGAAGTAAGCCAGGGTGCTTACATTTGTTCTCTGTGAACTTTCTTCATTCTTCTCAGTACTTCTGTCTTCTCTCCCACAGCACTGCCAGCGGAACACAACAGGGGAGCACTGTGAAAAATGTCTGGATGGCTATATTGGTGACTCCATCAGAGGCGCTCCCCGATTCTGCCAGCCATGCCCCTGTCCCTTGCCCCACCTGGCCAAGTAAGTCCTAAAAGAAGACAGTCTCTCCAAATGACTACTCTTACAATTATTATTGTGTTTTTTAGCTCTATAAATAGTCCTAGAGTTTGTCCACAGGCAAAACTGAATGCTTCAAGTTGAGAAAAGTATAAAAAAGTACTCTGGTCTACATACACTTTGGGGGTTGGGGGGAGAGAAGGGCGGAGCTTAAGTACTTACAGGTACAACTGTTTCCAAAATATGAGCGTAATACCAACAGACACACTGTGTTTTCAAATGCATTTCTCCTTCTGACTCTTCCAGAGTAGTTGTTTCCCTGAATGAAGCAATCAAATATGCTTTCTTACTAGAATTAGAACACGGATGTACAAAAAAGGATGCTGAGAACCAACCCATAACTCCCAGCTATGTTGTGACTGGAGTGTGTAGCTACAGAGAATAATCACATATCCATTGGGCATAAAAGAAAATAATGCATTTTTTTAAGTACATAGTAAGGAAGAACTCTAGTAAGAGAGAATAGTAACACAGAAGGGCTAAGAACGTGGCATAGTAATAGAGCACTTGCCTGACATATATAAACCCCTGGATTTCATCCGTATCACTGAAAGATAAGCGCACAGCTTTAAAATAGTATGGCGGGTTAGTTTTTCCAAATACTAACCAGCTGTCCAATTCTCTAGCACCAGTGGGGTGTTCTACAATCAATTCAGTTCTGAATGAAAGCGCCTAGAGGTAGCACAGTCCCTGGGGTGAGGGATCAGTTCCATAAGACTGGCCCCATTACAGATGCCCAAAAAAGTGAATCCCTAGGCTACTCACATTTCTGACCACTTGACTGCAAATTTGAGGGTCCCTCAAGCACTCTTGTGCTTAATCATTCACTACAATTGTTCACAAAACTCAAAACAGCATTATACTTATAACAATCAGGTTTCCTTTTAATGATACAATCCAGGAAAGGCAGAATGAAGTAACCTATAAGGAAATATATGGAAATAAATAATGTATAAAAGACATATATAATATACAGGAGGAAATAGAAGGGAACAAAAGAAGGTGGTTCAGAACCTCTCCTCTCAGTCTCCGTATGTGAAGAACCTGGATGCTCCCACAAGCTCCAGGCTTCTCATCCAGGTCATTGATCATTGAGCTCAGAGGTTGGAGGTGGAGGGATGTTGAAAGTTCTAGCCCGCTGGGCAGTGGTGACGCACGCCTTTAATCCCAGCACTTGGGAGGCAGAGGCAGGTGGATTTCTGAGTTCGAGGCCAGCCTGGTCTACAGAGTGAGTTCCAGGACAGCCAGGGCTATACAGAGAAACCCTGTCTCGAAAAACCAAAAAAAAAAAAATAAGTTCTAGCCCTCCAGCCACATGGGTGTTTCCTGTAGTGTCCACTCCCACACCGACTCCATTAAAGGGTCATTCAGTCTCATTAGCATACTCAAATATAATGAAGAGGCTTTTTATAAACTAAGAAATAGAAATCTTTTCACTTGACAATGTCAAGAGTTATAGAAGCTCTTTGCTAAAAATAGGTCAGAGATTAGATGTGTTTTAAATACACCATGAGTAAACAGAGTCACTAACCTACCTTCATATTTCTATCTTCACACGCAGGACCTGTGTGGTCTTAGGTGTCTCTGTGCACTGCTGCTCTCTGGGAGATTTAGGGTTTCTGTTAGACTAGCTTCAAATTTTGATTCCATCCCTTGGTTTGCGTGCTTTGAGCTCAGCTTTTTTTCCTTAGTAAGTAAATTAATATAAAGTGTGAGGACCCACAATTGGGCTGTAAGAATGGGCATGGTGACATGTGTGGGTCATGTGGGCTGGTGCCTTGAACACAGGAAAAAGCTAACGTAGATATGGCTTTGCTAAACATAGAGCATGGTAACTTTTCTAAAAGTCTGTGCTACACACTCTTATAGGCAATATTTATACAATTGATAGTAATTATAGAAAGTAAATTAAATGAATTACGTTAGAGAGTCCAAGTACTGGGCTGAGAAGATGACTCAATAGATAAGGTACTTGCTGTGTATTTCTGAGGACCAGGATTTGGATTCACAGAACCAGTAGAAATGCTAGGAAGGTGTGGCAACTTGCCTTTAACCCCTGCATTCAGAAGATCATGGGAGCAATCTGGTTAGATCAATGATTCTGGTTGAATCATTGAGTTCTGGGTTCCAGTGAGAGACCCTGCCTCAAGACATAAGCTGGAGAAAATTTGAGAACAATTGCTAAGCTCATTTCACAGCAACATCTATATTACACACACACACACACACACACACACACACACGCAGAAATGCACAAGCGAACCCACATATAAACATATGCACACACACTAAACTCATATACACACACCAAAGAAGGCCCAAAGACCTGCCCCCTACACACCCTGATAAAGTGAAAAATGGCCACCAGATTCCACCCTTGTCTTCCCTAGTCACTTGAGGAATCAACTGTGTTCAAATCTTACAGCGTGCCTGCTAGCCAGCGAAGTCAGAACCTCCACAGTTGCATCTTTCAGAAACCGTTAAACTGCTTCAGACTTAGTGATCTGTCATGTCTAACAGTATTAGTGATGTGTGCAAGATGAACGACCCTGAAAGGGAGAGAAAGAGCACAGACATTAACATTCAGTTATTTTCACTCAAGAATGTCCTGATTTATGAGCTTTCGGCCTCGTCAGGGTGTACTCTTTAAATGCTCATTAAAATTCCGTTCTCAAACATCAATCCTATCCACGTCTGAGGAGACCTGTACCACACTTAAGATTCACTGCACTTAAATATATTTACCTCTGAGCTCCTAATAACTAGCTTCACTCGCTCACCCATATGAAGATGCCATATACCATTATCTGCTCAGAAAAGGATGGAGAAGCTCTGAGCTTAGACAATTTCTTTAGACAGGAACAAGAATTAGGAAAGCAGTCTTAAACGGTTCCTCTTAATTATATCTTCATGATTTGTGCTTCTGCTCCACTCACATGGCAGGTCTTCCTCATCTCAATTATCCGACATTAGTGTCTTAAGCTATCAAACCTTTAAAATATGGCTCCCTACAGACCGAGGACCTTTGTCTACATGAAATCAAGCAAAATACCTCTTAGGCTCTTACCATGTGCCAATATGAAACTGGTATTTCTTACGAGCAGTATATCTATCCAACAGCTGAAGGCCATATTTCACTAGGTCAAAAGTACAGCAGATTTTTACATGCCTACCGCAAATGGCCCTTTCTCTTTTGAGACCGATTATCCAGTAATTTATTTGAGCAAGAGGTACTGCTTCCAGCTGTTAGCCCCTTCTTCCGATAAAAGCAGCCGAAACTGACGGCTGGGTAATGAGTCTCTGGCCCTCAGCTCAGAAGCAGTTTCCAAAGACATCAAGAGGCTACACATCTGGGATCCAAAGCAGCAGCTGAAGGTCCTCAGGGATATATTCCCAAGTTAGACGCATGTTCACATACACAAAACTTATGATCTTCTCTGTGGTACAGACCTGATACACTATAATCTGCAGAAAATTAAAACAAACACAAAATTATGCTATCTGTGAGCAAGCAACATTTTGTTGGGGTGGGAAGAATGGATTTGAGAGGCCCCTGATATTGACCCGTTCCTCTGTAGTGGCAATGACTCTATTGCTGAGGAAAACTGGCTTTCACAGGAGCAGGGAGGGGTTAGGTTTTCATCACAAGAATGACAAGATTTAGCTGTACCCGCAAAAGGTCTAATTTGGGTCTGCTTTTAGTATTGACTTAGCTAACGAACTCTCTCAAGCATTAACCAGATATATTACAAAAAGTCAAATGTCCCACTGTCATTTTCAGTTTTAAAAAATAATTCATATTGCTACTTTCTATTTTTTTAAAAAAAAAATAAGCCGGGCAGTGGTGGTGCATGCCTTTAATCCCAGCACTTGGGAGGCAGAGGCAGGCGGATTTCTGAGTTCGAGGCCAGCCTGGTCTACAGAGTGAGTTCCAGGACAGCCAGGGCTATACAGAGAAACCTTGTCTCAAAAAACCAAAAAAAAAAAGAAAAAAAAAAAGTATCTGTCTAAGTAGGTATCAGACAGCTTCTCAGACATGCAACTAGTCCGGAATCTGAATTATACTGGAAAAATCTATGGGTTGAGTTGATGACCTAGAACTTGGGTTTTCCAGTTAACAACAATACATCAGAAAAACAAAGGAAGAGGAGGAAGAAAAGTAACTTAGCACTTAATAGTGTTTGCTGCTCATGCAAAGGACTAGTATTCTGTTCCCAGCACCGGGAAACCCACAGCTGCCTGTAACTCCAGCTCTAAGAGACAGACATCCTCTCCAGGCCTCCCTAGGTATCCTCAAGCAGGTTCACAGGCACACACACAGACACATAACTAAAGCAAAAGAAAATAATATTTTTTAAGCAAGAAGGTAATAATTGAGACATATAAGCAAACACATCATTTAAAAAAAAAAAATTCTATTTCTCCTTAAACCTTAGGATTTTCCCAGAACAAATCCACCTTCCCGCTTGCAGAGGGCACCACTGAAGTCAGAGTGGACTGAGGGAGGCATTGGGTTGTTGTTTTCACATCCAATACTAGAGATTTCCTTCATTTTAAAGCATAAACAGTTAATGCTAATAAAACCAAAACTTAACATTGGAGGCTGGTACCACACTGCCTCAGAGCCTGCATTATGGAAATCAATCAGTGGTTCCCAAGGCCATTTGCATAAAGTCCACTTGTTTATTCTAGGGCTGACCAGATATCCTTTGTGTCTACCAGCAGCTATGCTAATCATTCCACTTAAGGAAAAGGAGATGTTTGAAACTGTAGGACATCAAATAAACGCACAGGACTCCAGACATCCCAGGCAGACGTTTCCTCTCTGAGCTGTAGGCAGGCTGGATGGACCGCCTTCAAAGAAGGATGCATGAATATATGTTCTTTTTTCTGGATGCAACGGGCAAGACTTCTTTAGGTCAGCTAAGGAATCAGAACAGACAAAATAAAGGGTAGAATGCCAAGGGAATGCAATATCATTGAAGTGTTCTCACCAAACTGCTGAGAAAATAGATCGGGAATCTCGCCTTTGAAGGAGGAGCACACAGTCTTCATCCCAATGTTGTAACCACCTTTGAACAAAGCAGACATGTCCGTTGCTTTCCCTCAACCATCATCAGGGTAAAATTGCTGACACGTGTAGGAACCTGAGAGCAGAGGTCATACTCGGATTGCACAGTACAGAAGCCAAACGGAATGTGAAGTCGCACACTAAAGTCACACCCACATGTCACACGACTTGTGTCTCACTGGGAAATTTTCCTTCATTTCTTAATCCCATTAAATTAGGACAGCTATTTATCCTGCCCAACCAAAGAAGAAAGGAGGAATCCAAGAGGAGATAGATGACATTGATAGATACAGATGTTTTTGTTATAGACCCTATTTCTTTCTGGAGGACTTTTGGTTGTGGCTCTTTGATCTACTTTGACCCCTTGACCCTTAGTGCTGAGACTTAAAGTACACAGACGAAAAGGTTAAGGCTCTGTGGATGATATCATTAGGACTGGCTCCTGATCTTTAAGAACAGAGGTTGAGTGTAGAAAAACTAGACAGAAACTTTACACAGAAAGTGGTGGAAATTTGAGAGAATTCTATACGAGCCAAAAGTTACCAGTAAATTTTCTATTTCTTGTTTTTGAGCATATATTTTAAATTTGCATTTGAGTAAATATTATATACACATTTGAATAGATATTTATATATTTGAATATATGTGCATATGTTTGAATCTATTACATATTTGAATACATCTATATGTGAATTGAAATTATATATTTGAATATATATTATGCATTTGAATACTTATATATTTGAACTGAAGTTATATATTTGAATATATATATATACCTGCTATGCTAAAAATCCCCACAGTGTCAAGCAAAACTAATAAACCACCTCTCTACAGAGACACATAATGGTATACCTGGTAAACGACCCCACACGGAGTAGGGTTTTTAGTCTGGGGTTGCTGGTCCAGTCTCCCCTGAAAGGTAAGAATCTAATCATACCACACTCATTGGAGAACAACCAAGTAGAAATGACCTAATCCAGAGTTCAGCCATCCTCTTCCTCCAGCATCACAGATCAGTGACAGTGAGGTGCCTTCTAACATGTGTCACCATTCTAGCTTTGCAGAATCCTGCTACAGGAGAAATGGAGCCGTCCGGTGCATTTGTAAAGAACACTATGCCGGGCCTAACTGTGAAAGGTAAATAGAAAAAAATTCCTTATGCTTTTTCTTCTCCGGTGGGGCCAGAAGAAGCTTTCTAGTGTGTGTGTGTGTGCGTGTGTGTGTGTGTGTGTGTGCGTGCGTGTGTGTGTGCGTGTGCGCGTGTGTGTGTGTGTGTGCGTGCATGTGTGTGTGTGCGTGTGTGTGTGTGCGTGTGTGTGTGTGCGTGTGCGCACGCGCGTGTGTGTGTGTGTGTGTGTGTGTGTGCATCAGCTTTGAAGTGTTTCTCTTCAGAAGGTGTTGAGGTTGATGCACAAATTGGGGGTGAAAATAAAACATTTCAGAACCCGGAGGAGGGTGTTGTCCTCAAACCCCATGTCCCAGTACAGCTGTACTAGAGACGGAATCTCCCCTTGTGGTCCAGACCAGGGTCATATCTCGGGATAAAGTGACAGGGAAGGAAGATTCTCTAGATACCTCTGGTGACAGTTTCTGCTCTCTCCACCACTACAAACCAGTACTATAATTAATGTGTAACCCACCCCACCCCACCCCACCCCCCGATAGAGAATGAGACCTTCTGAATAAATAGAAAGTGACTCCTCTCTCTTGACTCCTCTATTGCTCATAGAATGAGAAATCGACAAAGAACTAACTGGTTATTAAGTTCACTCATTATTCTTCCTCTTACAAAATAAAATCCACAAGCTTGGCTGTTCTGAATCCCTGTTGGGCACTTACACAAAATGTTCTTTTTAGCTGCTCTGTGGTTTGAAGAAAGACCTCTGGAGCTAAGCATGAGAGGCTTCCCCCTGAATGATTTCCTAGTAAGAGATTTGCCATCCGTTCCATCTGTCAGCTGCTCAGAGTTCTCTAAGATGAAATGTCTTTAACTAAAAGAATCTCACAGAGAGGTCTTCATAATGGAGACGCTGTGAACCCTGGCCTCACCACTGGACTTATGCAGCCTCATGATGTTGTAATTCCATAAAGACATGGAGGGAAGGGCCAGGGGTACAGGCCAAATCTTCAGTCTAGCAACACAGCCACAGGCTTCTTGCCTCGTGGACAGCATACGCAGGCCAGCGCCTCAGTGGGATTCGCAAACTCGGCCTGTGGCTTAAGAAATAAATCCTTAATTACAAGCTTCTAAGGATTGCATGTCTTCTAAGAAATTACCTTGCATCTCAGAGTATAGTTCCTGAACACAAAAACAGCCACAGCTTGTGGTAAAGAAAAAAAGATCTCTATGTTGCTACACTAACTTTTAAAAGTATCGGATGGCCGGGCAGTGGTGCATGCCTTTAATCCCAGCACTATCCCAGCACTCTGGAGGCAGAGGCAGGCAGATTTCTGAGTTTGAGGCCAGCCTGGTCTACAGAGTGAGTTCCAGGACAGCCAGGGCTACACAGAGAAATCCTGTCTCGAAAAACCAAAATAAAATAAAATAAAATAAAGTATTGGATGGAGGTAATTCCTGTACCTGGTGAATGGTCGCTTCCTTTCCATTAATGTTCCAGGAGGGAAACTGAGAGCTGAGGACCCACATGATTATCACTCTAGAGGAGGATTGGCAAAGGAGATCACGTGGGTGATTAATGACTATTTGTCACACAATCATCGCATGCCTCCTTATTTAGAGACAGAAATATGAGGCACACAATTTACTCATTCTCTGGCTCCATAGATCTGAGATGATTGTGTATCAGACAAGGGTGGGGTTTTGTCTCCTATGTCTGAAGTTAAATTCTGCATAGTTTGATTAGGACAAAGTGTATTGCTAATGGATCTCTCCAGTGTCTGCCAGGGGGAGTCAATGGCCCTGCTGATCAAGTGCCAGACTGGTACACATAAGACTTCTATGGGGAAACATGGGTTCCTACCCTAACACAGGGCAGCATGCCCACTACAGATATGTGATTGCAAATAAATAATTAGCCTGCACACATCAGAAGCTCGTGGGACCTGCCATTACCCAGTAAGCCAGGATCTGATAGGATATTTATCCTGCTCCTGAAAATTTATGTTGTAGAAAGAACTCCAGTTGAGTATTATACAGTAGAGGGATTCTCAACAGTGTGCCACAGAGAGACTTTCACGACCACGTTTATGGCTGCACTGTTCACAGTGAGCAAGATACGGAACAAGCTGAGAGCTCTATCGGTGGATAAATAGAAAAGAAAATGTACATAGATGCAGCAGAATTGTGCTCAGGTCTTAAGCAGATCTAAATCACGACATTTGTAGGGGAGAATGGATAAAACTGGATAGAGGCAATTATGTTTAGCAAACTGAGCCAGATTCTAAAAGACCGGCTTTTGCGTGTTTTTCTCAAAACACAGACTTAAATGGGCACATATGCGTATGAGTGTGTGTGACAAGAAAATAGGAAAGGAATCAAGGCGTGGGAATGAAGAGGCGTAAGGCGGGTGTACAAGAAAAACTAGTGATATATAGACTATGTGAGACCAGAGGGCAGGGGGATTGGGGAAGGAAGAAGACCAAGAAGATGAAAGGAGAAGGCAGAGGGGAGGACACTGGAGGGGCAGACTTTGTTTTAAAGTAGAATTATGTGTGTGGAAGAGGGAGAACGCCATCACAAATCCATTACTTCTCATGCTAAAAATTAATTAAAAATAGAATATACAAAAATTTAAAATTAGCCGGGCAGTGGTGGCGCACGCCTTTAATCCCAGCACTAGGGAGGCAGAGGCAGGCAGATTTCTGAGTTCGAGGCCAGCCTGGTCCAGGCCAGGGCTACACAGAGAAACCCTGTCTCAAAAAACCAAAAAAAAAAAAAGAAAAAATTAAAATTTATTTTAAGACTAGAAAGAGCGCTAGTTTCGGAAGCAGAAGGTGGGTATTGGGTTGTGTCCCGACCACTCTGTGATGCTCTGGGGATGTTATTTGACTTCTCTCAGTGTTGATTTCCCACCCCCACACAATAGGGGAAATGAACGCGCCTACCTCACACAACCACTGTGAGATAGTACTGCCAGGGGTGAAGGACAGCCCCTGGCACCTCGCAAATGCTCACTGACAGATAGATGGTGGCAAGTGAGCCTTTGTAGCTACTGACTCACGTCCATCATCGGCATCATGTGTGCCTGAGATGAGTTGACTTCTCTTCTGAGTCCCTTTCCATTGTGAGGGCATTAGTGTCACCCCCTATTCATCTCTTACATCCTCCCTGCCTTACATTTGTCATCAGTCAGCCCTGCAACCACTCTGAGAGGAGGTCATATTTTGTCATTTTGCTGATGAGGGAACTGTGCCACGGGACTTGCCTGAAGCCACATTACTACTGGGGGTGGGGTAGGGACTCAGGATTTGAACACTTTGGGTAAACACATTTAAGTTATTGTTATGTCTTTGCACTGGTTTTCCCAAATGCCCTCCTGTTTAAGACAGTCATTTAAACAAACCTCTGAGATGAAGTGGAGACATGCTAACCTATTAGATCCTTCTGAAATGCTCTTCATCCACCATCCACTGAGGGACTAGAAGAAAGCTTTCCTTCCAGAATCTACCACCTGCATGGAAAGGGTCAGCGTAAGAAACTCTCTCAGTAAGAAACAGCTCTTTCCATGCCTCTCCAATGCTCCCCCTCACTCTCCCTCCACCTAGAGAGAATGTACAGAAGTCCTTTACATCAAAACTTGGTCTCACAGCGCAGGGTGGAGTGATTCTGGTATGAGTTCATCTAAGACACTGTCTCTTGTCATTAAGGAACATCAAGGCTAGGGGAGGAGACACCAGAAAACCACTCCCAGAAAGCAGTAAACAGTAAGGGCTAATGCCAGGTGCAGGTGCATACATACACCTGTAGTCCCAGGTACCTGAGGCAGGAGAATTGAGCCCAGTTCAGGGCCAGCCAGGGTGACAAAGCGAGACTCTACCTCACAATCCCAAATCACGTCACAGTGCAAGTCCCACAGCACATCAAGACATCATTTGTTACCTTGAATTACTATTCATTTGAATCTGATTGTTTGTTGCTTTATAAAATAGTATTTGTTATTCTATATGTATAAAAGCTTGCCTGCACGTATGTATATGCCCAAGGAGACCAGACACATGTATCAGATCCCTTGGAGTTGATGGTTGTGAGCTAGCATGTGGGTGCTAGCATCAAAACCCCAGTTCTCGGCAAGAATAGTGAGAGCTCTTAACCATGGAGTCATCTCTCTGGCCCTCTGGTTTCTTTTAGTTTTGTTCATATTCTATTTAAAAATTCCATTCTGGTTTTCTTTTCAGAGATATAAAAGCCATAGGCATAGGTTATGGGATTTCCTCCTGGTTTTATATTTGAAATATGTTAAGATCATTTTTAAAACACTGACCATGGAAATATTCTTTAAAGTGAAGCCATACTGTGTACAAGTTGGAAGGTCTAAAACATAAAACATGTTGTGCTTAGTCTGTCTCTTGTCCTATGAAGGAGCATAGATCAAATGCAGCCACCCACCTTGTCAGCATAGTTGTGTCCATGACTCTTTTGCCTGCCTCTCTTTCCTCGTCTCCTCCTGCTTGGTGCACACCCGCTCCTCACATCCTCTGTGTGGACTTTAGATATGGCTGTTCTAAAACTACAACTGTGATGCTAACAGTAATAACTAACTCTTATTGAATGCTTTCTGTATGCGCTCACTGTATGAGTGCTTTCTTCAGCTAAATAGCTTTAAATGGAAGTTGGCTGCTGCTGTGTATAATTAGGAAATTCACAAACCTTCTTGGGAAGACTGGCTTTTCTCATTCCTATCCAGTGTGATGTTCAGTCCACAAGAGGCATACTTGAAAGATGGGGAAGCTGACAGAACCGTGAGGAGACTTAATCTAAGCTCATAATGTTGTTTAGTGATAAATCCAATGTCAAAATCCAGAGCCCTGGCTCTCAATGCTGTTCTTTAGATCTCAAACCTATTTGGTCTCAGTGCTTCTACCTCAGTGGTCCAAGTTGCCTTTAATCACGTGCTTTTATTGTATACTTCCATCCTTTCAATTCTGTGGCAGAACAAGGAACATGCTAAGACCATATGAAGATGTTCCATGCAGGTGCTGTTTACTAGAGGATCAGAGGAGAGTGGGGGAAACCAAACAAATCCGACTTGAGCTGAACACCCTAAAGTGTGACACAGCAAAGAGACGCAAGCAGAGTGTACAGTGTCATCAGAGATGGTGATGATGACTTTGATGATGACAGCATTAGAGATAGAAAACACAGTAAAGAAGATTCAGAAATTTGGCCCACTTTGTTTTAAAAGGCACCGAGTCTTTGGAACAAGCTATCAGCTCTATCCTTTTTATAGAGTTCTGGGTGCTATTCTTTGCCTTGCCTCCCACCTTTTGGCTTCTAGTCTTGAACAGACTTACATTCCCACAGCCTTATTTCTCAGCCTTTGAGAATCAAGTGGAGCACATTTAGATGATGCCCATTCTCCAGCATGGTTTTTCTCTCTTGAAGTACCTTCTCACTGACCCGAAAAGAGGTCTAGAGTATGGGCCTCCCAGAAGAATTTCTGTGCTAACCAAGCAAGGAGGTTTGGTTTCCTCAAAAAAGACTTTTAGTGACAGCTGGGTGCCCCTTGGGGGCAAAGAGGAAGAGGAAAGAGGCAGAGCAATAGCTATAGATCAAAATTGCCCTTTTTAAAGCCTGGGCACGATGACACCACCCTGTAAGCCTAGCATCTGGGAGGCGAAAGGAGAACCAGGAGATCAAGACCATTCTTTGCTAGATAGCAAGTTCTAGGTCAACCTAAGCTACACAAGACCCTGTCTCAAAAAGCAAAACAGAAAGAAAGAAAGAAAGAAAGAAAGAAAGAAAGAAAGAAAGAAAGAAACGAAGGAAGGAAGGAAGGAAGGGAGGGGAAAGAAAAGAAAAGAAAAATTGTTTTATTTACATGCAAGATAGATAAGCCAGCATTGAATGGACCATCGATAGATATAGATAGATAGATAGATAGATAGATAGATAGATAGATAGATCTCCATATCCCATATATCTCCATATCAATATGGGGTTTTGAAGGGGACAATAAATATGGAAACATTTGTACACTAGCTCTGCAAAGTCCATACGACCTAAAGTTTATCTTATAATTTTAGAGTTGACTCTACACCTACCACCAAGATGGTCTTGAAACTCAGAAAAAGTTTCCATTGTGATTGAGGCTACAATTTACAGAATACAAAACTTTGTTTTCTTCCACGGAGGGTGTGTGTGTGTGTGTGTGTGTGTGTGTGTGTGTGTGTACACCACATGTATGTATATGCATATGGAGGCCAGAGGTCACTGAAGGCGGATTTTGTTAATTCAGCTACACTAGCTGGCCAATGAGCTCCAAGAATCTATTCATCTCCATCTCCCATATCCTGGGATCACTTGCCCGTGCCTCCATACAGGCTTTAATGTGTATACTGTGTATAATGTGTATACTGAAAATTAAACCCAGGCCTCCTGTTGACACAGCAAGCACTTTACCACCTGAACCATCTCCAGATCGATCCCCACTGGTTTTCCTTTTATCAAATGGGATGGAATCGACAGAGAAAACGAAATGAAGCAATTGGCATGTGGCCTTCATGAGCCAAGCAAGACCTGTCACAAGATTCCCAGCTGCACACTGAAGTGGATCTGAATCTAATTTCAACGAACTTACAAGTCTAATATTTTCTGTTTGGTGAACTGCAGCAAAGGATAGAAATTCAATCCGGTCACATTCTTCATAGATGAATAATTTATGCTGGCTGGGAGACTAAAGGCCATAGAAATCTGAGGCACAAAGACATGAGGAAATATGAATAACAAAGCTCATTGGACATTTCTTCTCAGGGTGTTTCTCTGTGGAGTGTGTAGAACTTACATTCACCCTCATCCTTTTCTTAGGCTTGTAGAGAACGTTATATTATGTTTAATTCATTTCCTGTTCTTTCAGAACAGGAGCCATGTGTTTTTCTTCTTCCTGTCTCCCCCTATGCCTTACATAAAATGGACATAAATTGTCCCTCTGTTGGGTGAATTTATTTATTCATTCATAACAGCGGCAGTGTGGTGCACTATAGAGCAAGGGAAAGAACATCAGGGTTGGAAGGTCTGGGCCTTGAACTGTGACCTCCCATGTGATCCCGAAAAACTGGAGTAGCCTCTGGGCCTCCGAATGCTAGATGTGAGAGGTCTTTCTTCCAGCTGTCAGGGAAACGGAAGGAGCCAACACAGAGGCTCTGAGATGTTGTCTCAGATATGCAAAGGATATAAAGTGAGAAATACCAACATGACAGCTCCTGCAAAAGACAGACATCTGAAAGAGGCTGAAAGGCTGTTCCCCATGTGTTGATCAATAGTGTGCTCAGAGGATCCTGGAGTTACATATGATTTGCACTCATTGATCCTTTTTCCAAAGGTTCTGAATCGTGGTCCTCTTACCTCAAAGGGAAAGCTTTGTCTAATTCAGAATCTTATTATCACTGGCCTGATTGATCTCTTTAGGAAGGTCTCTCTTACTGTCCATTCCTGAGACCACCTCCCTAGACCTATCCAGCCACAGCTGTCTCTGGTCTCTCAAATCCGTTGTGAGAATGGCTAACACCACTTCTTTCCACATTGCTTTTGTGACACTCAGAATCCTCCCCTAGATTTCTCTTATGTTTCCTCTTCATATGAGAACTGATTCCTCTGCCTGACCATCAGCTCCACTGAGGATGGACCATATGTTTCTTCCAGCCCCTCCCATGCTGCCTTCAGCTATTCTTAGTCCATCCTCCACTATAGCTTGAGGCTCTGCAGCAAAGGCTGTCCCACAGTCATACAGCAAACATGTACAGTTTAACTTTGATGCATTCTGCTGGTCTCTAGAAAAACACTGCTGTATCAGCATCCAAAGTCTTACCTTTTCCTTCAAAAGTAAGGTCTGCAAGCCCAAGTCCTTTGTTCCCTGACTGGAGCCTACAGGCAGGTGTCCCCTTAAATGAAACCAACAGTCCAGTCTCTCAAACCAGGATCTCTTATAGCATCTTTGGGGAAGAAGAAGGCATTTTTGTCTCCAGACAGAGGAGTCTTTACCCAGAGTACACAGTTTGGCTTATGAGTGAAGGTTGAATAGATTTGAGTCTCCCCCTTAGCTAGATGTCCTTCTCAAAGGCTGCTATCATATAGACATTGGTTATTCCCCCTCAATAAATGCAAGTAGGCACTGGTCTCTGCTAGTTTGCAGACTAAAGCACCTAGAAGAACAAAAGTCTGGATTCAACTCTGATTACTTCTGGTGTTCTCAGTTCTGCCACACACTTTGTGTCCAGACTGCCTTTACTCAATCACAAGATGGCAGCCAGTAGCTAAGAGTCTGGTTCCCTTCTATTACATTCAAGCAAGCATCTGGGCTATGCATCTGGGCTGGCTCATTTTATGTCAACTTGACACAAGCTAGTGTCATCTGAAAGGAGGGAACATCAATTGAGAAAATGCTTCCATAAGACCTGGCTGTAGGGCATTTTCTTAAGTGGTGATTGATGAGGGAGGGTCCAGTCTATTGTAGGTGGTCCCATCCCTAGGTTGGTGGTCCCTGGTTCTATAAGAAAGCAGGCTGAGTGACCCATGATATGCAAGCTAGTCAGCAGTGCCCTCCATGGCCTTTGTACTAGCTCCTACCCTCAAGTTCCTGCCCTGCTTGAATACCTACCTGTCCCGATCTCCTTCAGTGACGGACTATGATATGGATTTATAAGGCCCCCCCCCCAAAACTTTTCCTCCACAGTTTGCTTTTGGTCATGGTGTTCCATCATAGCAAAAGTAACGCTAACTAGGAGAGCTCCCAAGGAATTACTCCCAAGTCAGCCACTTTGGGCTAGGAGAATATTCAGCACTGACTTGGCTGCTTGAACAATTCATTATGGCAGGGCAGGTTATGATTTGATTCACAGCAGAGATGCCACTAACATTTTGACCAGGCTCATTTTGACCAATGAGCTTCCAGCCTGGGTATTCCTTCCCCCAAGAGGTATAGAATCCCAGGTTCACCCCAAATAAAGTGTATACATTCACATCCACCATCAAGTATAGCAATGTGAACAAGCAAGGATCATCTCGGAGAGCTGCTTCATTAATGACTGCCACAGGAAAGGCCTTCCCCTCAAAGAGCCTTGTCTAAAACTCCCAAAGAAGGCTTTCTCTCCTCCAGCCACTCCTATAGTCTCAGCATTTGCTCCTAACCAGACTGGAATCTGTTAGTCCTTGGCTCCACCTTCCTCTTTCCTGCCTGGAGCATAGACACCCTGAGGTAAAATGTAGACAGCAGCTGTTCCTGACTTCCCTCTCAACTTCCCCTCCTCGTGGTTCTCCAGCGGCACCTGGGTACCAAGAGAGGAGGCCTGAAACCACTGTAGACTCCCAGTTTCTGACTTTGTCCTGCCTCCTCCAGGAGAGCTGGCACTCTTGGCAGAGAGGCAGAATGCAGTACGACAAAATGTGACCCCACCCATCACATGCCAGCCATGCACACCAGTCCCCAAGATTACCAACCATGCCCTCACAGTAATTTTATCAAGACACTTGTGCATCTAGAATAGTCTACAACATATCGAGAAAGAGTGGGTCCTTAAAAAACAAGAGAACTCTAAAGGTGGGGACATAATGCCTATAATCTCAGCAGTTGGCAAGATGAGGCAGAATAATGAATTATGAGTTCAAGACCAGCCTTGGCTATATATAGGGTCACACAAAATCAAAATACATATGTAAATAAATAAAATGGGAGAATGGAAATGAATTCCAGGTGGGCATCTACAAATATTCACTATATATTTCTTCTATGTGGGGAAGATTTTTTAAAACAGTGAAATAACTATTGATACTAAGAAATTTGACATGTTTAACACCTCTCAGATGTGCTCCTGGTTACTATGGAAACCCCTTACTCATTGGAAGCACCTGTAAGAAATGTGACTGCAGTGGAAATTCAGATCCCAACCTGATCTTTGAGGACTGCGATGAAATCACTGGCCAGTGTAGGAACTGCTTACGAAATACCACCGGATTCAAGTGTGAACGCTGTGCTCCTGGTTACTATGGAGATGCCAGGACCGCCAAGAACTGTGCAGGTACAGACCCCAAGCCCCTCAGCCAGCTGTGTGGCCAACACAGCTCTCCCTCAGGGCTGAATTTAGGTCAAGAGTTTCTGTAGAAACGTCCTCCTGACATTCATCTAGAGCAATATACATCAAAATTTACCCCAATTAGACATTCTTATCAAGGCTACCAATGAACCTTAGTTCGTGGGTGGATGTACACAAGAGACATCAACGTGAGGGATTTCTGTCTTCTATTCATATTTGTTATTTTGATTGAAGGGAAAGTGGTATCTGAGCTATTTTGTGCTAGGAACTGTCTCCTCTCTCGGTTATGCTTAATAAAATTAACGTTCCAGTTAAGTAAACCTGCAAAGCATGAGCATACACGGCCCTCTACATTTCCTCAGATTGTCAGTCAGAATCTCTGAGAGAGCATAGAAATCTAATGGTTTAGACTTTTTGCATTTCTCCAATACATTTGCTGCATAGAATGAAGCTCTTCAGAAGAGAAGTTAAACCGCTTTCCTTCCGGAGGAAGGAGGAAGGAGGGCTGAAGCTAAGTGCTTCTTCTTCCTGGTTGACTATTAGAAAGGACAGGGGAGATGGGAGCCTTGTGCACATACATCAAAATTCTGGAATTCTGGAAAATTCCAGTTGAAAGAATCACTTGAAAGACTTAGAGACGGAAGAGTTTAAAATTGAGGAGAATGCACATGTGACCTGGGCACAGTGAAAATAAGCATACCTACGGAAAAGAAGCGCTTGCAGAGCCGCAAGACTTAAAAACAACAGGCAGAAGGAAGACTATCCAGTCAGTCAGACTCCTGGTCAGTAGGCCTTAGAAGTGCTATCAGAAAAAAATAAAGCCTTAGAAATTGGCACCATTATTCTCATAGTAAGCCTATATTTAAATAACAACAAAGATGCTGATCACTCCTAGATGACCCTGTGTGGGAAGCCATAGGGCCTGAGCTTGCAGAGAGGTTTAGTAAGTCTGCATTGTGTGGGAGCACTGCCTAGCTGACCTGTAATAATAAGTGATGTACCCCTTGGAGCTAATCTGCTGTGACTATTATTCTGTTAGGGGAAATTCACAGCTCCATTGCAGCTCATGGCCGGCTAGCAGAGATAGCCTAGGAATTCCTTCTTAAAATGTTACAAATTTACTTTTACACAAAAGCTCAGAAAGGATTGGGAGTGTAACTCAGAGGCAAACCATATGGTTGGCTCAATCCCCATCCTTGCCAGCTCCCCACCCCCAAATCCCTGGGGTTGGGGGACTAGCAAAAAATGAAAAGCCAGCTAAGATTGGATTTTGTTCTTGTTTTTCAAAAGGCATCACGGAAAACCATCAGTAGGTGAATGATGGTTCTCAAGCCTTTTAAATTCATGTAAATATGAATTTTTCCCAATTCTTTTCCCTGGAATTATTCCTAGCATCCATTCCCCAGACACCTCTCATTTGGAGTTTGGAGTCAGTCTTGCCAGGGGTCAAAAGCTTAGCCAAGAATTGCTCCTGGACCTCCTCCCTCCCCTCTCTGGGGCTTTCCCTCACACCTGGCAGGGACCAATGCTGCTGTGGAGAGTCTCTGTAGGGAAAGTGAAGCTTTAGATTTCAAGTTGAATGCTGAGCTCTGTGGCCTTTGTTTCCTTGTGCAAATTTCCTGGGCCTTTGGGGACTGAAGCGTCTGTTGAGTTAGGCTAGAATCCTTAAAGAGTTGGGGAAAGAATCCTAGGAAAGCGAGATTCAGTTTTGCTTCGGGTCATTTTTTTTTTTAACATTTCTCTTACCTGCATTGAACTGGTTCTCACAGACTCCACACTCTTCAAGACGAATATAATTATTCCCCATTGCGGGATTGCGCACCAATAGCCAGTATTTCTGGAAACCATGGGAATACTGTCCTGTTTTAGGCATTAGAAGATAACCCCTTATTCTGTGTTTCTGTTCCCCACAGTGTGCAACTGTGGGGGTGGTCCATGCGACGGCGTAACCGGGGAGTGCTTGGAAGAAGGATTTGAACTCCCTACAGGCAAGGACTGCCCCCGCTATATGGAAAAGTAGCAGTGCCTTAATGACTAACCCACTTTCTCTAATATGCTAATAAATGGGTGTTGTAACCCATTTGCAGTTTAAAAAAGAGATCAAAACTGTGGGAGAAAAAAACTGATTCCTACAAGATACCCTCTGACCTCCACATGCACACTGAGGTGCACGCACATATTCGCGCGTGCGAGCACGCACACACACACAAACTAATAAATGTATCTTAAAACTGGAAAGATGGATGTGATATCACTTTCCCTGAAAGTGCTTCACTCTCACCTCTGGTTTAGGGTGATGGATCCTGTACAAAGGTCCCTGGCAATCTCAATCTCATTCAGCAGTGAGGCAGTTTGTGCTGACATCACTCAGAGACTTTAGATATGTTCCTTATCTAGTCTTCATGCTCAGCTTCAGGCTCTCAGGACAGAGTCCTTTCTGCATTGGCTGACTGAAACTGAGAAACTGAAAGACCAGGAGACTGCCAGTTTATCACATCTTACAAGATGCCTAAGATGTGAGACACAGCACAGCAAAGTCTGCAGGTATCAACTGCAGCATCCCTTGACCAGCTCCATTTAAAGGCAGCCAGATGTCTTCATAACCCTAAACATGTTCTTCAACAGCCTGAAGTGTAGTCTGGGGACTCATTTCCTAAGGGAGCTTATAGGCAGTGCTGTGTTAATAACAAATTAACATGCATTAACCCTTTAGTGTCTGTCAGTTCTGCAGAAAACAGCAGAACCTGTGGGAAGGAACTTGGGAACTGGCAAGGTGCAGAGAGGTCAGGAGAGGGTTCAAGGCTTGGCGTGTGCTCCTTTTGATTGTGTCCATGAAGGGCAGCTGGGTCCTGGATGGGGCTCATACTGTGAAAGGTGAGGAGTGACGAGAAACGGAGGCTGGTCTCTTGAGTATGCCCAGGTTTAGTATTAGCTTTGGCACCTACCTCAGAGACCAAGTCATGACATTAGCCAACAACTGTACCCTATAGACCTGCTCTGAGGACTTGTTCATCTAGATCAGGGGGCCGGGGGTGGTGGTGGGGCATGGAGAGGAGCCAGGCCCTCCCCGGGGAAGGCAAAGGCAGGTGCAGCATTCCTGGGCTGACTGAGAAAAGAATGATGCTTGGCCACCAGCCTGCTCTACCAACTGCCACCAAGTAAAGATGGGAAACTGACATGAACGGAATCTTGGGGATAGGGGGTGACTAATAGGAAAAGTGGGAAGGGCTTCTCCACCCATCCCATAATAGTCCTTTCTGTCAGCAATTAGTGTTCCTATTAACCTTCTGTCCCAGTGCCTGGTTCTCACTTTGTTTTAAGTGGGACTCCTGCCCTATGCATGGCTTGGTTTGGTAAACACTGGTTCTACATGGCCGTCCGTATCAATTCCTTGGAAAACAAAAGTAAACATGGTATTAGCCAAGGGGGTCTACATTAAAGCCATATGCTTCCAGGCTGCCTTTTGGCTCTGCAGAAATGACATTCCTATTTCATCTCTAGGCTGTGATAAGTGTGTGTGGGACTTGACCGACGACCTGCGATTAGCAGCGCTCTCCATCGAAGAGAGCAAATCCGGGCTGCTGAGCGTGTCCTCCGGCGCTGCAGCGCATAGACACGTGACCGACATGAACTCTACCATTCACCTCCTCAAAGTATGCTGAATGTTGCTCTTTTTGTCTGCTCTTTTCACTGTAGTTCCACAGGCTCCCTCTTAGCAGCCTCTGTGACCGGTTGGCATCTAAGCTCCATGTCTACATTATAGACTGTGTAGGTTCAACATAGATAAGACCAGTTAGGAAAAGTTCACCAGTAATCACCTCAGTCAAAAGCTGCGGACTTATGTAAGAGAGTCCATGGAAAACGGAATGACTAAAAGATTAATATCAATGTGAGAAAGTTTTATTTTCAAAGGTGTGCATTTATTAATCAAGTACAAGCCTGCCAGGTATACCTTAGTTCAGTTTATAGGGTTTGGGTGAGGTTTATCTAAACCCTCCCTCCCTGCTTCCAATTTTTCCTTTTATACTTGTTCTCTCTTGTTTTTCCAGTCTCTCAATCTCTTTGTGAAACACACGCACGTACACGCATCTTCAAATCCACAAACATATACATTTATATGTTTGTTCTCATACCTCTATAGAAGGTCCCTGGCCATCTCAATCTCATTCAGCAGTGAGGCAAAGAAGTTAAAGGCAGGCAGTGGGAAAAATAAAAATAAATAGATTGAAAATAAAAAAAAATATCTCACCTGTCTAAGCTTTAAAAGGATGTCTTCCATAATGCACCTCCATCACAGCCAACAGATGTTTTTATAAACAACAGAGTTCCGTAACAAGCCATCAGATTTAATACTGGCACACTGATTTATTTTCTTAGTCAAGCTAACTTAATGGTTAAGCTTGCTTTGTCCTTACCTCAGTTCTAACCATTGCTATGTGAGCTCAGGTAAGTTAATCAACCTCTTTGCTTTTCAGTGTCCTCTTGTAGAAGTGGGGAAGGTATTGGGGTAGCTGGGATGCACAGAGCCGTTAACACAGTGTCTGGGTATAAGTATTCGTTACATTTTGGAGGTTCGAATAATATCCACAATTGGCTGAACACGTGTAGTGCAGGCTAAAATAAGTGTCACAAACAGTAGTGCTGGGTGGGATCCTTAGTGAGCAAACGGAACAGCTTTGCCAAACTCCCCTGCCTGGACACATGAAAGCATCAATTCTCAAAGACTCGCCCAGACCCAGGGCAGTAAATATACTCAACCCTTTCTGTAAGGCACACCTAATGGACTTAATCTAAAGTAGCCCCAGGATATCAACATTTCCACCAAGCTTCTTAAAAATGCAAAAGGGGGGGGGCAGTGACCAAAAATAAAGAGAATTGATCTCTTTACACCCAGAGGAGGAAAATATGTTTCTAAAATCCATTTTCTTTGATCCTGATTACTTGATGAGTTTCTCTAAGACCTGATCAGATTGATATTTGGCAGATTCCCATGGCCACCTCCGGACTAATTATAGTGTTTTTGACAATAGAAAAGGGTGCTGTTTCCCTGCAGCCAGCTTGGTACCTGGCCAGAGGTCATTGAGCCATATTAAATGGAGGATTTTCAGTTCCCAGAAGCTGTATACCCCACCCTTCTTAATATTCTGCAGCAGTCTATGACCAGTCTATTAAGAACAGAGGTTATAGGTTGAAGAAATGGCTTAGTGGTTAAGAACACTGGCTGTTCTTGCAGAGGACCTGGGTTCAATTCCTAGCACTCACATGGAAGTTCACAACTGTCTGTAACTCCAGAGGGAATCTAGTGCCCTCTCTGGACTCCTGGGCACTGCACATACATCATGCACAGACATATATGCAGACAAAACAACCATACACATACAATAAAATATTAAAAAGAAAAGAGTAGAAGTTACAATCTATCTAAATCTCCTATACTGAAAGAGTCACGTACTCTCTCTCTGGTATCTGAGGCTGGGAAGATGGCTCAGCAGTTTAGTAGTGTTCTTAGAGATAACCAGAGTTAAGTTCCTAGCACCCATGCTGAGTGGCTTACAATCACAGTTAACTCCAGCACCAGGGAATCCAACACCCTCTTCTGGCCACTGTGAACACCACACTCATTCACAAATTCACACTAAGATACATACAAGTATTTAATCTTAAAATAAATAAAAATAAAACAGTTTAACCCTTCTCCCCCCACAGACAAGGTTGTCAGAAAGAGAAAACCAGTATACCCTAAGAAAGATACAGATAAACAACTCAGAAAGCACACTGAGAAGCCTCCTGTCTGATGTAGAGGAACTGGATGAGAAGGTATGTGTTTTAAGTCTGTGCCTGTTGTGTGTCAAACTTCTCCTGGGGAGATACAACACACACATCTGTTCACTCCCGACTCTACCAAAGTCCAACTCAGTAAAGCAATGGGTTTTATTGGTGTTACTTACAGGAATATGGGTGAAGAGTAATTTACAGGAGCATAAATTACTCCAAACAGCTTACATCACCAAGGCCCACCACAGCATGGCTGACAGCTTACAAAACTGGGAACCTGAAACACACTGTACAGCCTGCAGGCTTCTCAACAGGTTGGAGGGGGTTCTTTCTAAGTGACTCAGTTGGTCTAAACCTCTTCCAGGCACCTCAGTTGGTTTCTGAGTGTCTTCTTTGTACCTTAGCTCAATTTATCTGAGAGGAACTCTCAGCTTTTATTGTTTACTCTGACAAGGAGGGGCCTGGTGAATCTGGTCTGTTTCAGGAACTTCCTGAATGTATTTGAGTTGGTTTTGTTTTGTTTTGGCATGGTTTGGTTTGATTTTTTATTTCCTGATTACAGAACTTCTCTGTATTGAATGCTTCAATATAGTAGGAAACATTTAAACAACAGGGTCCACCTTAAAGAATACAGTTAGCTCTGGTAAGCCTAGCAAATCACAAGCAATGAGGCTTTTAAAAGCCTAAGAAAAGTTCAATGACCCATGAGTGTCCCAGAAAATTAAGGCCAGATCTACAGTGAAAGTTGATAAAGGATGTCTTCCTGTCTTCCCATTTTAATAGCTTTTCTTGAAAATTTGTGTTTATGGTGCACTTTCTATGCATTTGTTCCAGCTAACACACTTGATATGTGCTGCAATGAGGATAACCTTTAATTGTTTGCATAGCATTGTACAGATAAAAGCTATCAAGAATCCAGGAATGTGCTTTATTGTATACAATAAACACTTTAAATGTTAATAAAAAAGAAAGAAAGAAATTAGCTGGTAAGAACTTACTACACAAGTCTAACAGTCTGAGTTTAGTCCTTAGAAGCCATGTGCTGACAGCTCATTTTTAAAAGTTCTTATTTTAAGTCTGTGTGCATGCCATGTGTATGCATGCACACACAAAAATAATAATAAACTAAATTTTTAAAAAGAAAATCAAAGTTCAGCCTTTACATCATAAATTAAAGTGAACTTCAGGTAGATTAAAGAGTCAAGAATAAATCCCAAGTCCACAGGAAAATAGAATCAAGCAATTATTAACACCAAGAGGAAATGGCATATCATACGGTATGAAGATCTGAAAAAATACAGATGATTGATTTGACAATTTATAATTTCATTTCTCAGAGAAACACTAAATATCAATTTAAATAGACTGAGAAAAATACTCAGAGAGAAACATGGCTTACGAAAACTCACACAAGGCTGGAGAGTTGGTTCAATGACTCAGAGCAGAGGACTCGGGTTCTATTCTTAGCATCCACATGGCAGCTACAACTGTCTATAACTCCAGTCTCAGGGGATTCAACACCCTCCTCTGACCTCTGTGGGCACCAGGCAAATGCATGCTGTACTTCCGTTATGCATACTCCTTCCCTCAGTGATTAAAACCATAGTAAGATGGTCTCAAACTGGACATTTGGTACCTCTATGCCGTGGGTTCCATATCGTCAAAATCTCACACATTCTATTCATTTCAAGTCACTGGTTTTGGAGTAGTTTGGGGTTTGAGAGGTATATTATTGTTGTTTTTGTTTGCCAACTTCTATATCTAAGTCTTCTAACCCCCATTTGTAAATTCCTAGAACCATTTCACACCATTTATCGCTGGGAATACCCTGAAGGATGCCCATGTATCTGTGGTTACAAAGAAACCATGCACCAAAGGCTTTTTCCATTGCCACTGCTGATGAATCCTGTATAGAAAATATCAAAGACCAGGCCAAGGTTCCACTCTTCTGTGCTCCCAAACCTATAATACCCAAGGTGGAGAGAACATGGTGGCCTACAGGCAGAGGTAGAAACAGCAGCTCCCTCCCAACTTCACTCTCTGGGTCCTAAAAGTCTGCAGTGGAGGCCATAGTCACAGAGATCAGTTACTCC
This sequence comes from Rhynchomys soricoides, assembly GCA_019843965.1. Taxonomy (NCBI): domain Eukaryota; kingdom Metazoa; phylum Chordata; class Mammalia; order Rodentia; family Muridae; genus Rhynchomys; species Rhynchomys soricoides. The sequence goes on from JADRCH010000292.1 coordinate 1,610,354, forward strand.
AGTCTTTCACCCACACAGAGGGTACCCACATATCAGCAAAAAATGTCATAATGGATGTGTAGTAAAAATATTCAAAATCCCGGCACAGGCTTCTACCCACCTTAGACCATTTATGTTCCCAGATGGAAGGCACACACAGCATTTATATTTTTAAATATGCCTCAGGCAGCACACTAGCTGGACAACTGCCTACCCTCCATGCTGTTAGAATCTACTTCCTATCTTTAACCCAAGTTATTACTTACTATGCTTCATCTGGGCTGCTCTTAGCTCCAGTTGGCCAGCCCACACAGCCACGTTTCTATGGCTCCCCTAACCCATGGCGGCTCTCCTTTCTCCTCTCATGCATGTTCTTCTTCTCTCCTACAGCAGCTTCCCTCTGCGACTCCCAGCCTGCCAAACCTTAATACCACCTATGTCTCTTCTGCCCAGATACTGGTTGTTGGCATCTTTATTCACCAATCACCATTACTGGGGGCAGGGTCACTTAATATTTTCTGTGCAGACTCTCTCTCTCTGAGGCACCAGTCTTGGGGACCCCAAATTAGCATGGGAATACAAGCAACCTTAGGCCAACCCACTACAGGAAGCATATCAAAAGTGCCTGATCCTTTCGAAAGGACAGGATGGGAAAAACTGTGTTTCTAGTCTAAAAGCACTAAATACCTGTCACTTCACAGTTACTGTGACAGGTGCTAAGAGATTTGAAGTAAACATAGGCCCTGCTCTCAAGGTGCCACAGTCTAGCAGGGAGAAGATACACTTTTTAAAATAATGTATCACTTAGCAATGGGTCCTGGTACAGGGGAAACTGTAAGTCTGAGGAGCAAACATTGAATCTTCTCTTTAGGGAAGGTTGCCTTGGGTGTTGAGAATGACTAGGAGTTTATCAAGAACTTCCAAGCAGGGGAAATGTGCCATAATGCAAAAGATGTGAAAAATATGACATATATTTTCTTGACACCTGAAGAAACTTGATGTTGACCTTGAAGTTGATTTAAGTCTAAGACAATAGGCAAGAATTAACAGTCAAAGATATCATCAACAGCTAGACCAGGAAGAACCCTGGCCCAACCCTTACTCAGAGTAGTGTGGCTTTCAAATGTTGAAGCCATTGAAGTGTTTACAACAAAACAGCTGATTAGATTTGCATTTCAGAAATATTCTTTCTTCTGTAGAGAGGATAGACTAGGTCCGGGAAGACTCTGAGGGTGGGGTGCAATGGGAGATGGCCACAGGAGATGGGGAAACAGAGATTAATTCCTTCCTTGCCTTCACTTGTAGAGGATTTGCCATGAGTGTGATGGACTGGGGAGATGTAAGGGGAGAGAAGCAAGGTTGACAGGTGGGATAAAATGGGTCACATGACAAATTAGAAGTCATACGACCAGTTAGAAGTCAT
>JADRCH010000292.1:1611765-1639992 GCA_019843965.1 Rhynchomys soricoides
TATGACGTAGGTTCCTGTAAATGTCCAGAGACAGCTAGACACTCGAGTCAGCAGCTCAGGCACTAGATGGGGGATACACAGGTATCTGGATGTCACTAAACAGGAGGAAGGGAAGCTCACCAAAGTTGACAACCACCATTCAGGTTTGAAGAAACACACCAATATTCCTACTGTCTCCATTTACACTTGTCTCCCAGAGTAGTGACTAAAATTTCCTTACTTTTAATCACAAAAGAATTATAACTTAAACACTAAAATTCATGGTGATCTTACAGATTAGTTATCATCATTGCTTAATTCAAATATATATGAGGAAAATTCACCATTTGGAGTGAGTACATGATGAACCCTTTGTAATGATGGAATAATTCAACCAGTTTATAACTACAGGTAATGTTTTAACCAAGGTTTTGTTTCTGTTTTAGGCACACCTGTTTTATTGCATAGCACTATTTTCCTTCCATGAGCAAAGCTCCAGGAAATAAATTAGAGCTTTAAAAACCCCGAAATACTGTATTATATTTGGTGATTTTTCAATTTCCAGGAATAAATGTCCACTTTACATCATTTCTATGTGTATGTCTATACAGATAAAGATGGATGACTATAGGTCTCTGTCCATCTTTGTGTCTTACAGCACCCTCTGGTGTTCATTAGATAAATGTTTTCTTATAGGAGTGGTGTCTCTTCTCTTGAAAAATAAGTTTAAAGAAAGAGTCATAACAGTAGAACATTTCTTTGAAGTATAAGACCAAAGTATTCATATACATTCGTGTGTGTGTGTGTGTGTGTGTGTGTGTGTGTGTATGTGTTCAGTTTAGAAAATGAGTCCCGTTTTTTCTAAATAAAACATTTAAATGGGATCAAACATAAACATTTAATGTATAATATATCATATTTATGTTTTAAAAGCAGTGAAGGGTAGTGTGAAAAATAAGATTCATTTTATTTTCTATACCATCTAATTTTTACACAATTACACTAGTTTTTTTCTCCAGAAAACATTAGATAAGCCCGGGAGAAGACTGGTGTTGGGGGAAGGGATGTGGTGACTCAGAAGAGACTGTGTATTCAGGGAATGCATTTTATTGAGAGTCTGATGGCCATGTTGCCTCTTGCAGATATCCCATTTTGTATTAAGGAATTTCTGACTTGGCTGACGAATAGCTTCTGTCTTAATTAAGGTTCCTTTTGCTGTGGTAAAACTCTATGACCAAAGCAACCTGGGGAGAAAAGGGTTTTATTTCACTCACAGTTACATATAATAGTTCATTATCAAATGCAATGAGGACAGGAAGTTAGACAGGGAAGGAACCTAGAGGTAGGACTTGATGAGAAGGTCACGGAGGCATGCAGCTTACTGGTTTGCTCCCCAAGACTTGTTTAGACTGCTTTCTTGTAGAACCTAAGACTGTCAGCCCAGGAGTGTCCACTCCCCAATGAATTCAGCTCTCCCCATCAATAACTAATTTAGAAAATGCCCTACAGGCCGGGCAGTGGTGGCGCACACCTTTAATCCCAGCATTTAGGAGGCAGAGGCAGGCGGGTTCTGAGTTCGAGGCCAGCCTGGTCTACAGAATGAGTTCCAGGACAACTGGGGCAATACAGAGAAACCCTGTTTCGAAAAAAGAAAGAAAGAAAGAAAGAAAGAAAGAAAGAAAGAAAGAAAGAAAGAAAGAAAGAAAAGAAAATGCCCTACAGGCTTGCATCCAGCCAGATCTTGTTGAGGCATTTTCTCGTCTGAGGCTCTCCACTCTGATGATTTGTGTCAAGCTGACATAAAACTAACCAGTAAAACTGTTAAGTATTTCTTCTGTGATAACATTTCAGTGTTTTTGTCCTTAGCCACTGTAGAGGGACACTTGGTTGGCTTATCCTAGAAAGGACAAAAACATTGCTAATGATATCATGCTCGAGTCCTCTTGGTAGAACACGGTATAAAAGAAGAGTTTAGAGCAACCACTTCCCTAGTCTGGAACCTGCTCAGTAGCCCCCCAGCACTCCATTCATGTGACTTCAGCCTGCCATCCATGTGATCATTATAGCTCCTTATCACAAAGCTGAACAAAGAAAGTACCAGAAAAAGCAAGCACACACTTATTAAGTACAGGCTGAAGAACTCCTCCTCCTAGCTGCAAGAACTCAGCAATCTATCTGTCCTGTCCCGTGTCAAAAGGAAGTACACAACCTTAGTGCAATAGAAGTAATGTCCTGGCCTTTAGGTCATCTCCTGTCCGTGACGACATACAGAAATGCACACATATATGTGCACACATATGTACATGAATGTGCACACACACTTTCTTCTAAAGCCACAGTGCAGCAGTTGGGGGATTTAATACTTTATCAGAGCTCTGAAATAGAGGCATCACACTGAGTGGAGTCAGCCCCTGGGAAAAAAAACTTCCATTTACTCTGTGCCATTTACTCTGTGCCAAATCCGCCTGAGCTGTTATTTGCACACAAGGGCCATCAATGTTGATGGGAAATTGGGATGAAGCTCTGAAGATAGAAGTTATTCCACTGAGTATTATCCTGTAATATCTGTGGTGATTCAGTTTCAGCAGAGGTTGGAGCACCTGGTAGGAACATTTTCGGGATCTGCCCTCTTTCTTTATCATTCCCTCTCTGACATTTAAGCCTTTTAATCAGAACATTGTCCAAGTGATCAACATACATGGGTCATTTCTTATTCTGGCATCCTGAGATACAGAAACAATTGCAAGGATAAGACACACATGGTAAGTGGTTGGTTGGGACCAAACCAAGACTTATGGCCTTGGTATATTATCTAATTTTAATAGCATTCTAGGATCCTAGAACTGGTTATTACCTAGCCTTCATGCATGACTCCTAGGACTACTCAATATGTCATAGAGCTGGCACATGCCAGGAAAGTTCCTCATGTTTGTCAAATGAGTACTGTCTTAGGGTTTTACTGCTGTGAACAGACACCATGACCAAGGCAAGTCTTATAAAGGACAATATTTAATTGGGGCTGGCTTACAGGTTCTAGGTTCAGTCCATTATCATCAGGGCAGAAACATGGCAGCTTCTTGGCAGGCATGGTGCAGGAGGAGCTGAGAGTTCTACATCTTCATCTGAAGGCTGCTAGGAGAATACTGACTTCCGTGGAACTCGGATGAGGGTCTTAAAGCCCACATCCACTGTGACACACCTACTCTAACAAGGCCACACCTACTCCAAGATGGCCACACCTTCTAGTAGTGCCACTCCCTGGGCCAAGCATATACAACCCATCACAAGTACATTATGTTCACCCACTCTCTTAAGTGAGTATACGACATAAATCTAGTGTTTATTTGTATTATTTGTAGGGAAGTCGGGCCTCAAGAAAGGGGACACTGGTTGAGAAGGAAAGCATGGATACAATTGACCAAGCAACTCAGCTTGTTGAGCAAGCCCACAACATGAGGGACAAAATCCAAGGTAAGTAGCTTCTCTTCTGTTTAACTTCATGTCAAGGAAACAATCAATGTATGGGTGACAATTAAAGAATGCTTATTGTCAGGACTCGCTGTGTGCAGGAGCATATTGTTCAAATGGCTACAGGTTTTAGCTTCAATACAATCTTCATGGCAACTTTGCTTGTTCAGATTTCTGAAGACCCATTCCTATGTATTATCTCTCGGTGTTCAAGAATAAATATACACAATCACTCTTTCTAGGCATTCCACTTACATTTAATACCATATCCCTTTCTATCAGAGGAAATACTGTGTCTTTAAAATGAAAGAGTTTAGCATGAGGCATATGTTTTCCAGTTATTTGCAGCCCCCAAATATGGCTTTGGTATATGAATAAACCATGTCAGATGTGGTTGCACATGTCTCTGATCCCAGGACTTGGGAGATAGAGGCAGGTGGATACCTGTGAGTTGAAGATGAGCCTGGTCTACATAGCAAATTTCAGGATGGTTTTGGGCCACACTATGAAACACTGTATCAAAAAAAGGGGGGGGGGGTTGAGGAGAATGGGAGCAAACCAGTCCAAATAGTCTCTGGCTGTTACTGTGATGCTTTTCCTCAAAAAACTCAGGTTTGTAACTGAAAAGAAAAGAGATGAGAGCTTGTGAGTGATTCCTTGTCCTAAAGCACTGTGGCAGAATCTACCTACCTGACTGGAGATTTCACTCATCTGAGCTCTGATTTCCACTAAGTACAGGCTGCATCTTGGAGACTGTTTTAACAGTGCAGTGAAAGCTGTCTTCAATTTCCCAACAGAGACTGCATTTGTTCTAGGCTAAAGAGACATTCCTCCAGTTAGAGTCAGCTAAGATCTGCTATTTGTTTCCATGGTTTTTTATTATGCTATATATCAAGAGTTAGGTGACAATACCAAATGCATCTCAGGGCACAATGACAGTAAAGAGATTCACAGTGAGAGATTCATATCTTTCTACTGAGGAGCCAGGAGCATATAAAGCCAAAATTGATCCTTTGCTTCACTTCCTCGGATGCCTGTAAAGCACAGTGAAAACAAATGGCATGCATTCCAGACTTCCCACTGCCTTCCTCCCTAGCTCATGTATTTGCATTTACTGATAAAATATTCCTTTCCTAAAGCATTGTTCTATTGATTTGTTCAAACAGTGAAACTGAACCTAGAAATATGCACTCATATTTATCCAATTGAGAAATAAATGCCCCCATTAGGAGCAAATAAAGTCAAGACCCTTCTAAGCCAGACAGAGGAAGCAATTCACCTTTGCTATTTAACAAACCAGACCTGGGTCATTAGGTGCTTCCTTTGAAAAGAATCTGAACCATCTTACTTGTCCTTTGGTCATGGGAAAGGACAGAGAAAAATTACTAAGTAAAAGGAACTAGGAAACTAATTTTCATCAGTTTTCATTTTATTGTATAAATAGTCTCTAAAGACCAAGGCACAAGTGTCATTGTCTGTATTGCTTTTTGATAATCCATCCCAGACATAGCTAAAACAAAGCAGCCTGAAGCTGAACAGAATTTACACCAAAATGGCAAACAATTCAGCTTTGGCCCACCAGAACTTGGGGTGGGGTGTGAGTGGGGAATGGTGTGTCTGATTTATTTAAAGTTGACATTTTGTTTATTTCAAGAAATCCTATTTTAGACTTTGTGTGAAAAGTGAATGTTTAAGGCTTTGCTACTTGGGGCTTGGAAGGGTTGGCGTATGTGGATCTCCCTGTAACACTCACAGTACTGTTTGGAGCATTGAAACCATCTATCCCCATGTATGTCCCTTCTTTCAAAACTCAAGAACGCTGTGCAGCATTGATAGTACGTCATTTCTCATTCCCAGTCATCTCTAAAACAGCTGCCGGCGACCTTCCAGCTGTTGCCCACATAAAATACAACTCCGCAGCCTGGTGTGATTTATGTGACACCAGTGTTTGTCACCCATCTTATCGGGCCGACCACACAGATCATAGTGAACCACAGACACACGGTTTCATTATGCCCGGAAGATAAAGCACTTCCTCCCAGAGCTACCAGAGGACCAGGGAGCCATACACCCTCTCCTCTGATCATATGGACTAGGAATGAGGGCATCAAAGAACTGTTACATGCCAGTGTTTAGGCAAGTTACCCTAATCCCTCTAAGCTTCAATGGCTCCCTTGGTTCTAAACTCTTCAGCCTACATCAGATGTAGGGCAAACAGACCTTGAAGTCAAATGGCCCAGTCTTAAAAATATTCACCACAGAAGGCAAATAGAAAAATGATGTTATATGTATGTATGTGTGTGTGTGTGTGTCTACATATATGACTTTAATATATATAATGTGTATATTATTCAGGAAAAATATATATGAGCAAAATGATCACACTATAATGTTTTAATCCTTTTACTAGCTTGACTGTAAAACTATCTGAAAGGCTCAATTACAAATGTGCTCTCATTTTGGCTTAGAGCTTTGTTTTGTTAAATCATTGATGACTAAAATGAATTAATATCCCCATTGCATGCTACAAGTGACAGGAGACACTGCCAATCATTTTTTCCAAGCCAAGTATTTCTATAAAATGTTGAACAAAGTCCTCAGATTATTATGCCTTAAATATTAGTGTTCTCAAATCACCATGGATACCAGATGAGCATAGAACCAAAGCAGGCTCTGGGGTAGCCCATTCCCATTCCCAGAGTGTTTTCCTCAGGTTGGCCTCTCTTCCCTCATGATGATTTCCTGTGCTGACACCAGCACTCACAGCACAGTACCAGCTCAGCCTGGGAATGAGCTCTCTTTCCACTGTAAGGTCAGTCCTAAGCCTTACCTTGACTGCACAGCCCTGAGCATCCTCTTCCTGCTCCCATCTCACCAAGTTCTTCTTCCTAGAGATCAATAGCAAGATGCTCTACTATGGAGAGAACCAGGAACTTGGCCCTGAGGAAATTGCCGAGAAGCTGGTGTTGGCCCAGAAAATGCTGGAAGAGATCCGAAGCCGGCAGCCATTCCTCACCCATCAGGAGCTTGTGGATGAGGAGGCGGATGAGGCCCAGGAATGTATGTGTCTCCCATTCCTGGCCAATACAGCATATGTCTTCTTTCTTTGTGGGACCAGGAAAGGACAGCAAGCCATAGGGTCACATTTGGTCAAACAACTCATTCTCAATATTCAGAGCTATGTAGAATTTATGCACAGCCTCGAGGACTCATTCAGGAAAACTTGAAATTTTTGATCAAGAGTTTCAATCCAGGCCCAGCGTTAAGAATGTGTGAAGTTGCAGAGATTCTATGCCGAATCTTCATAACTTTTTCTACTGTGGAGAAAGAATGAAGATTTAGAAATTGGTGGAGAAAAGAAACAAAAATAAAATTCCCAAGCCTATGCTGAGAGAAATTTTATAGAAAAAGTCAACAGTGTTGATGTTCTGGCGACCCTGAGTTTGGCTAAGTTTTAATCTCCAATAGAAACTTAGCATGTCCTTAATGATATATACAACACCAAAATACACAAAGTAGTAGTATTGGATGCCTGAATTTGTTACTCTTGAGCTCATCAATTGTTACCTGCCAATGTACCTCAAGTGTATTCACTTTAAACCATAACTATTTATTTGATCCTGATTTTATGGGTTAGTTATTCAGGCTAACCTCAACCCTCATGCTGAGCTCTGTTCTATGTGACATAGGTGAAATTCACTCATGGGAATTTCATGCTAGGACTAACCAGGCAGGCTGGACCTCTCCCTCCATGTAGAGTCTATCTCATGAAGAGTAGCCTAGACTTGTTCACAAGGCAGGGGAGCCTGCTGAGAGGGAGGTTCAGGGGCTCTTTAAGCCTGGGCTTGGAACGCAGTCATAGCACATCTGGTCAGGACCAAAGGGTATAAAACTGGTTACATTCTCAGTGAGGAAAGTTGCAAAGAGTCTACACATTCCGCAAAGGAAATCACAGATTTTCAAATCAGATTTCAGCAGTTGCTGATATTTGATAATACTTCCATTCATATATCAGAATTGTAGTTAATACATCCATCGCTAAATCTTAATACATTAAAGAGAAAGATTGATTGGTAAACTAATAAAAATATAAATTGAAAAGCAATTGGTTTGAGTTTATATGTTAGCTATTTTTACTTACGTTATTGTCACTTTTAAATTTTCTATATTTTATTTTGCACATTTAAAAGTCCACTATAAGAAGGGGCCCGAGAGCTTTATTAGACTGTGGGGGAACCAATGGAAGTGAAATGGTTAAAGGGCACAAGTCATCTGCCCACAGATGCCACCCCACCAACCTTTGCTATCGATTATTGCAGATACCAGAGAAGGCGGTTAGTGGCATAAAGGTTTATTGTAAGAACAAATAAAGTCTTACCATCAGGGAGAACGACAGGAGAATTCCATGCCAGTCAGGCCAGCTGGAACTCCAGCATCGGAGCCAGATGTTTCCAAGCTCCTTGACTAGTTGGAAATTTAACCAGACTGCCCCATGGAAAAGAGACCAATTAGTTCCCTCTCTTAGTCTCTTGAAATAAATAAATGCATTTCAAACATTTTCTTATACGAGTCAGGAACTTGTATATTTTCCTCATACTAAGGACAGGAAAGGCAAGCTTTAACAGGACGGTCATTCCCTGGGGAGGATGGGGGGAGACCAAGAATTATGATGTGTAATCAATAAATGTACCTATGAGACAAGAAAGAGACTTTAAGAATATTGTGTCATTGCTGTTTAATCTTCATCCCACCCAAAACCTCAGTCTGAGTTTGACCTAAGGAACTAACTGGAAACAGTGGAGTAAAATGGTAAGAATAGGTGTTAAAAACAGCATAGATGTTTGCTCTATCACTGACTAGAAAACTGGTTATTTTTCATAGGAATAACTATAAGTGCATCCAGTTTTCCTTTATAAGATAAACTATGGATAATCTAGGTAATAAGCAGAAAGGTTTAACAGCCTAGATTTTGTACAAAGTATAATCCTCTTGGAAAACTAATCAAGCCCTCCCTTTAGTTGATATGTCAGGAGTTCCTAAATCCAACAGAAAAGCATCTCTCCCTTAACTGGAAACGGTAGGACTACTGTTGTGAACCTCGCTCCTGTCTCAATCACTAAAGCAGTCAGGCCTGAATTTTTTCTCCTTTGTGAAATGTAGGATCCCAGACTAAATTTGCCTCCACTTCTCCTCAGTGTTGAGCCAAGCTGAGAGCTGGCAGCGGCTACACAATGACACCCGCTCTTTATTCCCCGTGGTGATGGAGCAGCTGGATGACTACAATGCTAAGCTGTCTGACCTCCAGGAATCCATTAACCAGGCCCTTGACCATGTCAGGGATGCAGAAGACATGAACAGAGCCATCACTTCCAAGCAGCGGGACCATGAGGTACAGTGGATGGCAACTGTAAATGCATGTCACGCGTAGACAGACTGAACTTATGCCAAGAAAAAGTGGCTGACATTAAAAACTTTAAACGTTGATATACCAGAACACTCATATTTTAAATATGGCTGCTTTTTTGCTACTGTATGTTACAACCATATCTGTGTCTTAAATTAATTAAGCTGAACAGTACTAAATAAATGTTCAGTCTTTGCTTAGGTTTGAATGAGGTCTTCTCAGTGCTTGTACTCCTACATGAGGCTATACTGCTTTCTCCAGAGGGAAAAGGCATATTCAACAAACATACATCTGCCCAGAGCTATGTCTTTTAGATATTTGCAGGTTTTAGAAAGTATAAATTTTAGAAAGGAATTTTCATAGGCCACTGAGAGCAGCTATAGAGGAAGGGGGTTAAACTCAAGCTAAAACCATACAAAGACAGAAAGGTGAGGAAAATTCTATGTAATCATAGCTTGAGTGGTACTTGAGAGTCCACAGCATCTTTCTCTGCCTACCGTTCTCTGATGTCCACATCCACTGGGCTGGGAAGTTATGACCGTGTGTCCATTCCATGCAACACTTGTGGTCCCCACCACCACCAGTAAAGAACCATCCTCATAGGGATGACACAAGTAAACGTGGGCATGTTTGTAAAACTTAGGCTAAAAGAACAACCTAGACAAATAGAAATGGCCAGTACCAAATCCATCAGTTTATCTGAGTATTTTACTGTCAATAAGATCAACCTAAACTTGGTCCACTGATGAGATTTTTCAGTCGTCATTGCCCCTTGGTAGGTTGCTGTAGAAGTTCCTAGATAAAATAACTTGTACTCTGGCCACAGCGGCAGAGGAGGGTCTTGTTGGCCATCAGGGGGAGGAGAGGCCCTCGGAGAGTGTTAGACGCCCCAGTATAGGAGAATGCCAAGGAGGGAAGACGAGAGTGGGTAGGTGGGTAGGTGGGGGAATACCCCGATAGAGGCAAGGGTTGGGGGAGGGAATAGGGGGGTTCCAAAGGGGAGATCTGGAAAGGGGGAAACATTTGAAATGTAAATAAAGTATCAAAAAAATAACTTGTACTCACCACATTTTTCTAACAGGAACAAACTCTTATTTAGTATTTTTTTTTTTTTTTAAGAATGATCGTAGCCAGTGTAGCATTGAATGAATGTATGCACAACAAGCTTGTAAGTATAACCCAAAGTATTGTTTAAAAGATAGCCACTGGAGTCTATCTGCCCTACAACTTCCTATTTACCTACCCCACATTCAGACAGCCATAAGACCCTCCCAGTTCTACCATCTAAGCAATTTCTCTCTGCCACTCTTCTACAATTTAATTCTGACCTCCATTATTCCCCAGCCAATTACCTTGTTCTATTTCTCCTCCATCCTTCCACTCCTTCAGGCCACCCTCCCCACCCTGCCAAGAGAACCCCATCCACCAATAGTTCTCACACTGGCTGCTTGTTCTTATTTAAAGCTCTTCATCGTGTCCTGGCCATGTATTATGATGCAATGGCCGCTAAATCTGTGGGCCACTTGATGGGATATAACATAAGCTGGGAGGTTCATGGCAATCATTTTCAAAAAAAAGCCAAATAAAAGAATATCTTGATTCCAGTCTTGTGTAAGTGCTTGGCATTGACCTTTGTTATAGAGCAGCATAACCACACAGGTTAGAGGTATACATTTAAACCTACAGACAAAAAAAAAAGCCACTAGTTACTTATAATATATCTGTACTATATCTTCAATAAATTCCAGTGCAATCTGAAAACGAAAAGCATAGCAGCTCACAATTAGAAAGTCCTAAGATATTTTCATCAAATCAATGAATCTTTACTGATATGTTCATTTGTACCAGGAATTATGATGGGTGGTTTAGGGTTCAGAGATGAATGACACATAATTCCATGGTAGCATCGAGCTTCTAGCTTAGAGGGAAGGTTGAGCCATTCACAGATGGCCACAATAGAGAAACACAACTATGTGCCCGACATTATGAGATTGCTTCTGCAAGAAGAAATAAAAAATGACTAAGGTAGCCAGGTGAAGAGAAAGTAAAGGTTGCCTTCTAGGTAGGCAGGGACTGCCTGAGCTGAATGCATGAGCCAAGGAACAGAGACAAAGCTAAGAAAGCTAATGGGGCAGATCAAAGAGGGTTCCATAGGCCATGTGAAGAGCTTAGACTCCTCAGACAGAGCCTTCAAATGGTGTTAACCATTACACACTAACAAATGTGTATAGGCTGCAAGCTAGCGTACATATATTCAGCAGAAATATGATGAAACTTGTGTAAGACATGAAGACCACAGCAACTTATCTATAGCATGGCTAGGGGGGACTCACTAATAAAGACTTCCAAGCCATTCAATATGGAGAGTTCATAAGGAAAAGTAGTAATCAGCCCAGACCACACCCTGCCAGACACGGACTTAGGAGACCACTTAGGAGACCCAAACACAGAACTGTCCCCTTAGCCATAGAAACAAGGTTGTGTTACAGGACAAAAGAAGCTAAGATCTGCCTTGATGTATTAGCAAACCCTACAGGGTTCTCTTTTCTAACCGTGAGCTGTCAATCCATAAGGGCTTTGTCTTCTGCATAAACCTTTACTAAAGAACACATTCTAGTATGTTTTGAGTTACCATGCTCAATTCTCCACTGACTTATTTTTAGGACTCCATGATGTCCATAACCAACAAGAGTGGCACACAATGGGCTGAAGACTAAAGCACAGGCATGCATGACTGGCTGCTTTGCTAGTATTTGGTAAATACTGACATATGTCAGGACTTTGTCACAAGCAGTAAATGAACATTGTCGCCTGTGCAAAGTGACTTCAGTTCTAAAAGTAAATGCATGCCAATCTAGCTCTTAATTAAAATTTTCTTAGGCACATTTTTAGAAAACCCTCATGGACGTGGATATCAGGAATTTGGCATTTCAGTGATTTCAGACAGATGGTAGGCCTCTTTTAGCTCAGTTAAACAAATTCTTCTACTAAGTACAAATGAACAGCGTGAGCAGAATCTTAGCAAAAGAACAGCATTTTAAGCCACTGTCTGTCCTGCTGCTTAGGCTTCCTAGCTAACGGCCAGCATTCGCCAGACAGTTTCAACAGTGTTTCTTGACGCCTATGCAAAAGCTGCCTCCCAGAGATGGAGACCATGTAGTTTCCCCTCCTTTTTCCTTTGCTCACATGGTTGTGCCCAGTTCCCTTATCGGTCTAGCCCTTGATCTCATTATGTGATGACTCATTTAGTAAGCATGTCTCACTTACTAAAGTTCTTACATCCTTTTATTCTTACATCTGTAAAAATTCTGTGAAAACTATGGAAACCACCCACCCTTGCAAGTCATTCCCATGTATAGACACATACGGGTACACATGCAATACAGTCCTGCTATGAAAAACATGTTTGGTTATTTACACATATCAGCTTGGCAGACAAATCAGGTAGTGCTTCTAGAGCCCAGGCTAAAAAAATTGACCATCAGAAGGAGCCCTTCCCTCTTCTACACTGATAAAGCCGTGAATTGTAGCTGTGCAATCATCTTTAACACATTTAGGGTATAGTCTATGATCCAGTTTCAAAGGTATTACGAATGTATAGCTGTGTATCCTCTGTGTGCATGTGCATGCATGCGTGCATGCATGTGTGCATGTGTATGCATGCATGTATGTGTGCATGTGTGTGCCTGTGGTTCACATTTTGCCTATCCCCACTAAAATCATAAGCACCCAAAGGGCACTGCTCCTGCTGTACATGAATCCTGTCTTCCCACGATCTAACATGATGTCTTGTATGCATCAGTTTTATTTGTCAACAAATGGGTATAAACAGGGTCATAGAGTACACCCACCTGTTATGTAATCCAGATACTGATTGTGAATACTGATTGTTCTTGATGATCAACACTCTTTCCAACTTTAACCAGACTCTCAAGTGACTACACACTACTACTGACACTTTTTCCTATGTCTCCATGTTTAAATGTTATGAAATTTTAATTTCTTCCAATGGAAAAAGATTAAATACTAGGTTTTAACTTAATTAGCTTAATTAAAACCTAGTATTTCAGTTACATAGCAGTCTTTCCTTTAACAAATTTGAATGACTGAAACCTTATTGGGATTTGATTCTGTGCTTTAGACAATGATTTTCAAATTTTTTCATCAAATTATATTGCCCAATTTTATTTTTTTAAGTAATTAATTGTAGAGCTGGCATCAAATCCATGACCTTATGCATGGTAGGAACATGTTCTACCACTGAGTAATATCCCTAGACCCACATTTAAGAATTCTTGGCAAAATAGCTTTTTCTTTTACTGAAAATAATTTTTCCCTCACATAATACACGCCGGTATGGTTCCCCCTCCACTACCCCTCACAGTTTCTCCCCAACTCTTCTCCCTTATGGATTCATTCCCTTTCTGTCTCTCATTAGAAAGCAAACTGGCTTCTAAGAGATACTAGTAAGGTGAGATATGACCTGGTAAGATAAGCAAAAACTAACACATTGGAATAGGACCAAACAAACAGAAGGAAAGGAACCCAAGAAACAGATATAGACACAGAGACCTACTCATTCGGGAAACCCATAAAACCACTGAACTGGAAGCCATAATATATGTGCAAAGAACATGTAGGGATATATATATGTGCATATATATTTTTCTATATATGTTATATATATTTACTATATGTTATATATGTATAATTTATATGTGTTATATATCATATATAATTTATATATAACATATATGTTATGTATATCATATATATAATTTTATATAACATACATATTAAGGTTTTTTTAATATTAAAGGAAAAACCCTGACATAACATTATGAGGCACCCAACATAACATTATGAAGCAAGGAACCTCTAAAGATGTGGTGAAGGTTTTTTTTCCGTTGGCCATCTAACTGCTGAGCATGCAGCCTATCCCTAAGAGTAGTTTGTTTCCTCAGTGAGACTCCCTTGGAGAAAACTGAATTTTCATTTACAGTATTTATCAATTGGAGCAAGCTTCAGGGTTAGGGATGAGAGCTTGTGATCTTTTCTCCTTGCAGGTCTCAGAGCACATCTGGTGCAGAATAGTACAGGCCCTGTGCACGGTGCCTCTGTGTCTGTGAATTCCTGCAATTGTGTTGATTTATAGGGCTTTGTTTCTTTGGTGTCCTGCATCCCCTCTGGCTCTTACACTCTTTCTGCCTCCTCTTCCTTAGGGTTCCCTGATCCCCTGAAGGAGATATTTGATAGTGGCATCCTGTTTAGGGCTGAGTGTTCCAAGGCCTGCATGTTGTCTGGCTGTGGACCTCTGTATTTGTTCCCATCTGCTGCAGGAGGAAGCTTCTGTGATGATGTCCCAAGCAACGCTCTGAGCTATGAGTACAGCAGACTGTCATTAAGAGTCACTGTATTGCTACGTTCTCTCAAAAGAATAGCGACATTTGGTTTTACCATAAACCTCTGGGCTATCTAACCTCAGGTTTTATATCACTCAAGCAGTGTCAGATATGGGTTGCATTCTCATGGGATGGGTCTTAAATCAAATCAGGTATTAGTTGGTTACTCCCGCAAGCTCTGTGCCATTATTACACTAGCAAATCTTTCAGGCAGGATACCATTATAGATCTGTGGTTTTGTGGCTGGGTTGGTATTTACACTTCTCTTTTGATAGCATATAGAGCACTTTCTGTACCAAAGACACTAGCATGTCATGGTGAAGGCTCTATCTAGGCACCAGCTCAAGTTCTCCACATTCAGTAAGTTGTACTGTCTTCAGCAATGGGACCTTCCAATCAGTGTATGAAGAGTCACCCATTGTCACAGCAACAATGTGGATTTTTAGGTGTTTCCCATGGGACCTCTTCGGCCTACAACTCAATTAGATTCCTGATACTGGAATTTTTATTTCGTGACAAGAGATGTCCAGTTGTGGCTCTGTCTCCCCAATATTGGGCAATTTCGTTTAGATCACCTTCGTACGTATGGAATCTTAGATCTCTACACAACCTCCATACGACTCTTAATCTTCAGCTGCCTCTTCTCACCCTCCCTCCCTCCCTCAGCCTCATCTTCCCTTCCTGCCTCATTGGTTCCTCCCATCCAGTCACTCTGTCTCTTTTTATTACTCTGCAGTATAATTTGAGATCAGGGATATTGGTTATTCTAGCAGGTTTTCTTCTGGACTGTTTTAGCTATCTTGGGGTGTGTGTGTGTGTGTGTGTGTGTGTGTGTGTGTATGTTTCCATATGAAGCTGAAAATTGTCCTTACAAGGTCTGTGAAAACTTGTGCTGGAATATTGGTGAGAACTGCATTGAATGCGGAGATTGCTCTTGGTGGTATGGTCCTTTTTGCCTTATCAATCCTCGCATGGAAGATCTTTCCATTGTCTAATTTGTTCAACTTCTTTCTTCAATCTCTTAGAGTTTTCTTAAATCACACCAATTCTTTCACTTGTCAGTTAGAGTTACCTCACCATGTTTTATATTATTTGAGGCTACTGTGAAGGGTGTTGTTCCCCCGATTTCTTTGTCAGCCCATTTGTTGTCTGTATATGGGAGAGCTACGAATTTCTGTGAGTTAACTTTTTTATCCAACTACTTTGCTGAAAGTGCGGTGCGTGTTCATCAGCGGAATGTTTAGGGTCTCTTATGTTTTTAATCACATCATCTGCAAGTAAAGATGACTTTGACTTCTTCCTTTCCAGTTTGCATCCCCTTGGTCTCGTTCAGTTGTCTCATTGCTGTTACTAAAATGTCAAATACTATATTGAACACATATGGGGAGATTGGACAACCATATCTTTTTATTGGTTTTAATGGAATTACCTTGAGTTTCTCTCCATTTAGGTTGATGTTGACTGTGGGCTTGCAGTGAACTACCTTTCTTAAATGGCTATATCTCTTGTCTCCCTAATCTCAACCGGACTTTTGTCAGCAATGGATGTTAGATTCTGTCAAAGGCCTTTTCTGCATCCAATGAGATGATCGTGTAGTTTTTGTCCTTCATTTTTTTTTCCCTTATGGTGTTCAATAACATCCTCTCTCCTTTGTTCCCCTTCCATCAGAAACAACATGAGCGAGTGAAGGGACAGATGGAGGTCGTGGGCACCTCTCTGAGTATGTCTGCAGACTCTCTCACTATACCCCGGCTCACTCTTGAAGAACTTGATGAGATAATAAAGGTAAGAGCAAACCTGGGTAACTCAGGCTTGCCATGATAGCAATTTTGAACAGCAGCTCAGTATCAGAGTAATCCGATTCAATTCAAGTTAGTAGGGTTGTGAAATAGTGTCATGTAATGGGGACCTCTAGTTTCTTGTATTATACAGTAGCTACTAACACACACAGTTACTTAAATTTCAGCTTCGTAAAATTAGAAATTCTACTGTTTGAACCCGCTGCATTTCACATCCTCGAGAGCAATGTGTGGCTGGCAGTTTTGACAGCACAGATATGGTCACGGTAAATCTATTAAAGTACTGGTATAGTTCTTCCCTATGTGTTCCACCTAGGAAGCTAATGAACAAACCAAATCTTCCAATCAATAAATAAACTAATAAATTAAACAGACCATCCTTAAAAGGAGAAAAAGTTCAACATTCTGAACTATTAGGGAAGGCAAATTAAAACCACTTTGAGAATACACATCATGTCAATCAGAATGGCTACCATCAAGTGTAGTATGTAGTTTTAAAAAATGAACTCACGCTAAATCCAGCTTGGTACCGGCAATGGTGGTCTCTCCTACCCTGATGGCCAGCCCCAAGCAGCCTTCTTGCCCTGGTTCCCACTGCCAGTCTACTGCCAAACCTACTCCTGGGGCTGGAGAGGTGGCTTTGTGGTTAAGAGCACTGACTGCTCTTCCAGAGGTCCTGAGTTCAATTCCCCTAACAACCATCTGTAATGGAATCCGATGCCCTCTTCTGGTGTGTCTGAAGACAGCTACAGTATACTCATATAAATAAAATAAATCTAAAAAAAAAAAAAACAAAAAACAAAAACTACTCCTATGCTAGCTCTCTCCTACTCCAAGTGTTAAGCTGACCTAACCAGTCTTTTCTGAAATGCCTAAAGCTGCTGCTGCTCACTTCCATTTCCCAGGCCATCCACCCGGAGACCAGCCCACGCTCTGCTGTAGTTACCTCTTCCCTGGAGCTCGGTCCTTTGCCCAATCTTCCCATTCCAAAGCCTGGCCGAATTCTGCCCTGGCTATGTTCTTTCCCTCCAGCCTACAGATGACACAGCCGCTCAGCATAGAATCTATCATCCTAAACTCATCAACTATTCTGTGTTGGAAATATTCTGGTGGCAGAGGCTGCCACCAGGTCTAACAGTTCCAGGTCTACATCCTGCTTCCTCTTGCTCCCCACCTCGCAGTAAAAAAAGGGTCATTTCTTCCTCCCTCTTCCCTTCTGGGCCCAGAAGGCCCACCTCCTCCTATTTGCCCAACGAGTGGCTTGTCATCTTTATTAGCCCTCTACAATCAAGAAACAAACACTGGCCCAGATGTAGGGGAAAATTAAACTTTACTCACTACTCATTGAGAATGTAAATTTGTACAGCCACTACAGAGTAGAACCACCGTATGACCCAGCTGGACCCCTCTTGGTTATAAAACTGAAGGACTGAGTCAACATACCAAAAAGATCCTTGGACATCCTACACTATTCACAATAAATAGGAAATGAAGCCAACCTAGATGTCCATCAACAGATGAATAAGAAGAAATAAAGAAAAATGAGATCGTGGTGTTTGCTAGAGAATGTCTAGAACTGGAGACCATGATGTGAAATGGAATAAGCCAGATGTTAGGATGGGCCAACTCAAAGCCCTGGATCTGGGCCTGGGAGGTGTCTGAGCCAGTCGGCCTGCCAGTTCTCCCACACCCATACCACTGGAGTGAACTCTCCAGCACTGCCTCACTTAGCTCATCCAGTGCCACAACTAGCAAGGGACAGAACCAGCTCTCCCACTCTCGTGTAGCAGGTGAGGGGCAGGGACAGCTCCCATTCTCAAATGACCTTGGAGCCAGCTCTTCTGCCTGCCATAGGTGGCAAGGGGCAAGGCAGGGCATTCCTTACTCATCTACAGCACTACAGGGCAGACAAGTGTTGGGACCAGCTCTCTAATGCTCACTCCTTGGGGCTGTCTCCCCCATGCCCTAACAATCAGGGTCAGCTCTATGGTGCTACCTAGGTGAGGTGAAGTACTGGCTCTCCTGAGTGCTGCAGCCAGTGAGGGGCAGGGACAGCTCTCCTGTTTGCAGCAGGTGGCAAGGGGTGAGGGTGGAAGAGGGCATCAGTCCCTCATCCATGTCACTGCACAGCAGACAAGTTGCAGAACCAGCTCTCCCACATTCACACACTGGGGCCGACTTTCTTGCAACTTCAGCAACCAGGGTCAGCTCTACTGGCCCACTCTCCTAAGTACTGCAGCCGGTGAGGGATGGTGTCAATCAACTCTCATACCCTCAGGGCCAGCTCTCCCAAGATGCCCAGGTGAGGAATGGGGCCAGTTCTGCACAGCCCTCAGACATCAATATGTCCCTGGATGGCAGGCCAGATTAGAGATGTCTTTGGTGGGAAGAGACTCCCACTGCTGCAGAGCCATGGACCCAGATGTGGCCCTCAGTGGCACCATGGCCTTAGGTGGCATCACCGACTACTCAGATCAGACTGTTCCTCACTGCCCTCGAGTCTCCAGTTCTGCCTCTTTTCATTGTGCCCACAATCCTGCTTCTCTTTCTCGTCCATTTCTCCACCACTTACTTGCTCTGCTTAGTGGTTCTCAGGGTCTCTGAGTGTCTGGAGTCATCTCAGGGGTACTGTGCACTGCCCGTGAAGTGGCACCAGAAAGGGATCACCTCAACCATATCACCTATTCTTATGCTACTGCTCTCTAGTTCCTAATTACCTCATGTCCCTTGTGAGGTGGCAAAGGGGGCTCCTAACAGATGCATTTGCCACCACTGCATTCCTTCTAGATGCATTCCCAATCTGTTAGCAGAGACATGGTTTAAAAATATAATCAAGCTATGTCATTTCTTCTACTGAACTTCTAGTGACGCTTCCGAGCAGAACCATATTCCACCATGACGCACGAGGAGCTATGTGACCTAGCTCTCACCCACCTGTCTGACCTCATGCTTTAACTCACTCTCTTCCTCACTCACCACATCAAACTCATCAAACTCATTTCCAAATCACCATAGTCAGTCCTCGATCAAGATCTGTGTGCCTACTGTCCCTAGCTCTTTCAATGCCTCGTATCTTCATGACTAGTTAATCCAAGAGGTCCTCTTACCTCCAGCCTCTATCCACCCCCACCCTACATGTTGCATTTTGTTCAAACCATCTTCTGCTTTCTAAAATTAGCTTGTCCACTCATGTGATCACTGCTGAATGTCTGTGCCGATCCCCTTGATTGCAGCCCTTGAAAGCAGCAATTGTGTTCCATCTTCTCTCCAAGAGTGTCGAGTAGCTATGGACTAGGCACAGAGTAGGCAATGAGATAGTGAATGAACGTGGAATGCCAGTGGTATTTTTTTTCTGTTTATGTAATTCAAAACAATGTGACCAGCCAAATGGCTAAAGGCTTAATGTAACTTCTAAAAAATAAATTTTGTGTGTTAGAAACTGTGCTCTAGTCTAGAAACCCCAAAACAAGTTGAACTCAGTTTCTGACTCCTAAGCATCTGTAATATCATGTAAGAGTTTGTAATATCATGATTGAATAATCCTCTACAATGATTACAGTAGAGTCAGGGTGGATAACAGACCTACAGAAACATGATCTCACCCAAGAAGTTAGGAATTACTACAGAATGGAGGTAGTATCTGAGCTGA
Organism: Rhynchomys soricoides; assembly: GCA_019843965.1. Classification (NCBI taxonomy): domain Eukaryota; kingdom Metazoa; phylum Chordata; class Mammalia; order Rodentia; family Muridae; genus Rhynchomys; species Rhynchomys soricoides. The sequence continues at coordinate 1,631,467 of JADRCH010000292.1, forward strand.
ATTCAGAAGGAAGAGTAGAACCCAATGTAGAGTCCTACAGTTTAGAAAGATATTCCAGATCGGGGAAATACGGTGTACAGTGGTCAGGAAAAAATACACACAGCATTAAGAGAACCAGTTAGAGCCGGGCAGTAGTGGTGCATGCCTTTAATCCCAGTACTTGGGAGGCAGAGGCAGGTGGATTTCTGAGTTCGAGGCCAGCCTGGTCTACACAGAGTGAGTTCCAGGACAGCCAGGGCTATACAGAGAAACCCTGTTTCAAAAACAAAAACAAAAAACAAACAAACAAAAAAGCACCAGTTAGACAAAGTTGGCCTATTAGCTATAGTGGAGAAAACTGACCAAATTGGTGGCGAAAGATGGTCAGATAAGTATGGAGCTACAACTAAAAAAGCAAGGTGCAGATTCTAAGGAGGAAAGTGATATACTCATCACCTTTCCTGCGAGACGGTGGAAATGAATAAAACGCAGAGAGACTCAGCTCCTAGAGAAATCCTGAGCACTCAAGCAAACCTTGCCAGCCCCTCTTACACTGTGCCCTATGAGAAGGGAAGCTTTACTTTATTGATGAATTTAGGAAGAATAACTTGTACAGGCCCTGCTCAACTCTACCCTCTTCTTGGATAGAAGCTGAGGGCAGAAAGCCTATTTCCTTGCGCTCTTTGGGCACAAGTTCCCCTAAGGGTCACATTGCCTGGCCAGGTAGATTAGCTGTAACTTCTTGGATTGAGTACCAGTTACCAGTTAGCTGAGATCTAGAGGCCTGCTTGCACCTCAGCTGCACAGGCAAAAGGCAACACGCTCAGTCTCTGTATTTTCCAACTTGTTTAGAAATTGGATGCTGGGAAGAAGGACTCCCTGCCGGTAGATCCCCAAGAGAGATTTGCCATGAAGGGAATAGAAAGGTGGAGCTCTAAAGGGCTCTAAAGGTGAGGCTGACAGAAGCCAAACATTTAGTCTTATTTTTAGAGAGGAAGTGGTGCATGACAAGGAAGCAATCCAAAGAGGAGGGGATGAAGATGCAGGAGTACACAGATCCTCTGAAACTGACAAGAAGGAAGGTGGTTTTGTTGTTATCTGGGGAAACCCTTCTACGATTCTCTAAACCCAACTCATTTAATTTGTTTTGGCTTTCTTTAGAATGCATCTGGAATTTATGCAGAAATAGATGGAGCCAAAAATGAGCTGCAAGGAAAACTGTCCAACCTGAGTAACCTCAGTCAAGATTTAGTCCAGGAAGCCATGGACCATGCATACAACCTTCAACAGGAAGCTGATGAGCTAAGCAGGTAACGTTGAAGTTTTAGAAATGCAAATATCTCCATGGGCCGAGCGAGACATCTGTGTTCAGTTCCATACCAGAGTCTCTAGGATGCAGCAAGTAGGCTGGGCTTGGCTTGGCTGCTGATTGGTCTGTTAATTGTTTGCTCAGAGTCAGTCATCAGTTTTTTTGCAATTGTTTCTGGGAGACTAGAAACCTGTGCTCTAGACAAGGGTGCAAATGAGATCTGTCCCACAATAAAGTGACTGGGGCAAGAAATCAAATCCCTTCACTGTGCCTAATTCAACCATCATTACCTGCTTAGTTTATAGACAGCATTTACTTTCTGTACTCAAATATCATAAGTCAAGCTGGTCTGGAGTTAGCATTACAAACGGACTCCGGCTAAATACTCAACTTTCTTCAGTGCCCAGCAGGAAATGTTTAATTTAACTCCTGTTAAGAAAAAAAAAAAAAAATCAATTGACAATTTCCTTCACAGCCCCTAGAAAAGAGTCACACACCCTTTGGCCACTCTGTTAATGTTCATTGAAATGTACCAAAAGATTGGAATTGAATTCATGACCCTGAAATATAACTAAATCGCGAGATCATTATAGAAAGGTCAAGGGTAAGGGCCCAAGATCAACATCCGTTCTAAATGCGTACATCCTTTAACACCTCCTCACCAAAAATTTCAAACATCACTCCTGCCTGAATGGGGGTGGGGTGGCTTAAGGAATAAGAGAGAGGAAGGAAGAACGAGAGGGGAAAGGTAAAGGGAGAGGAGGGGGAGCAGAAGAAATAGAGAATTTCTGATCCTCCTGCCTCTCCCTCCCAAGGGCTGGGATTACAAGTGTGTGCTGCTGTACTGTTGCGTGCACTGTTGGGGATCAAACCCGGGCTTTGTGCATCCTAGGTGCTTTGGATTTGTTTGTTTGGATTTCTTGGACAAGATCTTGGAGTCTTACTCTTCAGCCTAGGCTGGCTTGAAACTCATGCCAATCTTCCTGCCTTTGCTTTCTAAATGTTAACATTACAGGCATGATATCCTTTTTTCTCGTCTACTTCCTTCATATTTTACTCTTGATGCCATTTCTAAGGAGAAATCCCAGGGAGGGAAGGCAGAGAGCATATGGAAGGGACATACCCTTCATATAGCATGACTTTTGAAATAATTGATCTTTTATTTTTCCTATCAAATTCAAGCTTGGTTTCATAGCTACAATAAAATTAAGACAATATCATTTCATTGTCTTCATTTTTTTTCATTCTGATGAGAAAAAATTAAAATAAACTATTTTTGCAGATCCTTACTCCACTCATTGGGAAAGTCAGGCCTGCTACAGGGGAGATTGGCTGAGTTAAACCATGAGAGAAGCAGTGAGGAAATACAGAGAAAGTTGTTCAGCCTGGGAGCAAACTGGGCCTGGGCCAGACGGTGGAAGCTAAAAAAAGAGTTGACTGTGTCATCAGTTCTGTGATTGGAAAAGAATTGGGTAGGATCCACAGGGTTCAGTAGTCTGGGCATAGACAGTCATCATTTGCAGGGTATTAGTGAAGAAAGTGATATTAGCTGTGTTTGGAATTCGGAGAAAATAAGGAGCTGTTGGACCTGAGAATCCATAAAACATAGAGGAATTAAGATGAGCTGTGAAGGTGAGAGTGGTGTTTACATGATAGAGGATTCAGAAGCGTTGGTTAGCCAGGCATGGTGGCGCAGACCTTTAATCTTAGCACACAGGCAACAGAGGCAGGCTGAGTTCAAGGCCAGCCACATCTACATAGTGAGTTCCAGAACAACCAGGCTATGTAGAGAGATCTGTCTCAAATAGAAGGAGTGGGGGTGGGGCAATTATTGGTCAGGAAATTAAAAGTTATAATACATTTTCTAAGCCCAGTTAAGGAATGGTTTAAGTGTTACTATAAATCCTGAAGTTCAGGAGATGTGAACACAGGATGCCAATCATTTATACAGTTGGTCCTTGCTCTGCCTGTGTGAATCCTTAGATGTGTGGTTATTCACCTCTGTACATGAGAACACATATGTGATAGGTTCTCAGTGAGTGTTCCCTGAACCCTACCCAAACCCGGAAGGGACAATGCAGAGAACATGGTGTTTCAGGACAGAGTGGAGGCTAAACTGAGCTGTAGCTGTCTGAGGAATCAGACAGACTTGAGTTCACCACTGTGTGCCTGCGGAGCTCTGCGTCCTCTCTGGGCCTGGCCTTCCAGAGTGACAGCTATGTGGGGAGTAGGTAGCAGGGGCGGATGGCTTCAGGCCTTTGTCCAACCTGCACCACTTAAATAAATAAACCTTTGCAAAGAGGGACTGGGGACTCTTAAAATCACCATCCCTATTTTTAGCAGCTCCTGCCAAGCAACAGCTGCCATAAACCGAAAGGGGATGACACCTTAGGGGCAGCACAGAAAAATGGATATGATTGTAATGTATCCCCAGGAAGGGAATCTCAGGAAAACCTTCCAAGACAGGTGGCTTTGAAAAAAACAAAAAAGTGAGAAGGCAGCATTTGTGATCCATGAAGTACCAAAATGAATCCCTAAGTGTGGCCCCATTTCCTACAGAAGTAAGAAGGAGAAGTGACAAAACTGTTTATTAACAGAAATTTGCACAGTTCAGACATGAATGGGCTGGTGCAGAAGGCTCTGGATGCATCAAATGTCTATGAAAATATCGCCAATTACGTCAATGAAGCCAATGAAACAGCAGAACTTGCTCTGAATATCACTGATCGGATTTATGATGTGAGTACTCCTTTACCTCAGGGTTTGTTAGTATACCGCCTTTTCTTCTCCCTGTTTTGATTGACAGATCCCTATTGTCTTTCTTGTGTTTTTTTTTTTAAATACAAAATTACCATTATGTCTTGCTCTTATTTGCTACTGCACTTCATCTTTCTCCATTTACTAGTCTTTCTTCCTTCCCAAATAGTCCCTTTTGGCTTTTGTGTGAGTGTGTGTGTGTGCTAGAATATCTACATAAGTACAGATATAATGTGTATATTATATATAATATCTATAGCCTATATAGATACTCAGAGAATATATATTATATATGTGTATATAGATGATATAATATATACATTATATATCTATATATATGTTATATATATATTACTATAACATATGTGTTGCATATATGTGTGTGAAATGTGTATTATATATAATATATGGTTTTTATAATGTATAATGATGATAGAAAACCAAGAATATATAAATATACATATATATATATATATATATATATGTATACATTTCAATGAAAAATGTAAGTGTCAGAAAGGTCAGAGCACTAAGGAAAGAGTATTGTGTGCCATAATGGTTTGGGTTTACAAGTACATCAGGATGAGTCCAGTTTGCGAATGAGAGGTCCTTTGTAGATGCAATTTTCTTTGTTTCTTTGTTGGTTGTTTAGTTTCTCTTTTTCTTTTTGCCAAAGTCTCCAAAGAAAACATTGTCAAGCTAGTGTGTCTTTCTAATGCAGAAGATGTCTTAGGATGCATTCCCCCCTCTCTCTCTCCTTCCCCCTCTCTCTCCCGCTCCCTCCCCCTCTGCTTCCCTCTCTCCCTCCTCTCCCCCCCCCCCCCCCCAGTCCATAATTACGTATCCTGTGGTTTCTTTTTGACAAGCCTTGGCCACAGCATTCTTCAGGATTTGCTGAATTGTCCTGAGGAGTAGAGGGATTCAACTTTGAAAACACCAAGCCACTGTTTTCTCCTCTCTCCCTTTGTTCTTGGTTCTGAGCTATGAAAGTGAAGCTGTGTGAAGTTCACTTGGCATCTAGCAGATAAATAACATCATTTCAATCCGAAACCCATGAGATATTGGCATTGCTCCAGCTGCTCTCACCTCTCTGACCACTTGTTTTGTAGGCTGTGAGTGGGATTGACACGCAGATCATTTACCATAAGGATGAAAGTGACAACCTTCTCAATCAAGCCAGAGAGCTGCAAGCAAAGGCAGATTCCAGTAAATATCTCATTTTCTCCTCCTTCTGATTCATAGCCACCTTTTATAAATGTACACAGGTTTCTAAAACCTAGGCTTGAGGAACAAATATTTCGCTAAATAATATCAATACGTTATAATCAAGTTACAAAACAGCATACATGACATTTCAAAGTAAATTATGATTAAAAAAGAGCTTCCATGCAGGAAACTGCATGGAAACATACCTATCCAACACATGGTGGGAATTCCTACTAGTCAAATGTGCTAGCTAATAGAAAGTTCATAATATTCAAGGAGATAAAAACCATAAAATACACTAAACATGAAAACTATATTCCCCATAATTTGATCTTCCATTAATCATCCAGAAGAGCCTTCACATTTCTAAAAGTGAAGGCAGATTATCATCCCTGTGAGAGTTGGTTTGGGTAACTGGATATGTCATCCTGGTGAGAGCCAACTGGGAGGACAGGAACCACAAGCCAACTGGTTGGTTCTGTGCTGCTATAGCTTGTTTGCTGCAGTGGATGACTGTGGGTAAGCCTACAAGACACATGGACAGGAGCTTTCCCTGCCACCATAAAATCGAGCACACTGAAAATGGAACGGAGGAGACAGTGAAACACTGATCTTCCTTTAAACCTCAAAGGTAACAACTGAATGGACCAAGAATGCCATTAAATGGCCCTCATTTCTGAGGTCCTGAACTTGTCCCTCAGGATATTTGAGCACTGGCTAGTGAGTTGGGAAAAACCTAAGTGCTGGCAAATCTGTGTGATGGTTTCATTGCAATCCTTATGAGCTAGTCTTTTAAGCATTCTGCTTGCCCATTCTGCCCATGTGTTCTCAGTGAATCCTACCATCACAGAGCCACTGAGCCTTCTGAAGACAACCCTCCTGTCTGGAAATCTCATGTCCTCAGAGTCCCACCTTTGATATCCAATAAGTCTTCATTAGCTTCTTTGACTGTTTCGCAGATCTGGTCACATATTTGATGATCTGTTTGTTTGGGGTTAAGTTCCTTCCCATGTACAAAGGACGACATAAAGGACTTAGGACCATGTGAGTGACCCTAAACATGACAGGACTCTCTCCTTCAGGCATAAGCACATTTGTGATATAAGCACAAATGGTTTTCATGTACTCAGCTACAGCCTAATTCCAGGTTAGTGATTCTCTATTTTCAAATGGCTTCCTGTGATGAATAATCTTCACTTCTCAGCTGTCTTTCTTTTTCATTGACTGTAACAAAGATTTAACAATCTGGAATAAACTTCAGAAAGTACTGTTTGCCACAATCTTCTGAAAAGGTGGTAGTTTCATCCATCAGGAAACACTTCCAGCAAAGCATTTCTTTTTATAAAACAGATTCTCCTCATATTGTTAGCGAGAGTCCCAAGCATAGTTAAATAAAGTAGCATATAATGCAGTCACGGGTCCCAAAACAAAAGCTAAAGCTTTATATTGCCATATCTGAAAACAGAAACATGGGAAAAGAGGCTCATCATCAATAAAAAGTATGTTAAGTCACTCTTGGAATGCTGGGAAATTCTCAGAACCCTAGAGGAAATAGGTGCTTATTCCTGGCTACACCATATTTCATGACAGTAAAATATAGAAGCTCCACCTTGTAGATATCCACTATACACAGCAGTAACAAAACACTCAAAGGGTGAGCTAGAAGAGACGATGCTCTGGGGGGTGGGGGATGCAGGCTTTGGAAGCCCACTGGAGGAAACAGAATGGAGAATCGAGGCAGCTCATTTACTATTTGTCAAGAAGTACAAACTACTAGTTACTGGGAAAGCTGGTCTTCAGTTCTTAGATAAAGGGATACAACCTCACGGCCCACTAGGATTTGCTCAAGAATAATTCCAGCTTGGAATTATGCCCAGAGCATATTTTTAAGAAAAAAAAAAAAAAAGAACAAAAACAAACAAACAAAACCCAAAACCTTTCACAAATGATGCATAGAGAGTAGATGATCCAGGTCAGTTAACTCAGACATTTAACTCTCCCAGGAAGAAGTCTCTAGGTTCCCAATGAATTCTTTCAAAATTTTAGAGAAGAGAGGTCATCACTTTTATACAAACACTTAGAGACAATAGCGAAAGAAATATGTTCCAGCTTTTCCTATAAAAGCCAACAAAATGTAAATACCAAAATCTCAGAAGGACATAGAAAAGGGGGAAATGCAAGCCAGATTCTCCTACAGATACAAAAATCCTAATCACCTAGGTGTGGTGACTCATGCTGTAATCTCAGCATTCGGGAGGCTGCTGAGGCAGGAGGTTGACTACAAAGCCAGGGTCAGTTTAGACTAGAGAATAAGACCCCAGCTCAAAAGAGCAAATTTTAGCAAATCAAATCCACCATATATAGAAGTGGTAGAATATGGTGAACAACATAAATTTATAACAGGATTTCAAAGGTAGTTTAACATTGAAAATATGGTAGCCCACCATATTTACAAACTGTAGGAGAAAATTCATATGATCATGTCACTATCCACAGGAAATCATGTTTTATTTTATATATATATATATATATATATATATATATATATTATTTTATATATATATTCTATAATATATATTTTTCTATATATATTCTATATATATAGTCTATAACATATATTTATAGGTGATATATACATATATATCTGTATATGTGTGTGTGTATATATATATATATATTCCTATTCTTCCCCTTCTCCAGCTCCTCCCAGATCACCCCCTTCCTACCTACATCACTTCATTAATAAAACGACACCCATCCAATATTTTTTAAACTCTTAGTAAACAGAGAACAGAAGGAAATTTCCATAATCTAATAAGAATAATCAAGTAATATTCAGCAAACATGTTCATAATAAAATATTTAAAGGCTTTTCCAATGAGACTGCAAACAAAGACAGGCTATCCCCATTACCGATTCTGTACATAAATATCTAGCTTAGTTTTTTTTAAAAAAAAAAATAGCTGGAAATTAGCATTTTAAAATAACACTGTTTTCAATAGCATCAAATACCTAGGGAAAAAATTAATAAATTCAATAAGAATGGTACATATAAAACTAGAACATACTACTAAAAGACAATAAAGATGCTCAATAGTAGAATCCAGTATTTTGTGCAATAAATACATTTAAAAATACAAATAAAATATTTAAGTAAAAGTTTAAAAAAACAATAGATACCATATTCACTGAAAGACCCAGTTTTGTGAAATAGACAATTCTACACCATGTATCTCTAAGTGCAATACAATGCTAGTTGAAACACTGTAACACTG
>JADRCH010000292.1:1640002-1690281 GCA_019843965.1 Rhynchomys soricoides
TATCTCTAAGTGCAATACAATGCTAGTTGAAACACTGTAACACTGTGATAGGCTAATTCTGAAATGTCCTCGAGAAGACAGAGAAAATTCCAGTAGCCAGTCTTGAAAAGAGCAAAGTATCTAAATGATAACATACGTGAGCAACACTAAATGGGCTGAGTGGTTGCATTTGTACATTTATATGTATGATATATTAATGTATGATGATATGTATGATAATTAATTGAAGAAAAACAAGACACTAGAGGTGACACATGAAAAGAAGAGGGCCTGGGGGTAGAGGATGGGAACAGTGAGGAGGTCAGGACATGATAATACAGGATTGAAGCTGATCAAAGGACATTATATACACATGTGGAATGTCCCAGTGAAATCCATTGGGTTTTTTGCAATTGGAAGATGCTAATGAAAATGAAAAAAAAAAAAGATATCAAGACTTATGACTTTATAGATATCAAAACAAATATATAAAAATCGTAGTACTTTGTCATGTCATTGGGGGGAATTTAAAACCACAGTATTTTCACTCATGTGCACATACCCTCCAGCGCACACATGTATAGTTAAAAGATAAATTTCTGTGTCCCACAGAGACACAAACATGTACCCATGATAAAAATAAAATAAATCTTTAAAGCTAGACAATGGCAGACAGAGACTGAACTGTAAATAGTGGTCATCACTGGCTAATCATATACAGAGTCCACAGGAGCCTGGAGAGCGCTCATTATGTTCCGTGTTGACGGTGTCCACCACGTGTCTGTATTTTGTGTTCACTGTGTGAAAATTCACCAAGCTGTGCAAATATAATCTGTGCCATGTCTTATATACATGGCATATATTTATAAAAATTGTAATGAGAGAACTGAGGTGGGGGAGGGGAGTCAGATTCTCTTATAAGGCAGCCATCATCATAGAAATAGATAATATTTTTTACTTTATCATTTGTGCTGCTAGATTTTTAGTCCCAGCCTTGCTCAGTTTCTCAAAAAAAAAAAAGAAAGCATCGTGGCATCCTAAGTCAGTCAGTCCCAACCAGTGTTACCAGTCTTCTGCTATCCTGTACCTCTTACTCTAAATGTCATTTTCCAGAACTGAACATCAGTTTCTACAGTGCCAGAGTATTGCGTATGTGTCTGTGATACAAGTCAGAGGTCATGCTGCTGAGATGGAGACGTCCTTCAGGCATCATGGACCTCCTGGTACTTTCCTCTGCTTCTTCTCCACAGGCAATGATGAAACAGTGGCTGACACCAGCAGGCGTGTGGGAGGAGCTCTGTGGAGGAAGGGCACCCTCCGAGACAGACTGAATGATGCTGTTCAGCAACTACAGGCAGCAGAGAGAGGTAAGGATCCAGAACCTCAAGGTCCTGCGTGTTTGTCCACTGGTGTGAAACAACCTTGCCAGAGAGGATTAAGTGATTCCTTTGTCAACAGCTCCTTACTCATCTTAGGGTATCTGTTCTCTCATGACCAAAAAAATAAGAAAGTTCGTTACTGTTCAAGAACTACTCTTAGAAATAAAGCTGTAACTGTATCACCCAGAGATAAGCATTAAATGAAGAGTGTTTTCTTCCTGTCTTTGCTCTGTGCCTGCATGCATATGTCCTCATGTGTCAGAGTAGGAGTCACCTGCTTTGTTACCTCTCTTGTGAACAGAATTCCTTGCTTACAGCATGCCCTAATTTGGTCATTGGGTTTCTCTGGCCCCCACTGTAAACAGCATCGCTCTGTTAGATGTCCAAGTTGTTCTTATTAAATAAGCAAGAAGATCAAAGCACCAAGGAGAGAAACAAGAGTGCTTCTCTCGCCTAATCTGGGACTCGAGTCAAGGTGTCTTGAAAGGAAGTGATTGGACGCAGATGTGCCTTCCTGGGTATAGCAAAAGTTAAGACACTGCTGCTGGATATGGGTGTTGTGTTGATGTGAGCCAGCCTTGGAACCCAGGAGCCCTGGCCAGGAGAGTGTGCATGTGCTGAAAAGCCTAAACAGAGCTACAGATGACTGACTGGAGATGGCTGAGCTGTGGAGATCAGAGTCATGGCTTACCTTCCAGCTGAAGAGAATCGTGAGGTTTGTCAGGGCTGAGAAACTTTCTCCAACAGTGCAGCTGATAGGGAGAGCCAGGATTCAAACCAATGTCCAGCCGGATCCAGAGCACAGAAGATTAAACAAAATGTTTCTTCACTTTAAAAACTTGAAGCTTAAATATCAACTAAGTATTTTTATTACGAAAGTATCACATTACCCTTATTTTTTTTAAAAAAATGTGAAAACTCACATTAGAGGGGGGGGAGAGAAAAAAATCACCTGTAATCCCATTATCTAGAAAAAAATTTGTAGTTGTGAACTTACATTATCGTTATTTTAAATGTGCAGGAAGTTTTACCTGTGTATATAATATGTGTTGTGTATGTGTGTATGTAGGTGTGTGTGTGTGTGTGTGTGTGAGAGAGAGAGAGAGAGAGCATATATCACCTATCTTTGTTCCACTGTGCACTTTGAAAGTCAAAGAACAACCTCAGGTACTGGCCTTCACTGTCTGCACTTTTTAAAACAAGGTCTCTAGCTCCCAGAACTCACTATGTGAACCAGGCTGGCCTTGAACCTGCCTTGATCTTCCTGCCTCTGCCTCAAGACTGAGATTACAGATACATCTTACTACACCTGGCTGTTTTATTGTTTCTGTGAGGTAGGGGTCTGGTCATGTAGCCATGGCTGTCCTAGAACTTAATATGTACCCTAGCTAGACTGGCCTCAAACTTGGGGTAATCCTTGCTGCTCCCTTCTGGTCCACAAGCCTCTAGGAATACTCCTGTCTTGCATGCCAACTTGCTGTTGAGAATTGACTTACAAATGTGTGTTACCACTTCTGACCTCATGTGGGTTCTGGGGACTTCCTTCCCAAATATGTAATAATATTTTAGTGAAACTTGGATCTTAACATGAAAGCTTTTCTGGACCATGTTTTTCTTTTGGAAAAAAAAAAGCTTTTTCTTAATCACTTACTTCTGTTCTAAATGTAGCATCATTTTGATGGCAAGAGTTCTACAAGAAATTACTTTTCCATAAAAGGAAGAGGTTTTATGGTAAAGTTCAGATGAGAGCAACACTGAAGCTGAAACTTTGTGTGCATTTTCTGTCACTTTCTAACCAGATTGCTAACCTAAACAAATACTAAGGTTGCTTGTTGTTGCTGCTGATTGTTGTTATTGGTTTGGTTTTGTAATTGTTTCTTAATTATAAAACACTACAGGTAAACATTTTGGTATTATCCGGACTGCACAGCCTTTTTTTTTTTTTTTTTTTGGTTTTTTGAGACAGGGTTTCTCTGTATAGCCCTGGCTGTCCTGGAACTCACTCTGTAGACCAGGCTGGCCTCGAACTCAGAAATCCGCCTACCGAGTGCTAGGATTAAAGGCATGCGCCATCACTGCCTGGCTGACTGCAGAGTCTTATCACCTCATCTCAATGCTGTTTATCGTATTCCAGCTCACATAACTTATAATGCAGTTGTCATATATTTAAATACATTAGTCTCCTTTCACAGCCCAAAAGTTGAGGTCCATTTCATCCCAGTACTTAAAATGACATCCATCAGTGCCCCCCAGTAAAGGAAACATCCCTCTGCTCTGTGTGCAGGGGATGCCCACCAGCGCCTGGGTCAGTCCAAGCTCATCACTGAGGAAGCTAACAAGACGACAATGGCTGTCCAACAGGTCACCACACCGATGGCTAACAACCTCAGCAACTGGTCACAGAACCTGCAGACTTTTGACTCTTCTGCATACAACACCGCAGTGGACTCTGCTCAGGATGCAGGTATGTCTTGCAAGCTTTACCGTCTTGTCTGCCTGACGAATTGGCCGTTAAACTCTACGAAGCTTTTGATAAGATACAGTATGTGCTATTTGCCTTTTAGGTTGGAAAGCTGTAGACATTAGTTTAGAAAAAGAGAAATAGTTTACTCTGCTCATCTATGTGTTTACCTAGAGTCTAGATTTATCTAGATTCTAGACACTTATGAATGCACCGACATGAAATATACATAAATTTACAGATAGGTAAATTTATTTGGTAGAATTGATAGAAGTAATACGGTAGTTAAATTGATGAAGTGGTTTTTATATTGTATGGCAGCAATTATAATGGTAGCAAATGTCCTTATCAATGTAAGACTGGTCCTTTAGCATGAAAGTTTAATCAAACGTTAGAGTAAATAACTTCAGCAAAACACTGTCTTACTTTAGAAGAAAAACAAAGTCTAGTAAATGGTATGGATCTCATTAACTCACATTAGCATTCTGCTTGCTTGAGTGAATCAGGTTATTACCAACAAATGCCAACTATGTGTCTTGGCCAATTCACATACTCAATTTTACAGCATTGAAAATGCTATCTATTAATGTCTACCTAATGTAGTTTGGTATATGTAGTTTAAAATCATATAATAGCAGAGAGTTTATTTTTCCATGCTCACATTTTTATTCAGAATCTTCATAATCTCTTGCATATCAGTGTCTACCACTGTCATGACAAACTGTGACTGGGATCGTTAACCGTTCTCTACTATTCTCCAGAGTAATTTAACAGAACATCTCTGAATTCAGAATAGTCATGAACTCATAGCTGATCTTTCAGGGGGCGTGGTCTATGGGTTATTCAGTGTTTGCATTTTTTTTCCTCTATCTGTTTTAAATTTATTTTCATCTTCTTTCATTTGTACTAGCGAGTTCTCTGTCTTAGTTAGGGTTTCTATTGAAGTGAAGAGACACCATGACCAAGGCAACTCTTATTAAGGAAAATATTAGTCCAATATCATCCTGGCAGAAAGCATGGCAGCACACAGGTAGACTTGGTGATGGAGACAGAGCTGAGGCTCACACTGGGTAAAACTTGAGCATAGGAGACCTCAAAGCCCACCTCCACAGTGACACACTTCCTCCAACAAGGCCACACCTCCTAGTAGTGCTACTCCCTTTGGGCCAAGCATTAAAAAGATGAGCCTATGAGGGCCAAACCTCTTCAAACCACCATGTTATCATAATAAGCACCAAAGCTAGCACCTATTGAAATTGTCTCAAGCTACTGTGTTTGTCTCAAATAGTACATGGTGATTTAAAACAAAGTAAATTAAGCAACATACCATAATGTAAGAGACTTTAGAAAGAATTTATATGGGATATGTTATATACCTTTCCATCAGCAGAAAAGTCTTGCTTGCAGTGTCCCCTTGCTTGGGTCCTCATCAGAGGCTGCAAAGCAGCCCTCTCTCTCTATGTCAAAGGCAGTTTTGGCTTCATGCTCCTGGTTTCCTCTGTCTAACTCCACCTCTACTGTAACAGCAGCTGCAGCAGTGTACATCAATAAAATCCTTTTCGCATGTTGTATCAGTCTGTATTACAGACATGCAGAACCTAAGCTATATGATTAAAGAAACATCTGTATGTTTGTCATAGAGCCTGCCCTTTAGAATGTACATTGGAAGTCAGCACACACCACATTGCATTTATAAATCAATATGTGCTCTAAATGTCACAGATAAGAACAGAATGGATGATGCCTGAGCTCTGCTGTTAATTTTGTAAGGTTAAAAATAATGTCTATAGATCTACCAGAGGTAACTTGTTTGCCAGACCTCTCTTGATTTTTAAAATAGAATTAAATATTCAAGTGACCCGTTTTTTTTATTGCAGTGAGAAATCTCACTGAGGTTGTCCCCCAGCTTCTGGATCAGCTTCGTACTGTGGAGCAGAAGCGGCCTGCAAGCAATGTTTCTGCCAGCATCCGGAGGATCCGAGAGCTCATTGCTCAGACCAGGAGTGTGGCCAGCAAGGTATGTGGTGAGAGGTGTCATTAGCTACCTGGGAATGATGAGAAATGATGCTGAGATCCAGGGAATGATGGGAAATGATGCTGAGCTCCAAACCCTCAGCAGCTCCTGAGGCCTGGCACCTTCCTAATATGTTAGTTACTAGAGTCACATGAGAAGCTTTGGAAAGTAAACCTGTAGGCTATGGTGGCATATGACTATAGTCCAAGCACTTGGAGGCCAAGGGAAGAGACCCCAGCGAGTTCCAGGCCAGGTTCACCTATAGAGCAAGTTCCCAGCTGTTGGGCTACACAGCAAAATTACATCTCAGGCAACATACAAATAAAGAAATCTTTTAAAAAGTAAACCAAAGAAGGCTCAGCATTCATCACCTTTTAAGTCACATGGTTATCCTAATGTGGAGCCAGAATTAACCACAAAGTTTTAGTCAGAGAAGCTCAAAAACAACAGAAATCCATTTAAGCTTCGATCGAAAGACTCAAGTCAATGTTAGAATTGTTCATTTTTAATGGCTGTGTTACTGCAGTTAGCGTATGGAATAGTCTTGCCCATATGGAATAGTCTTGCCCATCACTCCACCTGCAAAACTTCCCTGGTACAACACGTATTATGTGAAGGGTTATTAATTGCTCTTCAGGCTTAACCAAAGAATCACAAATGGAAGGAACTAAGCAAAGGTGAGCATCTTAGGTTCTGTTACAGAGGTCACTGAGCAACAGGACACCTGGAGCCAGCATTGTCAGAGCAGGTCCTGACCCAGTTAACATCCTCATGTGCCAGAAGAGGACTCATGCTTGGGCCTCTCTTTAATTTGTTTTGATTGATTTATAGATCAGCCCCATTTTCCACAACAAAATTATTGGTTTTATTTTCTCAATGAAGAATTGCACCAAGGGCTGGAGAGATGGCTCAGTGGTTAAGAGCACTGACTGCTCTTCCAGAGGTCCTGAGTTCAATTCCCAGCAACCACATGGTGGCTCACAATCATCTGTAGTGGGATCCGATGCCTTCTTCTGGTGTGTCTGAAGCAACAGTGTAGTCACATACATAAAATAAGTAAATATTTAGAAGAAGAAGAGGAAGAGGAAGAGGAAGAGGAAGAGGAAGAAGAAGCAGAAGGAGAAGCAGAAGACAAAGGAGAAGACAAAGGAGAAGACAAAGAAGAAGAATTGCACCAAACATAGCCAGACATAGTGATACATGACTTTAATCCTAGCACCCAGTAGGCAAAGGCAGGTGGATCTCTGAGTTTGAGCCAGCCTGGTCTACAGAGTAAGTTCCAGGACAGCCAGGGCTACACAGAGAAACCTGTCTCAAGAATAAAAATGGGAAAAAGGAACAAGAGAAGGAAGAAGAAGATGACAATTACACCAAACCGAACATACACCCAGGAACTGGTAGAAACAAGAATAAGAAATCAATTGTTTAGTGCTGTGGATTATTCTTGGTAATTACATGTGACTTTCAAGTACTATGTAATAAAGGCTCCTGCCTTATGAAATTATCTTATTTGGATAGCTCTATGAATATTTCATGACATATTATCTTAAAAAATACATCAAGAAATGACATCTTAAACTGAATGTGTTGGCACATGCCTGTAATCCCAGAATTTGGGCGGTTAAGACAGAGAACTGTGGGTTTAATAAAGCCATCCTGAATGCATAAGAAATTTCTAGGACAATACAGTGAGAGTGTCTAAAAGCCAAAAAAGAGGCATCTTGAAAACAAAATTTTTGTTAGTGTTTTCTTGGTGATATCATTCAATATAATTTATACTGAGTTATATTAGAGTCCTGATTACACACACAAAATAAGTCATTTTCTAAAGACTGCCCAGCCATTGGGCACTCACTCAGCTCCAAAGGGAGATGCTATATCTTGCAGCCTTCTCAGACTCTCAATTCTACAGGTAGGCTTCAGTCCCACACACTGCTTGATTGATTGTTGGGATGTACCGATCTCTACTCAATAGACAACAGCAGACAGCCATGCCCCAAGCACTGGAGAATGGAATCTCAAGCTAGCTGACTATCCACATCAGCCCAATCAATATTTTCTGGTATAAATACACCTAATTATTCAGAAAGGTTTGTAGAGACAGCGTGGGTATACATGTTGTCAAAAGTCCTAAAAATGCTTTAAGAGTCAAATCAATTCCTGGTGTCATCTTGGGCCTCTAAGAACTGTGCTGACATGGGGCTTGGCCTTTCTGAGAAACATCACAGGAAATGGCTTAAGGAACTTTTTATTACAAGGCTAGAGCCAGGGGCAGGAAGGTGCTTCACAGCTACCATCTTGTTTCTCACCTTCTGTTTATTATGTCATTTTACAGAAGAATATTGAGTGGGTAACGTGGATTACTCAGAGGCTGTGCCAGGACCCTGACTGTGCAGGTGTGGATGAGGATGTTCTTCACAGTTTTATTCTATACTGCTTTTATCACAACCTTAGGGAAAAAGTTCCAGCAGCTTTAGTACCCGAGATGAGTTATAATTCTCCCAAACGACTAATTCTTCTATGCATTGTAGAGTCATTATGAATTGTCAATGTCAAGACCAGTCAAATGTTCCTTCCTCTTGTTTAGCTCTCCAGCTTGAGTGTGTATTCCCTGTGGGAGCTGTGTTCGCCCTCATCCTTGGCCGCCATTTGCTCTTATGCTCTCTTAGCCCAGTTTAGTCTAAACCCATTGTATTGTAATCTGCCCTAAATATTTTCTCTGAGAATCCGGAAGTAAGTAAAGGAATTGAGCAAGTAAGGGTTCCTCCAGAAACTGTAGGAGAGCATTCTGCCCTTTTCTTCAAAGCACTTTCAATGGAACAATGTTGTATTCCTAGATCCAAGTCTCCATGATGTTTGATGGCCAGTCGGCCGTTGAAGTACACCCCAAAGTCAGCCTGGATGACCTGAAGGCCTTCACATCCATCAGCTTGTACATGAAGCCTCCTCCAAAGCCAGCAGAGCCCGCTGGGGCCTGGGTGGCAGATCAGTTTGTTCTCTACCTCGGGAGCAAAAACGTAAGAGCATAGCATGGGGATTTGAAGGAGACAGTGTTGTTCTCTGCCTTGAACAAAGCATACAAATTCCCACTCTGATAGTAATGGCCAGAAATCGTTTTAAGGGCAGGACACAAGCTGTGGTTGAAGGGCAAGAGATTCTGGGGGTCAGGGCATATTTCTGGTATTGCATTCTGGTGGCATCCCACTATTCATATGAATCAATCTGAACAAAGCATTTGAAGGCCTTTGAAATAACTGTAGCCCTTGTTTGTCGATACTGAATCCTGCTTAAAGATGCATAGGGACTGACATGATGCCTATGTTAGCCTGACGATGCTGGCACACTCCTGGCAACAATCATTACTGCCATTCCTATGAGCCTTCAGTAGTAAGGACTTAGAGATAGATAGCACAGGGACAGCACAACCCAATACAGACCCAGAGAGGGTAGAACTAGAGAGCAGATGCCAGTCCAGCAGCAGCTCGAAGTGGTGATTCAGGCCGGAAGTTGATTGTATACAGCAACTCTTAGGACCTATGATTATGCTTTCAGGCCGGAAGTTGATTGTACCTAGCAACTCTTTGGACTTATTGTGCTTTACAGAAATAAAAACAAACAATACCGTTTGTGTGCATTATACTTGTTGATTTTATTTAAGTGACTTTTTGACATTTCAGGCCAAAAAAGAGTACATGGGTCTGGCGATCAAAAATGATAACCTGGTATACGTTTACAATCTGGGGACGAAAGATGTGGAGATTCTCCTGGATTCCAAGCCCGTGAGCTCCTGGCCTGCTTACTTTAGTATTGTCAAGATCGAGAGGTGAGGTGAATCCATGGCAAACGGCTTTGTGAACACACCCATGCACACTCTTCTTGTGGATGTCATCAGTACCTTTTTCTTCTCCATCTTACTCCTCCCTTTTCGTCCCTATTTCTATATCCCTTCCCAAACACCTGAGTGAGATAAAAGGAAAAAAAAATACTAGAAAAAAGAAAGGTCCTTTCTCCTCCCCCCCCCAAAGGTTTTTATTTATTTATTTATTTTATATATGTGAGTACACCATCACTGTCCTCAGACACACCAGAAGAGGGCATCAGATCCCATTGCTGTGGTTGTGAGCCACCATGTGGTTGCTGGGAATTGAACTCTGGACCTCTGGAAGAGCAGCCAGTGCTCCTAACCGCTGAGCCATCTCTCCAGCCCTGAAAGATCCTTTCTAAATACCAACCTGATTACCAGATCATTTTACTTTGCCATAAGTTAAAATTTAAAAGATGTCTACTTTTCTTCCATAATTAATATTTCTTTATGTGCACAACAATATGATACAATCAAATAACCTGGGTGTTTGTTTTGTTTTGTTTTTGACGAAGTGACATTAACATTTTGGCACAATGAAAGTATTTTCTGCAAACTATCCAAGCTGAAGCAAGTGACAAGCCTTTCTCTCACCAGGGTAGGGAAACACGGAAAGGTGTTCTTGACAGTCCCCAGTCTCAGTAGCACAGCAGAAGAAAAGTTCATTAAGAAGGGGGAGTTTGCAGGAGATGACTCCTGGCTGGATCTGACCGCTGAGGACACTGTGTTTTACGTTGGTGGGGTGCCTGCGAACTTCAAGGTAAGCTATACAGCTGCATCTGCTTCAGTGGAAGACCTGAAGTGGTTTTTTATAAATCCATAACTCCAAAATGAGTGGAGGTGGGGGAATCAGATACCATGAAAAGAGCTCAGTTCAGTGGGTGGTAGAATTCTGGATCAGAATCTATAAGTCTGGTCCTCACTATGCACATTTTCAATGTCAGTTGTTTGCAAGTTACAGCTAACGCTTGAAGATTAACTAATGTCATTTTGATAATGTAAAGGTGATAAGAATTATGTAATGCAATAGAAAAGAATTAGTATTATCCACTACAAAAATGTTTGTACTGGCTGAGATCTAGGTTTCAGCATTGCACGCAGCAGTTTCAAACGCTGTTACCTGAAATACACAAGCGCGGTATAAAGCATGAGACGAGCAAAGGTAAGACCTAGGGGAGAATATGAGACCTGACAAAGAGCGGGTACAGGAAAGGCCCAGGAAGAAGAGAAGCCCATCTCAGGCCTTCCACTCGAGGACTATTGCTTATGCACATCGTTAACCCTCTCTGGAGAATTGTTCTGTCTCTATGAGATGAGGAATACCCATCTCACAGAATTGGTATGACACCTGGTTTCATTGTGAACTTGTTAAGGGATGTGCAATATACATAGTGCGTACTCAATAAATACCAGTTCTCCACTAAGATACGTGAAACTGCTTATCTAAGTCATCTGTCGTACTGATGCAAGCTCCAGTGTAGAGAGAGGTTCATGTCAAGGGGACGGGGTGGGTCCACTGTCAGCTTCATTCTCTGTCTGCCGCTTCTGCATGAAACATGACCCTGGGCTAATCGATTTTATTTCCCTGTTGTACAGCTCCCTGCCAGCTTAAACCTGCCCAGCTACTCAGGCTGCCTGGAGCTGGCTACTCTGAATAATGATGTGATCAGCCTGTACAACTTCAAGCACATCTATAATATGGATCCATCTAAGTCAGTGCCCTGTGCCAGGTGAGCGACAGTTGGGAGCTCAGAGCCTTTGACAGTCGGGCATGGGCAGCCGACAGGCCAAGTGTGAGTCAGTGCACAGGTTCGTCAACTCTTCTTTGGGAAAAGTGTGTGGAAAGTTGTGTAAGTGCCAGGCCTGCAAAACATGTTTCCCTTTTCCTCTGCCATAGATGAACATGCACAGTATTAAATAAATACATACATGCACACACACATATACACACACATACATATACACACACATACACATATATACACACACACAGAGACACATATATACACACACACATACACACACACACACATATATATATACGCACACACACATATATATACACACACACATATATATACACACACATATATACACACACATATATATACACACACATATACACACACACATATATATACACATATATATACACACACACATATATACACACACATACACACACACGCACACATGCACACACACATACACACATATACACACACATACACACACACATATACACACACATATACACACACACATAGATATACACACACATATACACACACACATAGACACACACACACATATATACACACACATACACATGCACACACACATGCACACATGCACACACACACATACACACATATACACACACATACACACACACATACACACACACACACACACATATACACACACATGCACCCAAACACACACAGATTTAGGATTCTAAGATCAGAGGTCTCCAGAAGACTTCACCTGTCCTAGTGTGTAGGTGACGGAGAAACCCATTTAAAACAGATTTTTTTTATATACTTCTTCCTTCACTTGCCTGCCGTTGGAACAATGGTAGATGTTCTGAAAACGGGTTTCCTGGTCTCACTTGGTAAGCATACCAAACCTGTAACATTTGTGTGACCCTGTGTTCTGTTCCAGGGATAAACTGGCTTTCACTCAGAGTAGGGCTGCCAGCTACTTCTTCGATGGCTCCAGTTATGCCGTGGTGAGGGACATCACAAGGAGAGGGAAATTCGGTCAGGTGACTCGCTTTGACATAGAAATTCGAACACCAGCTGATAATGGTCTCGTGCTCCTGATGGTCAATGGAGTAAGTAACAGAAAGCCCTATGTATTCCCTGTTCTTCCTTGGCTCTCTGCTATTCCCTTCTCCAGGAAGTGCTCCACCTCCAGGGTAAATGTGCCAGGCCATCAAAATGAATACCTAGTTTACAAAGCAAAATTGGATTAATTTTTCTCCAAGAAAGTTATGACAGCATAAGTAAAAGCAATCCTGAGATGTACTTGTCCACACTTCAACTTTAATATATATTATAAAATTATTATTAAATATATAATATATATATTAATATATCCTTTTATAAGTTAAAATCTTTGAAAAACCTCACCACCAAGATTTAGTATATCTTAAGATGTTTCTCCTCATAAGTCATATACATTTGGCAAATTCAAACATAAATATATCATGAAACATTCAAAAGTCAAAATAAAACAATGAACAATATTCATGAGAAATTTAAATATAAATATTTTTAAATATTTTAAATAAAATAAAATTAATCTCATTTAGTAATAATGTAGAAAACTTTGAACTCGCTAAAAAAATCTTATTATTAATAGTAACAATGTTAGTGAGAATGGTTTAATAAAATACGCTGTGTTTTTTGAAAAACTTTTTCAACTCTTTGCGATATAGTGATTCAAGAATGATATCCTAAATCCAATGTCAACTGCTTTATTGGCTGTCAAAACGACATAGAATTCTTTCCCCAAATATATGTGAATATATATGGATGACATGTATTACCATTAGCTGTGCCTACTAAATCATACCTAATTTTTTTTTTTATTTCATGCTCCACCTGGCCCAGGTAACATTTGTTATTTGGCTGATGCATTTTCTTTGCTGAAGTCAGTTCTTCAGCAAATTACATACTATATTATCTTATACACTTCAATAAAATTGCTCCAAGCC
Source organism: Rhynchomys soricoides (assembly GCA_019843965.1). NCBI lineage: Eukaryota > Metazoa > Chordata > Mammalia > Rodentia > Muridae > Rhynchomys > Rhynchomys soricoides. The sequence goes on from JADRCH010000292.1 coordinate 1,653,419, forward strand.
ACCACATATCTTCTTTGAAAGATTTCTAAGCAGATTAGCAATCTGTTCTCACAAAGAAAAAATACTGGAAGTACAGCTATCACTTTAATACCTTGACCAGAGACTGAAGATTTTCACGGGATCTGATCGCAAGATTGACGCCACCGCTCAGTTGTGCTAGGACTTCCTGTGGAGGTATAAAAGTGCTGACACTGGAAAATGAACATGCGTTTCATGGTTCAAAAGAATAGTGCAGACGGAGGAGAGTCTACAAAAATCACCAATTTTACCAAGTAATGGGATTTTATTGTGATATCTCCTCACGTGCACAAATCAGACCTCAGTTGTCTTTGTCCACCTCCCATTACCACTCTCCTCCTTCCTCACCCCTCTCTAGAACCTGATAGCTCCAAGACAAGAGGTTTGGGGCGATAGAACATTTACACGGTTTTCATTGCCAAAATCACTTGACAATAGAAAAATGTCCCCAAAATATTTTCAAGCAATAGTTTATCTACGCCATAACCTCCTGGGGGGCGGGGCGGGCGGTGAGGGGGAAGAGTCAGGGGAGGAGGCATAGAGAGAGTCATGAAGTGATGTATCAACTGTGTTTCCTGAAACAGCTAGGTCTCATGCTCCTGAAAGACATTTGTCAGCACCTATAAAGTTCAAAGGTTTAAAATAACTCGTCTCAGAACAAAAACAGTATCTTTTACATTGACAGCATTGTCAAAACTTCGCAGGAAGTAAAACCAGCAGACACCTACCTGTCCCAGAATACTTGCGTATCAAATCCGCATCTCAACACAAAATGATTGTCGTGTCTCCAATAACCTCCAGCACATAGGCCCCAAGAGGACACCTTGAGCCCTTCAAGTATGGAACTCAATCAGGAAGTCTCGCCAGTCATGTGAAATCTACCAAAGTCTGGAAGTGAAGGCCCAGGGTCAATAATCTATATCAAAGATTACTTCCTTTCTGTATTTCAGTTTTGTTGGTGGGTGAGGTCATGTTCCTCCACACCCCAAGACAGTTTTTCTCTCTATGTGGCCCTGACTGGCCTAGAACTCATTCTGTAGACCAGACTGGCCTTAAACTCAGAAATCTGCCTGCCTCTGTCTGGGAATAAAGGTCATGTGCCACCACTGCCTGGCTACTTCGGATTTTTTTGATGAACATAAATAAAAAATTAAAACATTTTCCCCAGCCCCAGAGATTGTTTCCCATACCAAGGAATATGTAAACTCCATTCATGAGATCTACACTTTGTATAAAATGGAGACTTTCCCACAATACTTCATTGTTAAAATCCATCTAATTCCTGTATCTATGAACCATGTTCTGGACTGAAAAAGTACAGCCAGCAAATGATTTGACTGCTGCCAGATTATTTCTGCTCTTTAACATCATCTGGCCTAAGTGTGTTCCAATTTCATTTTCATTTATGCAAACCCAGTGGCTCAAAATAGTACAGAAATGGTCTTCTTTATCCTAGATCCATACTTGTTGGCATACTGGAGGAATTCTTTAGCCCACCTTTAAATAATTTTTCATTATTGCCGATTTTCAACTTTAAGTGTATACAATGGCACCTCGGGGGCTATCGTATTTTCAAAAGTTGTTCAACAATAAGGCAGTTGAAAAAGCATTGTATATTCTACTTTGTCTTGAAGAACTGAAGGTCAATAATGTAGACGTGGTACTCCATGCAGTAGTTTGTACAGTAACATAAAAACAAAAGAGGAAATGTGTTTTAAATTTTATAAAAATATCAATGCTTTTATTAATATGTAAGAAATAAGTGCTGAGTTTAATAAGATTTTCCCAAGACAGGGTTTCTCTGTGTAGGCCTGGCTGTCCTGGTACTCACTCTGTAGACCAGGCTAGCCTTGACCTCACAGAGATCCACCTGCCTCTGCCTCCTGAGTGCTGGGATTAAAGGTCATGATCTAGCTATTTCCCATTTTTTAATTAACTCTTTTACTTTACTTTTACTTTGATAAGACGGTCATGGGACTACTTTAATCTTCAAATAATTCCATTAAAAAGAATTATAATGGTTCTCTAACCCAGCTAAATTTGGTTCTCCATTCACACCAGTGGGTATTCCCATCTTACAGTTTCTTTCTCTCTGCAGAGTATGTTTTTCAACCTAGAAATACGTAATGGCTACCTACATGTGTTCTATGACTTTGGATTCAGCAATGGCCCTGTGCATCTTGAAGACACATTGAAAAAAGCCCAGATTAATGATGCGAAATACCACGAGGTACAGTCATTGTACTTCGGGTGGGTTTGGGTTTTGACACTTGGATCTATGTATATGACCAGGTGACCTAATGCAGTAGTGGGATAGTAAATTTAATGCGTTCACATCGAAGAGCAACTGATGTACCCTCATCGACTCCACCCAAGGAAAACACATGTTGACATTTCTACCCAAAAAGTCACTAGAAGATCTCTTTTCATTTAAAGGGATTCATTGACCAAAAGTCTCCTGTTAATCTTAAATGTCTTGATTACAATAGATGACCTATGAAAATACCATATATATGTTGAAAATCACAAAGATCTTATTATACTTTGAGCCTCATTAATATAAGGAAGTTATGTAAGTAACTATAGAATTTTCTCTTGAACTTTTTTCTCTGAAATGTAGAAATGCGAGTGATTTTTCTCATGAAGAAGATCTCAAAAGCACCCTTCACCCACACTAACAACCACTCTAAATATATAATTAATAAGCCAAGTAGAAGGTGTAATGTCTTTTAAACTGAGCCAAAATGCGGTGGCTAGCCAGCTATACTTCCCTTCCCAGTTCAATGCCCAGAGGCTTTCTAAGGATGGATTTCAGTAAATGAAGAACTTCATTGTTTGTTGACTAGCATCTTTGCAGATTCACTAGAACTAGCCGCTGTCTTTTAAATAGCAATTTGATATTTATTTATGCAAATCTAATCATTCAAAATAACATAGAAATGTTTCTAAAAACTGGTACCTTGGTAGCGCACACTCTACAATCCGGAAAGTCCCTGCTTACGCATAAAGTGTATGACCGCGCTGCCCAGTGCTAGAGGGGACGGAAAATGAGCTGTCCAAGTAGAGAAAGTCTTCACTGTGGTGGAGAGATAAGATTTAGAGAATAAATAACACAGCGCCAATTCAAATACTATTCATCAGAATTTGTAGTTCAATGGCAGAGCACTGTCCTAGCAAGCGTCAGGCTTTCTATTTTTAAAGCTTTGTGCAGGTAATAGTCATACATATCCATGTGCCACATGAGACCTGGATTCCATTCCCAACAACACAAAAGAAGTATTTTATTATTAGAAAGATAGAGCTGAAATTATATGGGTTTATATTAGATAGATATAGATAGATATCGATATAGATATAGATATATAGATAGATATAGATATATACCACAGGAGGGTGCAATGAAATAATGAAACTTTAAGAAACATTAGATATTGTTAACTTGATTGGTCTAGTAATATAACGAATGTCTTCATATGTCCAAACTTAACAAATTGTAGAATCTGTTTAAATATGTGCAGTTTCGTAATCAGTGATGCCTTTAGTCGAGGATTTTTTTTTTCAAGATGGATGCTTATAAGTTCTTTATAGATCTCCTCAGAGAGGCAAGAGAAAATTTAAAAAAAAACAAGAAAAAAAAAAGAACAGGACTCATAGAAAAATGTAGCCTAGGCTACTTCCTTTCCAAAAAAGGGGTCTTCCCCCCAGGATATGTAAACTGTGAGTTTATGTTACATAAAACCATAGTTTTCATGCCCACGAGTTGAGGAAACTCTGTTTCCTCTCTTGTGAACAAAGAAGAATACAGGTAGTTAAGACCAGGGTTGAAATACATTATATTTTTCTACACACACACACACACACACACACACACACACACACACAGACAAAGAAATTGATTGTCAAACAGACTTACAATACATTATTTCTTTCAGATCTCCATCATTTACCACAATGACAAGAAAATGATTTTGGTGGTTGACAGACGGCATGTTAAGAGCACAGACAATGAGAAGAAGAAGATACCTTTCTCAGACATCTACATTGGAGGTGCACCCCAAGAAGTCTTACAGTCCAGGTGATGCTTGTTGAATATGTAGCTTTTCACTAATAATGATGTACTAAATGAGTATTCAATTCCTAGGAGAGGTCTTGCTTGATACTTTTACATACCTGCACAGGTATAGAACCAACACATCCATGAACCTACAGTCCCTCTACAGCCAGCGCTTATGACTTCCTTAAATTAGCATCTCACTGTGTAATTTATGTACTTAACTAAAATAACATTACTTTTAGAACATAGTCTCCTGAATTCTTTCTCAAGGAGAGGAAGATTAGAACAGAATGTATCGGGCAAAGAAGAAACTGCGTGCTGTATGCTTTTTACATTTGTCTTAGTCTTTAAAGTTATTTCAAACTCTTCAATAGTAATGAGGAGTGTACAAGGGGTCATGGTTTGTGTGCATTGTTCTAGTGTTCAGCTCTTACTATGCATTAAATTCACAGAAACAGAGCTGGAGAGAAGGCTCAATGGCTAAGAGCACTGGCTACTCTTGCAGAGGGCCTGCGTTTGATTCCCAGCACCCACATGGCAGCTAACAACTATCTGTAACTTCAGTTCCAGGGTGTTCCAGCGCCCTCTTCTGGCCTTCATGAGCACTGCATGCACATGGTGTGCAGACATACACACAGGAAAAATACCCATTCAAACAAAATCAAAATAAATACATCTCAAAGTTAATAAATTCATACAGTGATTCTAAAAATTTAAAAGCAATGTTGAGATAATCCTGTGTGGTAGCTTTCATTAGAGTAACCTGGAAAGCTTTTACATAAAGCCACATGCTTTTCTAAAATTATTACTGCTCTGAAGTCAGACCCCAATGCTTAAAAGGGGGGGGAGCCACAGCCCCTGAGTGAAAGTCCAAACAGAGAGCTGTGGAGAGCAGGAAGAAAGGACCTATGGACTGAAGAATGCAGGTGGTAGGAAACTGGCTTGGACTGAGAGTAGAGATATCTCTTGTGTTAAGAGAAATCTCTACTCTCAGTCACCAAAACCAGAGTTTATCAACTGAGAATTAACATGGAGCTCCACAGCTCTGAACGTAAAGCCAGTGGATGAGTCAAATTCTAGAGTCACTCTTCTTTCCTTCACTGCTGTAGTATGAGAACTAGGGTTTCAGAAGTATACTTGATGCTCATATAAGCATCACTCTAAAGGGTGATTAATACTCAAAAGCCTTAAAAACACAAAGGTGGATCTTGTATCCACACCAATGGTTGCTTTCTTGTCAGGAACCATTAAGAAAGGCTAAGACTAGCTGGTGGTCTTCCAGAAGGTAGCCCACCATTTCTGCATGATCTGAGATGGGTGACCTCTATGAGGCAAGGTCCCAAAGAGACATCATCTCAAGATTGCTTCTTGTAGTTGATATGTCTTTCCTGTCATTATTAAATTAATATAATAATCTCTGAGCATTCTACCACCCTATTGAGCAGATTTCCTGCAGATCAACATAAAGGTGAATGTTCATGAATTAATGCTGTTTAGATGAATTAATGATTTTATAGAATTTCTGATTTGATTAAAATAATCTTAGGAAGAAAGTTTTGAGATATGGTTTTAGTTGTTTTGCTACAAAGACGTAGGAAATTTAGAATCAAGAACAGAATGTTTCCACTCACATAGTAAGTAAAGGCTATATAATAGGGACTACAATGAGCTTTCACAATTACATTGAAAAGAGAAATAGGCTTGCGATAAATTTGTGTTCAAAGAAAAGCATTCGGGTGTAAAAACTGTTGCTTTGAACATATAATGAGCACACAGAATGAAACACTGCTTTGAACTTTTATCAACATTCTTTCGTAACTCCTATTTTTGTAACATTTTATCTATGAGGTAATTTTCTAAGAACTTTTGTTTACAAAAAAAAAGGCCAGAGAAAAGAAAAAAAGATGGTATGTGAGCTTGGGAAGCTTTCCCCCATCCATCCACCCAAAAAACGGGGGGTGGGAAAAATCCTGAACTCAAGTGAGAGCTGACCATGGAGCCCACCCCTCATGTAACAGAAACAACCCCCTCATTATGACCATTCAAACGTCTGAGTGAATTGAGTGCTGTGTGATTACCTCAGAGAGAGAGAGAGAGAGAGTACAGGAGAGGAGATTTCAATTGTTACAAAGTTCTTATTTATCTTGAGTCAAATTCTTTCCATGTTTCAAATTATCATATCTAAGAAGGCTCTCCAAGTGTTTCCAAACTAAATACCCTCTTCAGTCCTTCAACCGTGTCCCATGGGACCTTGACCACTCTGCCAGCCTGCTGGTTAACACGCTCCTTCAGTTCTGACCTGTGAGGACAGAACACAGCAGAGCTGTTCACCTACAACACAGTGAACTCACTGTGATTCGTTGGCATTCGTTCAGTACCAAATAGCATGTTCTTGGGAACCCTCCTATACACTGAGCATGATAGAGACGCAAACAGAACACTGAACAAGAATGTCATCCCTCATCAGAAGGATAAAACATTACTTTCACTTTTTAATGTAAGTAGATTTTTTTCATATAATAATTTTTTTAATATAATAATAAAGTAGATTTTTTCCTATAATATATTCTGATTATAGTTTCCTCTCCACCTACTTTTCCCAGTTCCTCCCTCCTCCCTTCCCATCCAGATCCACACCCTTTCTGTCTCTTGTTAGAAAAAAAAAACCGGCTTCTAAGGAATAGTAATAAAATATGGTAAGATAAAGCTAAAATTTAAAAAAAAAAATTAGAATGGGAACAAACCAAACAAACATCAAAAAGAACCAAAGAAAAAGCAGGAGAAATATATAGATGCAGACAATATGGTGGCACACAAAGCAGGAAGTCATAATTTATATACACAAAGGACCTGTAAGGTTTTTTAAAAAGAAACCAAAACAAAAAAGCAGTGCTCTGACAACATTATGAAACAAAGATGTTGTTGTGTTGGTCAGTAACTGCTGGGAATGGGACCTACCCTACAGAGTGGCTTGTTTGGACTGGGTAATGGTAGCACACAACTTTAGTCTCAGCACTTGGGAGATAGAGGCAGAGGCAGGGTGATCTCTGAGTTTGAGATCAGCCTGGTCTACAGAGCAAGTTCCAGGACAGCCAGGGCTATATAGAGAAACCCTGTTTCAAGGACAGAGAACAGGGGAAGGAGAGAGAGAGAGAGAGAGAGAGAGAGAGAGAGAGAGAGAGAGAGAGAAAGAGAGAGATGTTTGTTTCTTCAGTGAGACTCCCTTGGAGAAAACTAAATTTTCATTTACAAGTAGCTATAAATTGAAGATGTTTCTGGGTTAGGGATGAGAGCATGTGTCCACTTCTCCCTTCAGCTCTAGGACTCCATCTGGTGTAGACCTGCACGGCTCCTGAGACCTAGCCATCTGACGTTCTCTAGGGCCTGCCTCTAGCTTTCCTTGATTAGAATATGCTACAAATAAGGCCAAACCCATTAGCGAATGTCTGAAAACCTGAGGTTGAATCCTATCATGGTATTTATCATGTAAGGGAATACATGTCTTTCCAATTTCGATGAAATTGCCAAGAGTATTTTCTATCTGTAGCCTATCAACTCAGTCTCAAGAATCTATAAAAAGATGAATGCTAACATTCCCACCTATATCGTTCAGTTGTTATAAAAGTAGCGATTGATCACGGAAGTTAAAAGGTTTTGAAAACTATAAAGAAGTAAGAGAGTTGTTTTGACTTGGAGCCATCTACTACACACAAAGGTTTGACACAGCCATGTGCTTGTCTAGAAAGCATGAGACTCTGAATGGTTTCAAGGCTACCAAGATTGTAAGTCAACAGATCTCTAGAACATATGTACACACACACATATATATATACATATGGTACCAATGAGGACTGATTTTCTTTTCCAGGACCCTAAGAGCACATCTTCCCCTAGATATCAACTTTAGGGGATGCATGAAGGGTTTCCAATTCCAAAAGAAAGATTTCAATTTACTGGAGCAGACAGAAACCCTAGGAGTTGGTTATGGATGCCCAGAGGACTCCCTGGTAAGTACCATTCACTCAAGAGCTTTTTCACAGGTAAACATAATGCTTTCTACAGCTAGATCAGCCCTTTCTGCTTCTCTGGGCTCCTTTCTGCTGCCAAGAAAAAGAAAATTCATTAAACTAGAAAGGCTGCGGACTCTCCTGTACAGCTGCTCCGGTTTCCACTGGACCCGGCATCCAAAGCCCACAGAGACTGCTCAGATGCTAATGGTCACTCGAGTGTAGGAAATGGGAGTGCTGGAATCCAGCTGCTGTCGGCACATGGAAGGAAAGCCAATGCGCTGAACTCCAGCAAAAACAAGTGAAAAACAAACTGCTTGAGCCGCAGGCACGGCTCTTAGTATATGAAAACTCACATAAGTGTCCCATCATTACCAAAAACACCATGTTCATCTTTTTTCCCACCCAGATATCTCGCCGAGCATATTTCAATGGGCAAAGTTTTATTGCTTCAACGCAGAAAATATCTTTCTTTGATGACTTCGAAGGAGGCTTCAATTTCCAAACGTTACAGCCAAATGGGCTGCTATTCTACTACGCCTCAGGGGTAAGCATTTGCGCTCCTCTGATGACCCTCTATGTAGCTGTTTTGTCTACAAGTTTTAGGCATAATAAAAGTAAGTTTTGACTCAAATATGCTTCACAAATGCACAGACTATAAGATGCTAAATACGTTATGCTTCATATTTTAAGTAAAGTATCTTTTTAATTCTTGAGAATTTTATACAATGTATTTGATCATATTCAAACACATACACACAAATAGGTTTTTCCTCCAACTTCTCCCAGTTCATTCTACCTTCCTTCTGACCCCAACTGTATGTATGTCCATATGTATGTGTATATATATATATGTATGTGTATGTATGTATGTATGTGTATGTATGTATATGTATGTATGTGTATGTATGTATGTGTATGTATGTATGTCCATATGTATGTATGTATGTATGTGTGTATGTATGTATGTGTGTGTATGTATGTCCATATGTATGTGCATGTATGTATGTATGTGTATGTATGTATGTGTGTGTATGTATGTCCATATGTATGTGCATGTATGTATGTATGTGTATATATGTATGTATGTGTATGTATGTCCATATGTATGTGTATGTATGTATGTATGTATGTGTGTGTATGTATGTCCATATGTATGTGTATGTATGTATGTGTGTGTATGTATGTATGTATGTATGTGTGTGTATGTATGTCCATATGTGTGTGTATATGTATGTATGTATGTATATATGTGTGTGTATGTATATCTATATCTAGGTAGCTATCTGTTGCACAAAGAAACTTCTTCGATGATATCTGAGAACTAATCTTGGGTACAGAGAGAAGAATTTAGAGTGTTCTTCACGAATTTACACTTTTCCCTACCCTAAGAGAAAGCCAAACGCTTCCATAATCAGAAGGAGGAAATGGGAAATCTGAAGATGCAGCTAGAAATAGTGGTTCTCCTAGGCGGGGTCTGAAAGTCACGTGACCTTCATGGGGGTGGGGGGGAGAAGCCGGGCAGTGCTGGCATACGCCTTTAATCCCAGCACTCTGGAGGCAGAAGCAGGCAGATTTCTGAGTTCGAGGCCAGCCTGGTCTACAGAGTGAGTTTCAGGACAGCCGGGGCTACACAGAGAAACCCTGACTCGAAAAACCAAAAAAGAAAAAAGAAAAAAAAAAAAAAGAATTTAGAGTGCAGTTAGATACTATGTCCACCCAGCGGAGTGATGGTAGTAGGTTCATCCCTGAGGCCAGTGAACTCCCCAACCATAGGTTGTTAGGCAGATTGACAGCACTAGGCATGTGTTTCCTTCTATGGAGCAAGCTTAAACCTCGAGCAGTTGATTGTCTCCGTAACATTTATGCCACTATTACAATCTCAGACTTATCTTGGCCTGAAATTCAGTCCTGCCCCTCAGGAGTAATAATTCAAGGAGTCTGTAGGTTCACCTATGGAAAATTATATCTTCATTTTCTCTAATTGAAAGAACCTTGTCTCCTATTTTTAATATCACAATGAACCACAGCAGTATTAGCAGTACCTCTAATTTTGTCACTGAATGAAATCACAAATATTTTCTAATTACAGTTGGCACAGACACTTAAAAATATAATGTTTGCTCATTTCTACTAGTTTCAAAATGTAAATGCTGTCAGGTCCACTAGATCTATTACTTAATGCCTTTATAAAGAAGACTGGCACAGTGTATCACAAATTCCCTGTTTTACTATTTTTGAGAGCAATATTTCAATGTACTAGATCTCCTTCCTCTTCCTGTATATTTTGTCTTAAACATTTTAGAATATTGATTTATGAAGAAAAGCACATATATCCACAGCCTGCCAGAAGCATCAATGGCAGCAGAGTAATCTCTGAGCATAAGAACAAAGACCCTCATGATTTAATTCATAAATTAGAGAGACGTTACATGCTTCTTTGCCTTTGGATTTACAATAGAATGCTCAAGCTCAGCTTACAAAACTTATGTCAAAAATAAAGGGCTGGGTGTGTGGCTCAGTGGTAGCAAGCTGGTCTAACGTGTGTGGAGCCCTGGTTCCATCTTCATTCCTATGAAAATAAATAAGATCTGTACAGGTCTGGCAATGCTAAGGTCCAGCTGATATATCTCCATCCATACTATGATTTTTTAAAGCAAATTTTGCTTCTTACGCTTTCCTGTCATCTGTCACCTCCTTGAAATGTGTTCCTTTCGTCTGTGTGTGTCGTGAACACTGGCTTGTGCACGCGCACTTGTGCGTGTTGAGGCCAAAGGGCAACCTCAGGTGTCATTCTTCCTCAAATGCCATCTGCCTTGGACTTGTTTGGCTTTTGAGAAGGAGTCTCTCGTTGGCAAGGTAGCCAGCAAACCCCAGAAGTCTACCAGTCTCTATCTCCCCAGTGCTGTGATTACAGGTGTGTGCTGCCATGCCCAGCTTTTTGCATGGGCTCTAGGGAGCTAGTGGGATCCACATGCTTGTACAAAAGCACTTTGTAGACTGCTGTTTCCTCCTAGCCCTGTTTTTTTTGTTTTTGTTTTTTGGGGGTTTTTTTGTTTTTGTTTTAGTTTTTGTTTTGGTTTGGTTTGGTTTTTTGAGACAGGGTTTCTCTGTGTAGCCCTGGCTGTCCTGGAACTCACTCTGTAGACCAGGCTGGCCTCGAACTCAGAAATCCGTCTGCCTCTGCCTCCCGAGTGCTGGAAAGAAAGGCATGCGCCACCACTGCTCAGCTATTTTTTCAGTGTAATTTAAATCAGTAGCATCTATGACAATTTGTAGAATGTTTGCCCCAAATCTTGCCTCAGATTACTCTGGCTCATTAGATAATTTTCTTTCACAGTCAGCTGGGTTTATATGCAGTTCACAGGGTGTGTGGACTGAGGGCTGGCTTTAGAAGTTGATGTGCGTGTGGAGAAAGGAAAAGATTATTATCATCTGCCCATGTTTTGAAACACACAGTAAGCAAATTCAGAAAACAATTAACTTCTGCTTCCTGAAAGTTCTCTTCAGTCTTAATATATCAAGAAAGAGAAGCATCTTTTAAAAACATACTAGTGAATTAACTCTGGTCTCTCCATCCAGCTATGTCCTCCCAGAGACTGAAATACTGTCTTTCAGAGGGATCTCATGACATTGATATGATTTTCTTACCTAAATGCTTAGGTGAGGAAAGTCATTGACACTGAGCCATCTCTTGGCATAGCAAAGCCACCAACGGCTTTCAGTTCAAAATATGGATGTATCTTTTTTCCACAGAAGTATATAAAAGAGGGGGGAGAGAGACAGAGACAGAGCAACAGGGAAAGAGTGTGTATGTACACAATTAGATCCATGTCATGTGTAGTGGTCAAAGCACAACTCTTAGGCATCGGTTCTCACGTCCCCCCTTGTTTCGAGGCAGCAGGCTCTCTCTTGGTCTCGCCACTTCCGTGGGTATTCCAGACAAGCTGGCTGGCTTTCAAAATTCTTGTCTACACATCCTATTTTACCTTAGTAGTATGACAGATGCATACTACTGGAGCTAGTTTTTACATGGATTCTGGGGTTCTGAATTTAGTTCAAAAGGCTTTCGGGGCAAGCTTGTTTACCTGCTGAGCCACATCGCCAGCGCTGAACATGTCTACCTCTATAAGGAGCACTAAGGTAGGCAAAGGTGTGTCGTCGTCGCTCTCCAAGGAAATTATTGTACCAGCAAATTTTCTACACACCGTGTGTTCCTTTAAGCAATACCATCAAGTGACCTTTGAAAACACATCTGGTTTTTATCCTCAGATTCCTCCTTAAACAGCTGTGTTTGTGTTTCAGTCTGACGTGTTTTCTATTTCACTGGACAACGGCACTGTCGTCATGGATGTAAAGGGCATCAAGGTAAAGTCGGCAGACAAGCAGTACCACGATGGACTGTCCCACTTCGTTGTCACCTCCATCTCAGCCACAAGGTACCTCCCCTCACTTCCTGTACTTGCCCCCCCCCGCCCCCGCAGGATCTTTGTTTGCAAGGTTTGCTTCGGACACCGTTGCTTTTCTAGTGCTCCAAAAAGTGATGGAAGGTAAGGAGGGAACCACTCCTTACCTTCTTCCCAAAGGATGCTACTCATCTTCAAGAGATACCAATAAGCCATCATAAAGTTGCTTAACAAATGCAGATTCTTGGGGGAAGGGTATGGGGGTGTCCATAAAAAGATCAGCTTTCATCTCTGTACTGACAGCGCATGCTTATACTACTTGGTGAATGCAGTGTGGTTTGTCTCACATAGAAGGGTTTCAGCGCCGGGCAGTGGTGGCGCACTCCTTTAATCCCAGCACTCGGGAGGCAGAGGCAGGTGGATTTCTGAGTTCGAGGCCAGCCTGGTTTACAGAGTGAGTTCCAGGACAGCCAGGGCTACACAGAGAAACCCTGACTCGAAAAAAAAAAAAAATTAAAAAAAAAAGAAGGGTTTCAGCAAATACTGGTTGTGTTTAATATATGTACACACACACACACACACACACACACACACACAGAGAGAGAGAGAGAGAGAGAGAGAGAGAGAGAGAGAGAGAGACATTTCTTTCTCATATAACAAAATGTTTTGAAATAATAAACCTCTTTTGAAGACCTATGCTGTCCAGTCTTCTTGTGTGGAATATCCCGTCCAAAGTAAATGGCAGTACAGTTCCTCTAGGCTCTGTTTCTAACGATTAGCCACCCAGTGTGCTGTACAACGAAACTGGCCTCCTAGAAACGGGATGACTGCCAGAGGTATACTCTGGTTCTCCACTAAGAAAATACTCGCTGTGGACATTTAGATTCCAACCTCCATTTGGAGAGCCCGTCTTGCAGACCTGACTATTTAGCCATTTCCTCCTGGACCTCCTGAGAAATCTTTCTTTCCGTTAAGATATTTCATTTCGACCCTGCGAGAAAAACCTACCCGTTTTGGTGAAGTAGCGTTCAGGTAAAATGTGCTGTGTGTACAGACTCTTTTCTTTGCAGGTATGAACTGGTAGTAGACAAAAGCCGACTTGGGAGTAAGAATCCTACAAAAGGGAAGGCGGAGTCGACTCAAACAACTGAGAAGAAGTTCTACTTTGGTGGCTCACCCATCAGTCCTCAGTTTGCTAATTTCACTGGATGTATAAGCAATGCCTACTTTACCAGGTACACACTATTTTTTATTGGTGAATGAGCCTGATTGATAATGATCAATACAGTAGTGAAATGTTTACATTACTAAAACTGAGAAGCATGTAATTTATAGTCCTTAGCAGATGCTAACTAAAAGTTTGTATGCTTGAGCAACTGATGGACTTGGGTTTGTAAGTCCCTTGTTCTTTCATTCCTGTTCTGCTGTGGCTAAGCAAGACTTCATTTCTTCACCTGCAAAACGTACATACCAAATGTGACCGCTTGGTGGATTTATCATAGAAATATGAAAGACAATACATACAAGGGACTTGCACAGCACCTGGCATATAACAAGCTATATATGTAAGATACAATTGTTTTGTACTGGTTATTAATAGTAAGCTACAGATAAGCATACCAAAGTCCTTGCAAAGTGTAAGGCTGACCTCTTAATTTAATTCATAGCTTTAAATAAAGCCACTGATTTAGGTCCTTAAGAGACAATAGAGACTCCAAGGATACAGGAGCGTGCAAGGGACTGAAAACAGACTAAGAGACACAGGCATGGTCCTACTCATCCAGAGTCAGTCAGAATGTGGAATGCCAGAAATTAGTGTTAGCTTACTGAAGGATGACTGTAGGATTCTTGGTAAGATGGGTAAGGATCCATCACACAAACACGTGTACACACATGCACACATACATTTTTATCACCACAGATTCTTGCCATCACTTTCCTGACGTAATTATGGACAGCATTTTCAGATTGTTGCTTTCCTCTTACAAACACAGGTTGGATAGAGATGTGGACGTCGAAGACTTCCAGAGGTATTCTGAAAAGGTCCACACTTTGCTCCACGAGTGTCCAATTGAGTCGTCACCTCTATTTCTCCTTCACAAAAAAGGAAAGAATTCCTCAAAGCCTAAAACAAGCAAACAGGTAAACAAATGCTAACAGCCATGCAGAATTCCCAGGTGCCCTTGTGCTCAGATGCCCCAGCCGTGCTGCACCAGGCACTGCTGTCAGGAGCAGAGTTGGCGTTTAGTCCTACTCCGAATGGCCTTTTATTAATGGCAGGCAAGATAGCCCTGCTCTAAACAAGTGTGTGTGTATGTGTTTAATGGTTAGCAGTATAAATAATCTATATAATCAGTAATATAGATATAATACTATATATATAATTCATAAAATATTTATATAATATTTATGTTATATCATATATATTATATATAAATTATGTTATATATTATTTTATATTATATATAAATTGCATATAAGTTATATATTTCTATATCATAATATAGAATATATTAAATTATATATGTTATACAGATAAATTATATATAAATATATATGAATAATATATATGGTTTATATGTTATATAAATATATAAATTATATATGGTCTATATATAAATAATATATATAAATATATAATACAATCTATGGATTAGATATATTAATTGATTTTATTGCATATTTCAGTATAATATATATAATATAATCTATGGATTATATGTTATATATTATTGCATATTTCAGTATTATATATATATATGACACATACTAAGATTCAGTAATAATTTCAAGCCTTTGTCACAGTCATGAAAATTACTAAAATTTGTTTTGCTCTCTCAGTCTTTGTGTTCCTCCACCTACACGCACAGGTGGATATGTGCTTCTCCTTCGTTAATACTGAGCTATAAAATGTCATCTCTGACTGCTGTTCTTTGTTTTATATACTCAAGCACAATCTTCCATTTTGTTATAAGTGAAAGCCACAGTCCCTTTCCATTCTCAGTCTACCCAGCCCCATCTCCTTGGTGCAGTTGATACACTACACTCTGTACCTGTATCCTGGGAGGTAATGGTGCACTAGATAAACACCATTGTTTGTGCATCAGTGTTTTTCTGAGCATACGTGTGAATAAATGTTTATATTGACGAGATTCCAAAAAATAAAATAAAATAAAATGCTGTTCTATATTGATTATGTCACATAAAATTTCTTTATATAGCCTGAGACCAAAAATAATATTAAATGTTTTCAAGCTTAACTTTAAGACTTATTTATTCTATGTGTTTAAGTGTTCAGTATGCATGCATATCTGTGCACCATGTGCATACCTGGTGCCTTTGGAGATCTGAAGGGGGCATCATATCCCTTGGTACTAGAGTTAGTGACCGCTGTGAGCTGTCATGTGGGTACTGGTAACCAAGCCTAGGTCCTCTGGGGATGCAGCCAGTGCTCTTAACTCCTAATCCACCTCTCCAGACCCAATATCCAACTTATTTACATAACATATATAAACAATACTGTGTGGTTACATGATGCTATCTCTAACGCTGCACTCTCATGCCCATTTACGATCACAGATTAGAATTTTGGATCTGCTGACATGCTGTGTTGTTATCATCACTGGCCTTGTTGGTGGCAAAAAAAGGCAAAGTAGTCTGATATTTAACTAATAGAAACACACAATTGCCACTTTGTTAGTTTTGTATTCTTAGTGAAGGATAAAGACATGGTAACTTTGTTACCAACTGCTGGACTTTTCACTTGTTTTTCCTACAGGGAGAGAAAAGTAAGGATGAGCCTTCGTGGGATCCTATTGGCCTGAAGTTTCCAGAAGAGAAAGCTCCAAGAGACTCCCACTGTCACCTCTCCAGCAGCCCCAGGGCGATAGAGCACGCCTATCAATATGGTGGCACGGCCAACAGCCGCCAAGAGTTTGAACACGTACAAGGAGATTTTGGTGAAAAGTAAAAGCGTGCACTTCCTTCTAGAAGTTTCATGCCACTCTCTTTGTTTTTCTCGGGGATCCTTTCTCCAACCTTTTCTTTCTGGGTCTTCTTAATCCTGTTTTTCTGTTTGTTTTGCTTTGCTTTTCAGTTTGTTTGGTTTTTTGTGTGTGTGTCAAAGTATATACTAAACAATACATGATTCATGCATTCCAAGAAATTATGCTCCCACTTTCTCTCCAAATGGTACCCACGTAAAACACCATTTATGCAATTTACCAAGGCTGATCAAAGAAAGGGCATCCTGGGCAAGGAAATTTGTAAATGGCCCATCGGCTGCCTTGTTATCACCTTCCTCCCGCCCCCCCCACACACACATACACACAAATTGCGTTCAGATTTTTGTGAATGAGAATGCAGCCAAACTTCTAGACATAGAAAACACAAGAGACACAAAAAATGCAAATGCTCTTGTACATCTGTGTCCCTTCTGCTGTCCCAAACCCCACTAAGTCTTCACAAATCTCTATTGACTTGATGCTATTAAAGATAACATTGTTATAGTGTTTATGTCTCCATGCCCTTCATCCTGGATGCCTCTTACCTAGCAAGGCAAAATCCATGTTTTTGTAGTCTTCAAGAAATCGACTTAATAAACATATCTTACACATACCTGGAGCTAACGTTCTAGGCTGGATTCTTTACACACTTTATTTCCATCCCCTCGGGTGGCTGATTTTGACAAGTGATATTTGACTACAGTATAGACTCCATAGCCTTCTGCTAGGAGAGACCTTTCATCTGTAACTTATGTGGTATACAAACAATATTTCTGTGAAATTTTCTCTATGCACGTTAACTACTCATTGCTATTTATCCACACAGGTAAGTTAATTTAACAGGTTGTGTTTTAGTGTTTACTAATTTTATTAGGTAGGATTTTCTAGAGCCACAGTTCTCAACCTGTGGGTTACAACCCCTTCGGGGATAAATGATCCTTTCATAAGGGTCTCTTAAGACCATTGGAAAAGACAGATATTAACATTACAATTCATAATAGTAACAAAATTACAGTTATGATGTAACAACAAGATAGTTGTATGGTTGGGGGTCACCACAATATGAGGAATTGTTTTAAAGGGTTCCAGTATTAGGAAGGTTGAGAACCACTGCTCTAGAGGAACAGAACTGAATATATATACACACACATTTCCCCACTCGCCAGTAAGCTAGGTTCATAATTATTGAAAACTACTACTTTCTTTCTTTCAAATGAAGTGAGTAGTGAGTATGTGTGTGTACTATATTATATAATATATAATATATAATGTAATATAATAAAATAATGTTAAATAATTGTTAGGGTGACCTACAGGCTGTGGTCAGGCTAGAACAACAATGGCTATCTCCCAACAGAATGACAAAGACCCCAGCAATTGTTCCACCCATGAAGTTAGATGTCTCAGCTGGTCTTTGATCTATGTTAAGAAGTTGATTCTAATACCAGCAAAGCAATGCCTCTACAACAGGGTAGATGAACTTGCCAGCAAGAGTGAAGGCAAACAAATAAAGAGCAAAATCTTCCTTCTTCCATGTCTTGTTATGTCAGCAGCCTGCAGAAGGTGTGGCCCACATTTATAGTGGTTTTTCTGGCCATAAATCAAGATTTAGGGTGGGTCTTCCCACCTTAAATAATTTTACCAGGAAAAACCCCTCACAGTGTGACCAGCTGCTTGGGTTTTAGTTAATTCCAGCTGTAGCCAAGTTGGCAACCAAAAATAACCATCACACTAATTTTCAAAGCAAAATACTGTAGGATCCTTAACCAACACAAGACTTTGTTAAATGTAACATAGCTACAGAGTAAAGTAAGGACTTCTTCCATGGAGTCCTGTGGGCCTGAGACTTCTAAGGCAAAGGGTCTAGAGAAGAATTTTCATTTTGAAGTAACCATGCCTACCCAGTAATTCATTAACGCATCATCGGGGACAATTAGAAAGAAGCTGTTTGGGACTCGATAGAACGGCTATTCTTTCTTGGACTGTATTACTTGGAAAGTTTACTTTGAATTATGATTCTATCTCACTTCACAGATGGATGGTAACTTCTCTCTTCATTTACCAGATCCCAGTTTGCCATTCGTCTGAAGACCCGTTCCTCACATGGGATGATTTTCTATGTCTCAGACCAAGAAGAGAATGATTTCATGACCCTGTTCTTGGCCCATGGTCGCTTGGTCTTTATGTTTAATGTCGGCCACAAGAAACTGAAGATTAGAAGCCAGGAGAAATACAATGATGGATTGTGGCATGATGTAAGTTGAGTGCAGAGAATAACGCTGTCAGGGACATAACTCAGGCTCGAGAGCTGAGCCATGACCTCAAGTTAAGGTCCTACAAGACTTTTTAAGCCTGAGATCTACAAACATCTATGCCAAGTTACTTCACCAATCAGGATTTCAGGATAGGGGATTTCCTTAGGAACACACCTTTGGTGTTCATTTATCCTGCTGCCATTGGCTGTGGTAGGAAACTTTCCTTGTCTAACATTCATGCCTTAACTCACCAAGCAGGATGTCAGTTCCCGGGGAGGCCTTAGGAACTTAACCTGTATTTGACCTCTACTCAAAATGGAAGTCTTGTTCCAAATGGTTTCTTATATTGGTGTAGGTGTCTCTCTTATGTGTCCATCCCAGGGAAGCTTATAAAGCAAATACCATAAAAGCTATTCACAGGTGCAGGAAGTGCTGCTGGGTGGTTGGTTCGGGGTCCAAGCTTACTGTGAGTAACTAGACAAAGCTGTTCTACTGACTTCAATTGCGATTGGTTTCTACATCACAGAATATGTAATCAACCTGGGCATAAGAAAGTTTCCTCATTATGGCAGACTGCCTGGGTAAGAGTCACCTAGGCCCTAACATTTTACCTAGGTCTTAATATTTTACCTGGACCTTAAAATTAATCATTTCCAATCAAAGGCTCAGGAATCAACATGAGCTAAAATTTGGATCCTAATGAACGTTTTACTTTTCCCCACTCCCCAGCAAGCTAGGTTCATAATTTTTTACAACTATTACTGATTTCCTTTCAAAAGGTAAACTCCGGGAGCTATGAAGTGAGCAAAGCACTTGGGAAGACAGGGAGTGCCTGAATGCTGGAGGTAGCTTGTGGGGATAGGACGGAAGGAATACACTGTACAAGCTGTGTTACAGTTAACGGTAGAATGTGGCTGGTCAGCTAGGAAGAGCTTCCTAAAGAACCACATCAAAAATATAACCTGTACTCAGAAATGAAACGGATAGCTGGAGGCCACTCTGTCTAGAGATAAGAAAATAGAGGAACACTTGATCTAATGCATGGAATGGTAAACCCAAGGAAAGCTGGGGGTGGGGGGGAGAGGGGATGCCAATAGACATAAATCAAGGGGGCCTAGAAACAGACATCTGCACTAGGACAAAGATCAAGGAATAAGAAGTTTCTGACATCCCAAGTACAAAAGAACCAAAAGCCTACTGGGAGGAAGACAGGCCCTGACCTTCCGAGATGGGCTCATATTTTTGAAAACTTTCTGTACCTTCCCAGATCATTGCAATGCCAGGGTTGGGAGAGTGGACAACACAGCCTTCCCCCAATTTGGAGACTCACCCACAACAAACTATTTTCCTCCTTTCTATCCAGGTGATATTTATTCGGGAAAAGAGCAGTGGCCGACTGGTCATTGATGGTCTACGAGTCCTAGAAGAAAGGCTTCCCCCTAGTGGCGCTGCCTGGAAAATCAAGGGTCCCATTTATCTGGGAGGAGTGGCTCCCGGAAGGGCTGTGAAAAACGTCCAGGTAAGCCAGCTGTGGGAAAGCTGAGCCACTGATCCCTTGAACCAGAAGGACCCTGATTCCAGATCCTCATAACTAGGAACCTAGTAAAAGTGAAGCAGCTTTATTGGAGAAAAAAAAAAACATCCTAAGCTGTCCTGTAGGATTCCTGCCTGCCCTGGGGCATTTTGACTTTTTTTTTTTTAAATAAATCTTTTTGTTTTGTTTTGTTCTATGTATGTGTGTGTACTGTAGCTGTCTTCAGATACATCAGAAGATGGCACCAGACCCCATTCCAGTTGGTTGTGAGCTACCATGTGGTTGCTGGAAATTGAACTCAAGCCCTCTGGAAGAGCAGTCAGCGCTCTTCACCGCTAAGCCATCTCTCCAGCCCCCGTTTTGACATTTAAAATAGAAATAAGATGAAAAAAGATTAATAGGTATAAACTGTTCTGAAACTTATATCTCCAGGGGTTTTATTAGTTCTGCAAGTACCTATAATTTTAATGTAAAGCTACAGTAAATACAGGAAACAAGTCATTCTACTATGTTACTAAATTTCAAAACAAACTTCAGCTCCTTTAAATTTAGTTCCATTTTTTCTCTTTCTCGAAATTTCTAAATATGCACAGAATGCACATTTAAGTGGAAGAATTGAGAATATAAGAAACATTCTTGTAAATCAAATTATAACTAATACCTGTTTTTAAAGTGTTTCTCGGCGAAAGGAACGTATCAAAGGACTTAATTTATCTTAAACACAAATGTAGATTTTATTTTCTCACGGGTCAGCATGTTGTTAAGATCCATTGGCAGTTAGGTAGAATAGGCGGTTTACATTATAATTAGACTCAAGGTAAACAGTCAGTTCTGTGTTGTAGAACCATAAACTCCCCCCACCCCCCCACCCCACCCCACCCCCGTGAGACCAACAGGACATGACACCGATGTAATCAGCAAAGAAGGATTTTTAATTAAACAGCTCGAGCTGGACCACCATGAAATGGTGATCCTGAGGGCAGAAATGATTGAATATTTAAGGGCAAAAACCGCATGCAGGTGGGGGCTTGGGAACCAGGGCTTGGGAACTTCGTCAAGGCTTGCAATCCATCAAGGCTCGCAAAACAATGATGTTACACAAGGCTGGTCAAGGACGTGGTTAGTTCCTGTAACAGTCTGCACCTGCAGTCCAGGAGTTTAGGTTCTCAGGCCCTTAGAGTAGGTCAGGCACAAAATGGAATCTGAAAATCAAGATGGAGTGAGTTATACTGTCTATTTAAGCCTCTCAGTGTCAGTCATTTTCACTGTTCCCAAATGTGATAAAAACCAGTTGTCTACAGTGACCCAAGCGTCGTGTCCGTGCTATTATAAATTCGCAAGTGCGTTGCAAGCTAATGAAGCCAGGCTGGCAAGCTTCCTCCCGTTGGTACACAGCTTTCATCCACATCCGCGATCTTGGACCCAGCCACATTCCTGAAGAGCTAGAAAACCACAGGTGCAACTTATTTTAAAAAAAAAAAAAAAAAAAAAAAAGCCGGGCAGTGGTGGCGCACACCTTTAATCCCAGCACTCGGGAGGCAAAGGCAGACGGATTTCTGAGTTCGAGGCCAGCCTGGTCTACAGAGTGAGTTCCAGGACAGCCAGGGCTGCACAGAGAAACCCTGTCTTGAAAAAAGGAAAAGGAAAGAAAAGAAAAGAAGAGAAAAGAAAAAAACCCAGCTTTGATGAATTGGTTAAAATTAATTGCCAGAAAAGAGCATATTGATCATTCACAAAGCTAAAATGAACACTTGTTTACTTTCCCATGGTGCATCGGGGTGCTGGGCAAGGGGATTTTTAAGTAACTTCTTCTTCTTCTTCTTCCAGATTAACTCTGTCTACAGTTTCAGTGGCTGCCTTGGCAATCTCCAGCTCAATGGTGCCTCCGTTGCCTCCGCGTCTCAAACCTTTAGCGTGACCCCTTGCTTTGAGGGGCCAATGGAAACGGGAACTTATTTTTCCACGGAAGGAGGCTATGTGGTTCTAGGTAACTTGACCGCAGTGATGTGATTACGGTTAGCCCCGTCAAAACTTGAGTTAAAGCTTGCTCCCCAGTGCAACACAGGAAGAATGGGAGGGGGCCTGTGAGAGGTAATTTAGTCATTAGGAAGAGTGACACTGCCTCATGTGAGTGAGTTCTCATTCCCCGAAGAATCAGGAAATGCTTTTTTCCTGGAGATAGATAGCAGGGAATTTTAAGCTCACTGTTAACATCTAATAAGGCCAAGCTCATCCCTGGAAGATGGCCTCTTTTCTCAAGCACCCCTGTTAGCCCCGTCACTGTTTCAAACCAAATAAGCAGCACCAATCCTAGTTTGCTTTCCTTGGCTGAACTTCTGGGTGCAGACCATCTTGAAGCAGAACTTCCCGCGCCGTCCTGTGTTAGCTTTTGGCTACCTTTATTCCTCCACATTTCCTTGATTGTGAGTGTGAACTATTGTCCCCGCTGAAGGAAATTACACCCTCTACACACACCCTGAAACCCCGAGCGCTGTCCTTGGGAGACCTTTATTCTGACGATGTCTTCCCTGCCATTACTGCCCGGCTCATGTGCTCAGCGGCTTTCATTACATGCCACATGTATGGCGGTCTGTGTGCTGGATGATGAACTGAAATCGGTCCAAAAGCAAAAGCAATCTTAGGAGCCTACACCCACCCACCATTAACTCGCGGCCACAAACATCTTAAATATAAAGGATTAACCCTGCTCAATGATCCAAACCTTTAACGGGTTCAACCGAACAACCATTAGGAATTTTGCACAACGTCTGAGAAAGAAATCGTAGTGTAACCAAATACACTTTCTTAAACAACCACTCCAGTAGAATGTGACTAGAGGCGCACTGTCTACCTCGGGATTTTGCTTTCCTTCCCTGCCCGCTTCCAATGACTCCTACTAATACATACATATTTCTTAGTCCTTAAAGACTCCTAAAGTTTGAGCAGTTTGACGTGTACAGCTGACTAAATAATTTATGTTCTGTTCCTTGAGTATTGTCTAGTGCTCAAGGCCTGGCATGGTGGTAGACACTTTTAATCCTAGCACGCTCAGGATCTCTGTGAGATTGAAGCCAGCCTGGCCACATAGCAAGTTCTGAGTCAGCCAGAGCAACACAGAGAGACCCAGTCTAAAAACAAGAAAAAAGAAAAGAAACATCAGGAAATGTGTGAGGAGATATATCAAGTAGACACCATTAAAATGCCCACATTTGCAATGAGCCTTTAATTACCTGTATATGGGGGGGGGAGACAGGGGTTGTGTGCACATGAGTACAAGGGCCAGAAGAATGTATCTGGGGCTGGAGGGATGGCTCAGTGATTAAGAGCACTGACTGCTCTTCCAGAGATCCTGAGTTCAAATCCCAGCAACCACATGGTGGCTCACAACCATCTGTGATGAGATCTGATACGGTCTTCTGGTGCATTTGAAGACAGCAACAGTGTACTTACATAAAAGAAATAAATAAATAAAGTCTTTGGGCCGGGGGGAGAAGGGGGAAAAAAAAGAATGTATCTGATCCCCTGGAGCTGGAGTTACAGGTGGCTGTGAGCCATCCAATGCTAATGCTAGTAACTGAATTCAGATCCACTGGAAACATAGCATATGCCCTTAACTGTTGAGCCATCTGGCTGGCCCCACAGATATTCTTTTTATTTCTTTCTTAAAATTAATTTTATGTATATACGTGTTTGCCTGCATGTATGTCTTTGTACCGCAAGCATGCCTGCTGTCAACAGACTCTGGAAGAGGGTGCTGGACCCCTTAGAATTAGATGGTTATGTTCTGTGCATACTGGGAATTGAACCCAGGTTCTCCGCAAGAGCTGCCAACGCTCTTAACCACAGAGTCATCTCTCCATCACCACCTCTACCCTGTCTTATTCTTAATAAGCAATGTTTTAGCTCACTGTGGTAACCGTTTCTAAATCCTAGCACCAGCTAGTTTTTTCAATTAAAATTATCTCACAATCCCAGCTCTTGGGAGGCAGAGGCAGGTGGATTTCTGAGTTCGAGGCCAGCTTGGTCTACAGAGTGAGTTCCAGGACAGCCAGGGCTACACAGAGAAACCCTGTCTCGAAAAACCAAAAAAAAACCTCACAATACAGTTCATCAGATCTCTTCCTAAATGACTATAAAATGAAGTCTGTCTTCCAAGCTTGCACACTGAAGCCCTTCCAGACAGGGCTCCCCACCTCCCATGTGGAACCAGCCAGGCACACCCACGGGAGCATCTGAAGCCACTTCCTGGGGGCTCTCCAGGTGTTCCAGCCACTGTACATGGCTTCAAATTATAGTCTCTGCCCAAATTTTCCTACCCTCCTTTTTTAAAATTATGTGTGCATGAATATGTGTCTTCAGATTCTACCCTTTGCCCAAACTCCCGTTCCTCCTCCTCACTTTTTATTGACTATAGTGTGTATGTTATATGTACTATGTGTGTGCATGATGTGGGGGCACACAGCACAGCACAGCACATTTGTGAGATCGCAGGACAGTTCTGTGGAGTTGATTCTTTACCTACATGTGTTCAAGGGTGGAACTCAGGACAGCTGGCTTTTGCAGAAAATGCCTTACCTACTGAGCCATCCTGCCATCCCCTTCCCTCTCTTAAAGGAGTAAATGGCACTGCAGGCTGGAACGCTGCTGCTTCTGAATTGTCATAGCAGAAAGAGTGATTAGAAATTGTACTTTGCTTTCTTGGTCATCTCTATTTCCCTCTGCAGATGAGTCTTTCAATATTGGGTTAAAGTTTGAAATTGCGTTTGAAGTCCGTCCCCGGAGCAGTTCTGGAACACTTGTCCATGGCCACAGCGTCAACGGGGAATACCTGAACGTGCACATGAGAAATGGACAGGTAGTATCCCGAGAGTTAACTGTCTAGCTCGTCTAACCTTGAGCGCTGATGTGAAGCAGCAGACGTGTTTCACGGCATTAGTTCATCAGTCTTTCTAATGGAATAGAGAGGAAGGCCAAACACGAGTGGTATGTGTGTGTGTGTGTGTGTTCACACTCACGTACCCCAAGCTCATTAGAACAGAGGCATGCGACTATAGCAAGACTACCCGAAAGGTACCAACGTGACATGGCATTTTAAGAAAAAAATTAGAAGAAAGCTTTTTCAGAAGATAAAAGGAAAAAAATATATCTACTTTCCAATATCCACGAATGTGAAAGCATCTTTCTTAATGTTTCTATGCTTATCACAGATGTGCATATGTGTGTGTGCATATTATCCTCAATTACCAGAAGTTTGTATTATGTTATAGTTAAACACCACATTCACCCTAAGATATTACTAAAGAACATTCAGGCAGGAGGAAAATGAGTATTTTCATTATGCCTCAAACTTAATATAACTAAGTTTTACTTAGGTTCTAGTACATACAATTAGGCCATAAAAAATAAAACTTAGCTTCCATAAGACCCTGAAATGAATGTGTGTGTGTATATATATTTTTTCTATGTATAATTATATATTATATATAACTCTTGAATTATATACAGTATATATTAGTATTGTATTATATATTATATAGCATGCATATATGTGTGTGTGTGTGTGTGTGTTACAGGTATTGAGTACTATTCTAAAAGATTTATGCAAGTAACTTAGCCCTCTCAAAGATGTATATAGTATTATCGCACTTATTTTACATCTGGGAAAAACAAGACAGAAACAGTTTGGCTTGAAAGTCCATTTTCTTACCAGTATATTTTATTTTTTTCATTTTTGATTAAAAATTTTTTTATTCAATATTGTTTGATCATGTTTTTCTTCTCCTTCAACTTCTCCCAGATCCTTCCAACCTCCCTCCCCACCCAATTTTATGGGCTTCTCTCTCTTTCAAAAGAGACAAAAATAAAAATCAAAACAAATAAGCGAAAGGTCAGTAAGACAAAAATAAAATGGCAAAAACAATTTTTTTTTTTACAAGAGTAATTTGGGTTTGTTGTACGCTGGCCAACTATACACCTGGGCACAAGGCCAGTCCTGGAGTGTCTTCAGGGTCTCAACCTACTCTGTGTAAACAGAACAGTCTGTAAACTAAGCAAATTCATTGTATTACAGTTCTTACAACTCCTCTATTTCTGTCCAGTAGGATTATTTTGTTCTCTCTCCAAAGATGTATTTGAACTATTTTACTTTAAACTGTACCTATCACCTATCAAAGAGTGACCTCTTGTGTTCACATTGCAAGCGTACTCATATAGGAGTATTTATTCAGAGTATTTCTTATCTGTGGTAAGTTAGTTATGAAACTCAGTTTTACCCTGATGGGTGAGAAATTAAACTAACTATACCACATGCCTCATCTTGGCAGGTCATAGTGAAAGTCAACAACGGTGTCAGAGACTTTTCTACCTCAGTAACGCCCAAGCAGAATCTCTGTGATGGCAGGTGGCACCGAATTACAGGTGAAAAACTTGGAATGTCCTGGGTATCACATACAAGCCTGAGCCCACACTGCACATGGAAACATGGAGGGTGGAGTCCTGGAAGAACCTAGTTTGTATATGCTACTGACAGATGACTAAAATGTGTACATGCACTTAGCTATGGAGCCATCTCTGTCTAGCCCCATGGCTATTTCTTTTCTTTCTTTCTTTCTTTCTTTCTTTTTTTAATTAATTTTATGTGTTTGCTTGCATGTATGTCTGTGCACCACAGGCATGCCTTGTGTCAACGGAATCCATAAGAGGGTGCTGGATCCCTTAGAATTACATGGTTATGAGCTGCTCTGTGCGAGCTGGGAATTGAACCCTGGTTCTCTGAAAGAGCAGCCAGTGCTCTTAACCTCTGAGTCATTTCTCCCCCACCACCACCTCATCCTCAGCATGAATATGAATACTAGCGAAATAATAATGCCAAAATTTGTCAGGAAACTTTTGGACAAAAAAAACAAACAAGCAAGCAAGCAAACAGACAAGTACAGCACATTCTAATTGTCCTCTTTTCTAAGGAAAATGTCACTACGATTGTTGAGTTAATTATGCTCAAACCTTATCGCTGTTTTCAAAGGTAGAGAAGAGATTTTAATTCCGGAATGGATTGGTGTTGTACTAAATTATTTCCGGTAAAATGTACCCCGGTATCACCTATAACCAGTCTTTGTCCTGCTTTTCAGTTATTAGAGATTCAAATGTGGTTCAGTTGGATGTCGATTCAGAGGTGAACCATGTAGTTGGACCGTTGAATCCAAAGCCAGTTGACCACAGGGAGCCTGTGTTTGTCGGAGGTGTTCCAGGTAAGCGCTTGAGAAGGTACAGGCTTCCAAATCCAGAAAAAAAACAGTAAACCCTCATAATTGTTCGTATGTTAAGAAGGGAGTCAGGTATTTTCATAACGCTCCTAATTCTTCAAATGGTTTTATATGCCATGGCCCTTAATAGTAAAGAGCAAAGTACTGAATGTTATCCCAGCACTTAAAAAAAAAATAGTAATCTACCAAAACTTTAACTCTTCATTCAAGATTAATAACACATAAAATTATCGTGCTCAACAGGAGATGTGATTCCAT
The DNA here is from genome assembly GCA_019843965.1 of Rhynchomys soricoides. Classification (NCBI taxonomy): domain Eukaryota; kingdom Metazoa; phylum Chordata; class Mammalia; order Rodentia; family Muridae; genus Rhynchomys; species Rhynchomys soricoides. Next base: position 1,681,217 of record JADRCH010000292.1, read on the forward strand.
CCTGTTGTGTTTCTCTCTCTCTCTCTCTCTCTGTCTCTGTCTCTCTCTCTCTCTCTCTCTCTCTCTCTCTCACACACACACACACACACACACACACACCTTCCCCCTTTAAATACCCTCTACACACACACACACACACACACACACACACACACGCAAGCACTACAGTGAAAATTCACTTATATAATGGAAGTGCCGTAGGACCCAAGAACCTTGAGTATTTAAAGTTCCATCACTCCCCTTACACAGTAGGAAAGAATGCATGCTTCCCCTGCCCAGACTCAGGTCTAGTCCACATTGTGAAAACAGCTGCAGACTATAAGTTATGTTCTCCCGTGGCATGGCATTCCCCAAGAGACGTTTACAGCTACAGTTCTGTAAGCGGCTGCCAAAATGGCACCTCGTTCAGGATAGTGAGAAGGCACCTGTGGGCTGCCTATAACTACTTTATGCCCCTAGAACAGAGACCATTACCTTAATGTTGAGCATGACTGGTTTTATGTATTTGTCTAACCTGGAAAAGTTGAAAATGAAAGCTTGGGGGGGGTTATAAAATGGAGATATTTAAGCTTTTCATCTGGAATTGTATGAGAAACTTAGTAATCTAACTAAACATTTTTTTTTTTTACTGTATCATATAAAGGTAGTCAATAATTTTAAAAAGAAAAATCTACAGAGCACTTTACCTGTGTGCTCTCAAAGTGGTAGTAACCAAGTACGCCTCTTCTTTCTATGCTGACGTTTTCAGATACTGGTGGTTTGGATGAGAATGGCCCCCATAGGCTCATAGATTTGAAAGCTTAGTCACCAGGCACTATTTGGGAAAGATTAGGAGTTGGGGCCTTGTTAGGGAAAGTGAGCCACTGTGTGTGTGTGTGTGTGTGTGTGTGTGTGTGTGTGTGTGTGTTTGTTTGTTGGGGGCCAGTGTCTCTGAGCTTTCTAAAGCCTGCGTCGGGTCCAGTCTGTCTCTTTCTCCCTGCTGCATAAAGTGGTGAAGCATGCCCTTAATGCTAGCACTTGGGAGGCAGAGGCAGGCGGATTTCTATGTTCAAGGCCAGCCTGGTCTACAGAGTGAGTTCCAGGACAGCTAGGGCTACACAGAGAAACTCTGTCTTGAAAAACCAAAAAAAAAAAAAAAAAGAATCAGGATGTAACACTCTCTCAGCTCCTTTTCTAGCACCATGCCTGCCTGCAGGCCGCCATCCTTCCCACTGTGATGATAACAGACTAAGCCTCTGAAACTGTAAGCCAGCCCTAGTTAAATGCTTTCTTTATAAGAAGTGCTTTGGTCGTGGTGTCTTCACAGCAATGGAACGGTTAGATATCAGCATTACCAACAATGGTAACCAAAAGGCATAGTTAAGATCCTCAAAAAAGCAAACCCCCTCTTGGGTTTCACATGGGTACGCACACCAGAATCCCCCAGTCCTCTGCCTCTGTTCTGGCTTTGATTCTGAAGGGGACTCTAGTCAAGGCCACCATTGCGCCTTGTGAAAACTGTCTCATGTCAGTTCTATTTCTCCACATCGCTTCCTTCCTAGAAATCATGGTCTAGCTTCAGCTATTTCACAGGTTTCCGGTGCACACAGGATTAGATTAAACAACCTACTCGCCTGTCTCCTCTTTGACCTTGCTTGCCCTTGTCCCCCGTAGCATCTGAGACTGAAGATCCTTAATATTCCGGGATCCTGCCTTTGTTCCAGACCTTCCCACAAGTACTTGGGGATTCAATTTCTAGTAGATATTGCCCTTCCCTCTTCTGCTAGTACTGTTCCACGGAATTGCTTTCCCTTCTCCTCCAACCTAGTTCCTTATTGGTCCTATGGGCTTGTGTTTTCCCTCTGACCTTTCTCTCTAGGATACACACAATACAACTGTTGTAAAACTGTACTGGATACTTTTCTATTACCATGATAAAACACAATGACCAAGCCATTTATAGTACAAGGAGTGTATTTAAGCCTACAGTTCCAGGTGTTACGGTCTATGGTGGCAGAGTGAAGGCATGGCTACAGAATCAGGAGGATGATAACATCTTTTTTTTTTTTGATAGTGGTCGAGGAGTAAGGGAGGTTTCTCTGTGTAGCCCTGGCTGTCCTGGAACTCACTCTGTAGACCAGGCTGGCCTCAAACTCAGTGCTGGGATTAAAGGTGAGCTGATCACATCTTAAATGGCAAGCATAGAGCAGAGGGAGCAAACTCAAAACAGTGCATGTCCTCTCAAAGCCTGCCTCCAGTGACACACCTCCTCCAGCAAAGCCACACTTCCTAAACCTCCCAACCAATACCATCAGCTGGGGACCACATAATCAAATACCTGTGACCATGGGGACATCTCATTCAAACCATCACAGGAATTTACCCTAGAACACTGTTGAAGCTAAATGGTACACTCCCTTCTGACAGAAATCAACACTTCGTTCCCCACCCAGCACACACTGCTAAGCATCTATCCAAGCTCTTGGTGGCAAAACAAGTATGTCTCTCCAGTGCGAAAGTTACAGCATCCATTCCTATCCCTGAAGTGTTTACTGTGTGATTCGAAAGAACTTCTTATTGGACTCGTTTGCTTTCTGAGTCTGAGGCTAGCACCACACACTGCTGACAGTCAGCGCTACAGACTGAGTGAACAAGATTCACCTAAAACTGAGACAGGGTGTCCAACACATAATGAACAGCAGGATTTTGCTAGTGATCAAGTCCATGGGGACTAGCAAGCGGTAGTTTGATCCGGCAGCCCACCAGTAGTCCCCGTGGTCCAATCCGGCAGCCCACCATACCACTGCAGCCTTTCATCCTTCCATTCCAACCAGGAGCCATGCCAGCCAGCCTATAGCAAACACAGTTATAATTTAAGCTGGCTGTGGTGAGTTCTGTCATCCTGAGCTGCTTGAGATTAATTCCGCTAAAATCACACAGAAACCAGGACCTTAAGAAATTACTAAGGAAATTAAGCCTAGATAGAAGTCCTAGTCTATAGAAAATAGTCTCCTTTGCTTCCTATGACTGTAATAAACATTATAATCAAAACAATTTAGGAAGAAATGGAGGGACATCAAGGTAGGAACTCAGGCAGAGGCCCTGGGGGATGCCGATTACTGCCTGGCTTGCTCAGCTACATTTTCTATACAACCCAAGAACAATTGTCCAGGGGTAGTTCTGCCCATCATGGGGTGGGGCCCTTGCATATCAATCATTAATCAAGAAAATTCCCTAAGGGCCAATCTCATAAAGACAATTCCACAGCTGATTTCTTCTTCCCAGATGACTCTAGTTTGTGTCAAGTTGACAAAGAAATCAAAAAAAAAACCAAAAAAAAAAGTTAGCTATCACATCTCACTTAAAAGTTAATAAATAGCCAATGGTGGTGACACACACCTTTAATTCCAGCAGTTAGGAGGCAGAGGCAAGTGGATCTCTAAGTTCAAGGCCAGCCTGGTCTATGGAGAGTTCCAGGATAGCCAGGGCTACACAGAGAAACCCTGTCTCAAAAAACCAAAAACAGGTAAAAAATAAAATTTGTTTAACTATTACACACACACACACACACACACACACACACACACAACCTTCCTGTATGATAATTTAAAAGTTAAAGAATCTTTGAGGTTAGTGAAGCCCATTCCCAAGTCTAACAAATCACTATTGAAAACCCCACATTATCTTCTACAGAATATAGTCAAGCTTTCATTTGATCTTGGAAACATTCTCTCTTAAATTCTATGTTAAGGGGGTAGAAAAATGGCTCAACATTAAACTGCTTGATGCTTAAGCATGAGGACTGGAGTTCAAATCCCAGTACATACATAAAAGCTTGGTATTGTCCACAGCGTGCATGTAACCCCAATACTGAGGGCAGCAGAGACAGGAGGATCACTGGGTGTCAACGGCTCAATATCATAGCTGGAAACAAAATGGTGGGCTCAGGGTTTGAAGAGAGAGCCTGCGTCGAAAAATTAAGGCAGAGAGAGATAATTAAGGACATTTAACACATGCTTCTGACTTCTGCACACTTAGGTGTGTGCACTACACACATACACCATACACTCACACACGCACACACATAAACACAAAAACAAATGTGTTCATTTTGTTAGCCAATTACTCAGGACCCTAGAGCCCTTTTCTGACAGTGCATATAATTAATTTCATGGGACATCATGCAGACCATAATTGCTGTATTAATGATTGTCTCCAGATGATTTTCCAAATGAACCAAGGGTGGACAGCTCAGGGAGGATGGAAGCTGTGTCCCACTCTGCACAGTATGGCAAGGGGTTTAGAAGACCCCTCTTTTCCGGCTTTAGCTCAGTTTTTATTTTAAGGATGAAGTACACTGAGCAGCTCTACAACCGTGAAGCCATTGAGAATTAGATACAAATAAAAGGAGCTGATCTCTGGGGTTCCTTTCAAATCTAAAACTTTTTGGAGACAGGGTTCTTCTGTGTGGCCCTGCCTGTTCTGGAACTCACTCTATAGACCAGCCTGGTCTCGAACTCACAGATCTGCCTGCCTCTGCCTCCTGAGTGCTGGGATTAAAGGAGTGTGCTGCCATCACTCTGCTCAAGATATAGCATTACTGTCTTAGTCAGGGTTTCTATTCCTGCACAAATATCATGACCAAGATGCAAGTTGGGGAGGAGAGGGTTTATTCAGCTTACACTTCCACACTGCTGTTCATCACTAACGGAAGTCAGGACTGGAACTCAAGCAGGTCAGGAAGCAAGAGCTGATGCAGAGGCCATGGAGGGATGTAACTTACTGACTTGCTTCCCCTGGCTTGCTCAGCTGGCTTTCTTATAGAACCCAAGACTACCAGCCCAGGGATGGCACCACCACAGGGGGCCCTCCCCCCTTGATCACTAATTGAGAAAATGCCTTACAGCTGGATCTCATGGAGGCATTTCCTCACCTGAAGCTCCTTTCTCTGTGCTAACTCCAGCTTGTGTCACGTTGACTCACAAAACCAGCCAGCACAATTATGCTTACCATTCTGAAGGAGAAAGCAGTCTCCCGTCTTTATTTTCAGCAGACGGATTCTGTGCATACTTTGCGCTGCGTGCGGATGCACCATGGCAGCTGCTTGGTGCTACTGGTTTGGTCTCCTGCTTTGTCTGCCTTCCTCAGTTACAGGTTGCCAACTGTTTTCCCCTTTTGTCTGCCCCTGCTCCCATCGTTGTGTATTTGTGACAGCGAGCTTTGACTAAATAGATTTTCATTTCATAATATTTATAAGCTCTCCACGTTGCTTTAAATTAAATTGCTTCTATCATTCTAACACATCTAATTATATCTGTATAACTAATAAATGCCAGGCTTCTTCCAGATGCCTAATTAGAACAGGAGAAGGTTCCCCGGCATGCTGGAAGGCACCTGTGTCCATACAAAAAAATCGGTGCTACTTAGCACTTCCCTATTTGTAGTTCTTAAGCCGTGAGCTCAGAAAAATTAAATTTTACCTCATTTGAATTCATTATTTTCTCATTATATTCTATAAGCTTGGCAGAAATGTAGAGGCTTAAGGGTGACGGGTAATGAAGGTAGGAATTAAACAGAAACAATAATTCTGTGGGAAAAAAATGACAGGGATGTGCAAATTCCTTTTCCCTTCTTAGCAAAATAAATAAGGCCTCGGGGAAATTAACTCAGAATGGTACAGGTAAATCATGAAAACCCTCTGGCTGAGGCCTCAGAGGGAAATGGTGAATTTCAGCCCTGGAAGACAGCCACAGTATGCACAGGAATGTGATCACAGAAACATGGCAAACATTAAAATGCCCATGTGCTCTCATCCTTCAAAAGTGAGTACAGGTCCTGGAAGTCCACAGGTCCTGGAAGTCCACAGGTCCTGGAAGTCCACAGGTCCTGGAAGTCCACTAGGGAACTGTGAGCCATTGCTGACGGGGGAATCATTTTGAAAGTCTGAGCCATCTTCCAGTTTATACCAGGAGGTGATATTGGAGCTTGGAATTCCCTGCACTGACATTTTTTTTCCCCCATATCTCTCTTTTCAGAATCTTTACTGACACCACGTTTGGCTCCCAGCAAACCCTTCACAGGCTGCATCCGTCACTTTGTCATTGATGGGCGCCCGGTGAGCTTCAGTAAAGCAGCCCTGGTCAGTGGTGCTGTGAGCATCAACTCCTGTCCCACAGCCTGACGCAGCTGCAAGGCTGCTGAAGAGAGTTCTTTCTAGCACTGAATCAGCACAGAAGTGGGGGGGGTCGGGTTTGAGGGACTGGAATTCCCCCTCCCTGCAGAAGCTCTCTCCTGGTTGAAGGGGATTTCAATAAATCAGAGACCAGCTGCTTCCTATTTCTTATTTGAATTCAAATTCACCCTGTGGATCCAAAATGTCTGCAGCAGACAGCAATTCAAAACATAGAAGAGCTCCTGTCTCTAATAGTAGAAGGGGTCCTTATCCAGCCCTGGTGCACGAGCCAAATGTGACTACGTTCGCAGAGGCAGCCATCTTTCAGGGAAGATCGGTCAACGTATACCCAACTTTTGTCCATCCTCAACTACCTTCTCCTACCTTTCATTTACTGACTTGTCCACAACCTAAATTAGATGACCCGATTTCACCTTTACAGTAGGAGTACTGTAGCTGGACTGCTTAGTAACAGCTCTAATGAGTTCTGTTTTATGTGCCTGGAGGGATGACTCAGAGCACAAGCCAAATGAACTGAATTAGATCCTCAGTCCCAGAAGGGAGGTGTCAGAATTAACCCATGACCTCCCAACAAAAGCCATTTGTACCTCACGTGTACTGTACTCGGTGTGGTACGAAGCACATGTGTGCACACGTAAGCACATAAGCACAGTTTTTAAAAAGGAAACTGCAGTACAATTCAATATTTTCTGGATTGAAAGGAGGCCACCTTCTTGCAGTTAGTGCTTCTCATTCTTATGGTCAGAAAATGAGAATGCTCCTGACTTGTGCTTCACTTAGAACACACAAGGACCTCCTGAAACCCTTTGCCTCCCCGTTTACATGAATTTGAACCAGTTCTTGGAGGATACTTCACTCTGCCAGATTCAAAATCTCAAAATGAAAAGGCTTCTCCTCCTGGAGACTGATCCACCAACCAAAGAATACACATGGAGGGACCCATGGTGCTGGCCACATATGCGGCAGAGGAGGGTCTTTGACATCAGGGGGAGGAGAGGCCCTTGGGCCTGAGGATGTTAGATCCCCTAGTATAGGAGAATGCCAAGGAGGGAAGACAATAGTGGGTGGGTGGGTGGGAGAATACCCCCATAGTGACAGGGGGAGGGGGCAGGAAATAGGGAGGTTCCAAAGAGGAGATCTGGAAAGGGGGAAACATTTGAAATGTAAATAAAGTATTAAAAATAAAAAAAGAAAAGAAAAAAAAAAAGAAAAGGCTTCTCTTCTTCTTCTTCTTCTTCTTCTTCTTCTTCTTCTTCTTCTTCTTCTTCCTCCCTCCTCCTCTTCCTCCTCTTCCTCTTCCTCCTCCTCCTGCTCTTCCTCCTTCTCTTCCTCTCCTCCTCCTCCTCCTCCTCCTCCTCCTCTTCTAGCTAGGCATAGCATTATCAGTACTTGGTACAGAAAGCAATGAGTTCTGTGCTTTTGACCAATTATGCATGGCTCCTGCCAGGGTCCCTGCAAAGTGAAGAGGCCCTTGTATGAAGGAGGCCTCTCTGTACCCACATTCCACTTCTCTCATAGTCACACCTGACTGGACAAGACGCTGCCTGGTATGGAAAGATGAGTGTGGACAACGGGATGGTTTCTCTTGTAAGTTTGGATTATGAAGCAAGAAAAGCAGGGCCCTTGTTAGAGTTGAAACCAAAGAGATTTCAACTGAAATGTGATTTTAGCAGCTCAGGACGTACATTTGTAAGACTGTGAACCGCAGCATTGCTCTGTGGTTCTCAGATGGCACATTCCCCTACCTTTTGTCCAGTAATGTTTACCTCAGTCCCCAGCTAGGAATTGGGCCCATGTCTGACGTGGTTTCAACAGTTCCTGCCTTCCCCTGAGAATGCCTTAACAGTCACTGGGTATGAGGCTCATGAAGCCCCATGTCCCCTGAAAATAGGCAATTAAAGGTTTATAAGTATTTTTTCTTCAGTGGTGTAGACACCCATAAGTTGCTCATGTCTCTGTAATCCCTTACCCAGACTCCTGTAACTCCAATTAAACTCATTGGATCTCCAAGCTACACGTGGGTGGAATCATTTCTGTCATTGATGCCCTGTTAATAAACATCTGTTCACACTCCTCAGAAAAAAACTCATGAAACTTCAAAAATGTAAGCTAGGAGGTGGAAAGATGCCTCAGAAGGTAAGAGCAAATGCTGTTCTTGCAGAGGACCCTGATTCAGCTGCGGCCATCCACTTGATGGCTCACAGCCACCTGTAACTCCAGTTCCAGGGCCTCTGCCGCCCTCTTCTGACTTCCTAGGGAACTGCAGGTACATACATGCAGACGATACACTCATACGCATAGAATGTTTTTCTAAAATATAAAATACGCAAATTTCTGGATTGTTCACAAATCTGTTGTAAGAGCTCAGAACTGTGTCTGAAATGTATAGGAATATACTCAGTAAATATTAAGTGAATTTCAGGAAAGCAGAGTTTCCATGAAGTTTATTCCTCTTCTCTCACCGTCCAAGACAATAATAAAGTTCCTGAGAAAAGGAAAAATTGATGCTTCTACTTTTGATTCCACCGAGCCCCGGAGACTTGCCTGAGGGTGTGAGAAGACCGGAGGAATGACTGACAACTGTCAGAAAGGCAAGAAATCTACAACCTTTTGAGTTCTCAAAACCAACCCAGGCAGGGGTAAATGAGATTGAAGGATGACATCTCAATTGCTTATGTAATCATGGGACAAAAAGGCACAAGCATCAAAGTATAGGAAGATCCTGCCTTTCAGATGCTGCATTCAGATCTCTCCAAAATGCCCAGAGTGCTGTGATAAGAGCGCTCAGAATTTATTCTAGTCAACCTAGGCACACCATACTGAGGTCACAGTGACAAACCACACCTACAGCCTCAAGCCACACCCACAGCCTGGAGACCCACACCCATAGCCT
>JADRCH010000292.1:1690291-1734759 GCA_019843965.1 Rhynchomys soricoides
ACACACTCTGAGAGAACACATACCCTGTAAAGTAAGGGAATGTGGGAGGCATTTATCCAATACTAAAGCATCCATAGTGCTGAGAAGGTGTTTATCCTTGTCGTAAGATTGGCAGGGATGTTTCACTGTGAATCCTGACATCAATTATTGTGGTTTCTGTTCTACCTGATAACTCTGCTGAGAGAAAATTATCAATTTTATTGATCATGTTGAATAAAGGGTTTGGGTCCCACTTTTTTTCCTCTATTTCTCTGCTGCTTATTTTTTATTATATTTATTTGGGTACACGGATGTGTGGGGGCACGGATGCTCAGATGCATGCGCAGAGGCCAGAGGATGACTTGTGGGAGTCGGTTCTCTTCTTCTACCATCTTGTTCCTGGGGAGCAGACACAAGCCAGCAGTCTTGGCAGCATCTTTACCTGCTGAGTTATCTCAACAGCTTTCTCTCTGCTTACTTTTGAAGTAATGGGTTTGATTCCATTCACCTCGTTCTGTTTGGGGGATTTTGTTGCTGGTGGTGTTGCTGCTGCTGCTGCTGTTATTGTTGATGTCATTTGATGTTTTGAGAGTCTTTCTTACAACCCACAGTGGCCTGGAAGTTGTGCCAATCCTCCTTGCGGCCTGCTGGCATTATAAGCATGTGCCACCACACCCCGCTTATCCCTTCTAATGGAAAAAGGTAATGCTCCTATTCTAAGCTCCACTAAGCTAAAACTCATGTATTTTGATATGTGCTTTAACTTAACTGAAACTGGCTGCTCTCATTGCCTGTTTGTGTTATTTTATATTCTGGTGTTTGGAAATTCTCTGGGTGTCTTTGTTATTCCCGGCTTATTTCATTTGCTGGATACATTTTGGATACACTGCAGACTCTTAATGCTTTTCAACTTTCTGAGATTCGATGGCCCACAATGTGGTCTACATAGTGCGTTTTCATGAGCATTTAAAAAGAATAAGCACTATTCTGGCTTTGTGAGGTAGCATTCTGTACAAATGAATCATGTTTTCTCTGTCTTCAACGACTGCTTTCTTATTCCAGCACTTGGAATCTATACTGTAAATGTGGAGTGATTCCTTCAGGTTCATCAGTTCCTGGGGTTCAGTGCACTTTGAAACTTTTATATAATTATTAATGTCATTACTCCAACCTTCTTTTGATTAATGTTTGTTTGCATGGTATTCTATTTGCATCCTTTTCTACTTTATAAAAAGTATTTACTTTATGTGTGGGGGTGTTTCATCTGCATGTATGTGTGTGCAGCCTGAGGGTTCAGGGCCAACAGATACCAGAAGAGGATATCAGATCCCTAAGGACAGGAATCACTGATGAGTGTGAGCCACTGTGTCATGAGTGCTGGGAATTGAACTCAAGACCTCTGGAAGAGCAGTCAGTGCTCTAAACCACTGAGCCATCTCTCCTGCCCCAGTCCTTTTCGACTTTAAATTTTGAGTCTCAACTTTAAAGTGACGTAAATAGCATATGCTTACATTCCTTTTTTCTGGCCAATATGATAGAGTTTGTCTTGCGATTGAAGTTTAGACCTTTTGTAATTGATACAACTATGGAAGTGCTGGGATTTAAATCTATTTTATGCATTTCTTTTTACCTTTTGTCCTGCTTTCAGAGTAAGTGACATTTTAGTCTTTTTAGCTTAAAATGTAACTCAGAGGCGGCTGGCTTTCCCAGCACAGAGTAGGATCCCTAGAAGAAGAAAGGAAGAGGGAGGAAGCCAAGGAGGGAGCCATAGGAGGAGAGAGGGACAGGAGGAAGAAAGGACTTTCCACCATGACTGATTCCCAATCATCCCCCGCTCGGATGAGCGCTCACGTGCCGCCATCCTTTCCTTGGCAACTTTAACCTCGATAAGAGCTTTCTTTCCCTAAGGAGTACCGCTTCCTTGATAGACAACTGTGGTACTTTGGGATCACCTTGATTCCTTCATTCTCAGTTAAAGTTGATACATATGAGGCGCTCTCCAGAGAGGTTGTTTAGACCTATAAAGGCAGGACTCTGGGCCCGCTTTTCTGTGTGGTCTTTTCTCTTCAGCTAACAAAAATTCAAACACCTAGTACTCTGTAATTAACTAGTGATCTGCCGTGAGCAAGGTGACCTCTAAGGTTCTAAGTGTGACGTAGTCTGTCTTGTCAGACACAACCAATGGCTTAGAATGATGACCACACCTTTGCTCTTATTAAAATGGAATAGTCAACTATTGTCATCACCCAATGAGTGCCACCACTTTTATTTGTTTACCAGGCAGACCATGAGATGATACTGGCCCATTACCCTTGACCTAGTCAACCCTCGACAGAAGACTTATGATGCTATTTGGGATGCATTTCCTTGCTGCTTTGCGCAGGTGGCTTTCTCATGGTTGCATAGACAGTGATGGGAACATCAGTTATTGTCAGGCAATGACTTCCAGGGCATCTTCGGAGTTGCCTGAATGAAAGGGCAAGTGACATGCAGTTAAAACACAAAACAGGAAATTATTTTCCAAGGGAAGAAAAAGTTCAATGCCTTTTCAACTGTTTAAAATCTCTCAAGCCTTTCAATGTCACAAAAATGTATAATTAGAGGTTCTGATGAGAATCTACACATACATAAACAATGAACAGGTACCTAGTCCCATATATTTAATTATGGGAAATTCATTAAAACAAAAATCAATGTTCCAGATGTTCATTTTCAAGAGTTTGCAGTAATTATTAAATGGCAAAAATGCATAAATATAAATTAGTGGTAATAGTATGTAAATCCAGGTATGAACCTTCAATCACTTTGGCTGAGTGATTTCAAAACATTTGTGGAGGGAAAGCTAACAGACTAATGCTCAAATGTTGGTAGAACCTCAGAGTTAAAATACCCTTAAATGTATCTAGAGCGTGGGTTCCTTTTCTGACACTCCTACCAAATAATCAACCCTGAATATTCTAGCCTTTTCCACCCATAAGTAAGTCTAACTTTTAAAGTATCTACCTTCCTAGGCTTAACTCTGTGACCCCAAAATTTCTAATCCACCAAGAGAAGTAGGAGTATATGATTTTTGTTTTGTTATGGCAAACAGCAAGAAAATGAAGCAAATCCTGTTTGTAATGGTTTGCTTCAATCCTGGAAAAGGGGCTTCTCTCATAGCACTTCCATCCTCTACCGCTGCCTCAGCCAATGGTCTAACACAAGCCAAGTGACACCAATGATCTACTGCTGCCTCAGCCAATGGTCTAACACAACCCAAGTGACACCAACAGTCTACTGCTGCCTCAGCCAATGGTCTAACACAAGCCAAGTGACACCAACAATCCACTGCTGCCTCAGCCAATGGTCTAACACAAGCCAAGTGACACCAATGATCTACCGCTGCCTCAGCCAATGGTCTAACACAACCCAAGTGACACCAATGATCTACCGTTGCCTCAGCCAATGGTCTAACGCAAGCCAAGTGACACCAATGATCTACCGCTGCCTCAGCCAATGGTCTAACACAAGCCAAGTGACACCAACAGTCTACTGCTGCCTCAGCCAATGGTCTAACACAAGCCAAGTGACATGAACAAGAAGTCTCCATCTGTCTCTGCATTTATACTCTTGTACCTAGAACAATGGCCTACATATGAGGATATTGGTGATCTGATGTTGATCTTGAGAATATAGACACAACCTATAGATAAAAATGTATGGGACAGAGGAAAGATTGGTCTAGACTTAGAAAGTTACAAAATATAGACTTAAAATCTGGGCTCTTGTTAGTACTAATGTAATAACAGCAGTGCTTTGACTTCCCAGGTTTAATTTGTTTCTGCTAATACTAACTGTCAGTGCTCATACTGATGATAGCCAATACCCATATCTTCAGTTGGCAAGATATTCACCTATTGGGTGATGTCTCTTTCCCGTTACAGGAAGCACTGGAGCTCAGGCCTGATTCTAGCTCAATTGAAGAGTCTCCTCCTTCCACTGGAAACCTCCTTGGCTGGGTCCCAAACCGAAAAGGCATAATTCACTGAAATCCTAGAATACAAAGTTAAAATAACAATGGTGCTTATCTTCAAAGATAAGTTGACATTTTTAATGCTTCAATTTTCTTACAAGTATACAAAAAAGTTCAGAAGGGAACATCTGAATAATCTGTAAAAGTTAATTATACAACTAACAATTTAGAATCCTATAACAAATTCAAAATGACCCCCAAGAAGTGTAAGCAAACCGTGCCTATGTTTTGGTTAGCCTGTGGTTAACAGTGATATCTATACTGTGGAGAAAGGAAAGGTCAAATTTTCTCTTCATGATTATTGAAATTAGCAAGTTTGTGTTTCCATTCCCTACCCTATGCCTCTCCACCAATGTAAGCTCTCTTTGAGTAGAATAAACTTTTTGTTTCCATAACCATTTAGTCTAAGTCTACCCACCCTGTCATAGTGCATCAGTTAAGAAAGTGGCTCTTTGAGAATAAACACTTAACTTGTCCCTATTATTTATTTATTAATTTATTTCTCTCTCTCTCTCTCTCTCTCTCTCTCTCTCTTTCTCTCTCTTTCTCTCTCTCTCAGTGTGCCCCATCCCTCCCCCTCTCTCTCTCTCTGAGACAGGGTTTCTCTGTGTAGCTCTGGTTGACCTGTAACTCACTTTGTAGAGTAGGCTAGCCTCAGATTTACAGAGATCCACCTGCCTCCTGCCTTTGCCTCCTGAGTGCTGGGATTAAAGGCATGTGCCACCACTGCCTGGCAACTTGCCTATATTCCTAAAGGGTAAATTGATAATAATAACCTTTTTTAGATAACAGTAGGTTTAAAGGAGATAATCATGTGAAATACAACACCTGACACACAGTAAGTGCTCAGTTAGTGATAACTAATATTAATTAATAGATGCTGAACATTAGTAAAAACACATGTAAGTGGGAGAGATTAAGTATATGCAATACATGTACTCAAATTCATTACTATCTACTGTTTCCTGTGCCCGAAACTCTCCCCAGCCCACAGCTCCCATCTTTTACTTGCTAGAATTAACTCATCCACTAAGTTTGAATTTACGTTTCCCTTTCTTAGAGAAAGAACTCTTCCATAACCCCTATTGTCTAAGCCTTCGTAGCGTGCTCTCTCTCTTTCTGTAACAGTTGCCATTCTACTTCAGGATCTCGAGCCAGGAAGCTATGGACATTTGAGACCAGCTGGAGAAAGGTGGACTGTCATAGGCATTGTAAAATGTTCCTCAGTATCTGCCCACTAGATGTCAACAACCTTTTCCCAGTGTTTTGACAGTTTTTCTTTTTTTTGAAATGTCCCCAGACATTGCCACAAATCCTCTGGAAACAGAATAAAGTAAAATTTCTCCCTGTTGAAAAGCACTGTGCTAATTATTTTATTAAATGTTTTAAATATCCTAACCATTCCTTGTCCATCTATGACACCATTTAATTCTTTAGAGCTAGATGAGTTTGGGTACATAGTGGACATTTAATATCTATCTTGAATAAATTTACATGTCTTCATTAACACACAAGGGATAGGAAAGATGAAAAATGTCTTTAAAGCATTTCTTATGCCTGATATTCTATTCATAATAAGTAAATACTTATTGGAAGTAATAATAAAACCAACTTTTTAAGTTCCAAGAATTTGATTAATAGAGTGTGGCCATTATCAAGAAAGGGGGGTTATTCAATGAAAATCGTGTGTAAACATTGTTAGCTGTGGCTTCATGTAACTGTCTGCGGAAAATTAAGCCTTAGCTACCTGGTTCAAGGAGACATAGACTTACCAAAATAGGCCAAGTCTGATTCCTGTAGAGGTGAATAAATTAATTGCTTCTACTGACTTTCCATAGAAGGCTAGACTTGCCAAAGGAATGGTGATCAAATGTTCCAGTGACACCCAGAATTATGACATCAGAAGATTCCTTCACATAGCTTCCTGCCTGCTAACAAATCAAGCAGCTCAGTTCATAACTATGGTAACAGGATGAATGTTCAATTAAACTGTTTTAGGAGCTTGTCAGTGCCTTATTTCCAACATTACATATCTTAATCTATGAAGACCTAGAACTAATTAATTTGCATAAAGCTGCACCCTTGATTTTTCCCACCTCATACACTGCTTCCTCTCCATCTTTGCCTCCAAGACTTGCTCTTATCAACAGCAAGTATTCCTATCTGTCTACACCATTCTCCCACTCAGAGTCTTGAAACTCAGACTAAAGTTCTCTATGTCTCTGAACTTGATCTTAGCTAAAAGGCTGAGAAGATATGTTCACATATGGATCTCATCTTACTTGGAATTCTTCCATGTCCTGGAATATTTCTTGTAATGCCTGGACCATCTCCTTCCCCTGTTTCATCCAGACAGCCTTGAAATTCTCAATGGAGGGAATGAGAGTTGTGAAAGGAAGTCTACAATTTGTCTACTCTTACTGCTCTACTTCCTTGTCCTAGAGTGTCTCTGCTGCTGATCCCATCTTTAGGACTCTTTCTTACCACCAGTTCTGGGCTTCTGTAGCCTCTGCTTGCTTCACTTAATGTCTGCCCAACTTTGTCGTGCGTTTAGTTTAACCTGCAAGCCAGACAGTAATAATCTTCAACTAACAACTTGTTCAGTTTTCATAGCTAATGACTAAGTGTTGAATGCTAGAGAGAATTCTTTAACTTTATGAATGTCTTTGCAACTATACATTATACTCATCCCCTATTGTTGTGCTTCAGAACTTGGGCTAAAAAAAATGGCATCTATTCTAGGAATGAAGTTTATGTTGGATAAAAATCTTACCTCTATCTTCTTTCTCCTACAAGGGTTATCTGTGAATACACTTATCACAATTTCATCTTAGAGAAAACTCAGTTCAACTTACTGAGACAGACAACTGACATAATTGCTCCCCATTATTAGCTAGCATATGAGTAACATGTAAACAGTTTCTTAAGATGGCAAAAAAAGTTTAAGTTGGTGTGTTTGAGACACAATTTAACAGTGGAAAGATGATGGATTTGGGCATCAAAATTAGATATGAATTTTGACAGGATGTTTGCACTGAAATTCTAAGCAGATCACCATAAGTTTTTCTGTAAAATGGCTTTAAGACTACAAAGTGAAGTATCTTCAAGGCTATTATTCTTTAAGCCCTTTCAGTATTATTTTAGATGGTTTATTTGGCACAGATTGTGTCAGGTTTTCTGTGCAGCTGGTATAATGAAATCAAACAATAGACTCATCAGTGAAAACTGGCAACACTGTGTAATATATCATAAGAACACACGGGCTTGATCTACAGCAGTATCCACAATGCAACAGATATGTAAGTATAAATAAGGAATAGAAGGATCTCTGTTCTCTTAATAATAAACCCCCAAATAATGATCTTTCAATAGCTATCACATTCATAAAATACAAAGATTACATCCAGGAAAACATAACTATTCTTATGCTTCACTCAGGCATCCAGCAATGGTTTCCTGAGATTCTACCATGAGCCACATCCATGTTAAAAATTAAAAAGACTGAGCAAAAAAAAATAAAAAAAATAATCCAGTTTCTCCTCTAGCAGACTTCACAGATTAGGATAAATTCTGGTGAGAACAGTCATCTAAATGTAAAGATAAGTAGGCATTAACTACATACAATTGGGTGGGGCAAAGACACCCGGACCGTTAGGGAGGGAGCAAACAGTAGTATATGCAAAGGTCCTTTCCCAGTTTAAATAAAAAAGACCAGAGCATAGAAATGTGGTCCAGCAGAACAGTACAGGTCCTATCACTGCGAAGAATGAAGCCAAGTTAAAGACTTTAGAGTCTATCTTATGGACAGAACCTATCAAAGAATTTTAATTTCTCGGGACACAAATTTCACTGATTTTTTTTTCATTACAAATTTTGTTCTCGGTAGATAGATAGATAGATAGATAGATAGACAGACAGACAGACAGGTTTCCCTTTTCCTGTTTTTTATTTTGCTTAATTTCCTTCTCTTTCTTTTCCTTCCTTCCTTTCCTTCCCCTTTCCTTTCTGCTTCTTACATTTTTTTTCTTTCATTTTGTTTTCAGACAAGGTCTCTCCATGTAGCTCTGGCTGTTCGAGAACTTGCTATGCAGACCAGGCTGGTCTAGAACTCACAGAGACTGCCTGTCTGTGCTTCAGAAGTGCTGAAATTAAAGACATGCATCACCAAGCTCGGCTTAGTTTGCTTTTCTTATGCTTCTGACTGGTAAGAATGCAGTCATTGTCTTAGGACTTTTTTTGTCTTTTCTAGCATATTTAAGTCTATAATTTTCCAGCAAAGAACTACTTTACCTGAACTCGCAACTGTTAAATTTTTGCACTCTTCCTTAAGTTAATTTTTCCTTAAAAATTTTAATGTATATAAAAGTAAAATCCTGGCATGACTGTACATGTGTACAACCCATGGGAAGCTGAAACATGGTGATTACAAGTTCCAGGCCAGTGAGACTATGTCTCAAAAGCAAAACAAAAAAATATTTCCTTTGACCTATAAGTTGTTTATATTATTTTCCAAATATCTGAGAGTTATTTAATTCCCTTTTTGTTTGTTTATTTGTTTTGAAATAGGATTTTATTATGTGTAGTAGTCAGGGTTCTCTAGAGTCATGGAACTTATGGAATGTCTATATTGAGGAAATTTATTGTAATGACTTACAGTCTGCAGTCCAACCACCCCAAAAATGGGCAGCTATGGATGGGAATTCCAAGACTCTAGTAGTTGCTCAGTCCCATGAGGCTGGGTGTTTCAGCTGGTCTTCTGTAAAAGTAGATTCCAACAGAGATGCTGACAAGTAAATGCAAGCAGGAGGAGAAGAGCGAATCTCCCTTCTTCCAATGTCCCTATGTAGGCCTCCAGGAGAAGGTGTGGCCCAGATTACCACCATGCCCAGATCTGGGATTTGCTTTGTCCCAGACTGACCTTGAACTCAGAGATCTCCTTGCTTCAGTCTTCTGGGATTAAAGGCATGTACTACCTTGCCTGGGCCTAAGCTTTTCATGGCCACTATGCCTCAAGATCTGGATTGTAGTTCAGTACAGATACAGTCAAGTTGACAACCAAGAATAGTCATCACATTATGCAACCTTGCCTGCCATGGATCTCACTATGTAGACTAGGCTGACCTCAAACTCAGAGATCCACCTTTCTCTCCCTCCAAACGAATTTTTCTTTTACATTTACCTGTATCATGTGTGTCTGTGTGGGTATATTCCAGAGTGGTTCTTCCTTTATATTATGTGTATCGGGTGTGTGTGTGTGCAGGGGGGGGGTGTCTATCTGCCTGGGAGTTCTAAAAGAGGACATTGGATCCTCTGGAACTGGAGACACACGAAGTAGTAAGCCATATAATATCCATACTGAGAACCAAACTCAGTTCCTTCAGAAAAACATAAGTGTTCTTAACCACTGAGATATCTTTAATTCTATTATCAGCAAGTATCTCAAATTACCTGAATTTTTAGCTGACTTTGTGGCCAGAATATAGACACACCTTAGCAATGCTCCAGGTGTACTAGGGAAGCATGTATGTTTTGCTACTGCTGGATGAAGTGTTCTTTATAGGTAATCAGCTATTCATTTCTGTGTGCTTAGTTTTTAACTTGCCCACTGATCAGAGGCAAAAAGGAGGGGGGATGTGGCGAGGAACCCTGGGAGACATTTTTTAATATTTATGGTCTTCCTTCAAATGACTTTATATGCCACTTAATATTTTAAAGGAATCTAATAAAGGTATATTTTATTTGTCCTGTTGCCATAATAAAATATAAATACAAAACAAAATTAAAAGCTGATTTTATTATAGTTGCTTGTACCTATGCTGTGAACGATGCAACATGTCTGTTTCACTTAGCAATTATCTTTTGGGGAGATTTTTAATGCAATAGACTTATTATTTTCGGTATTTTCTATAACATGAAGTGGGTCCAGGTTTTCATCAATTTTTCCCTTTTGCCTGTAGGACTTATGGAATGTCTCTATATATTAAGGGAATTTGTTGTGGTGACTTAGTCTGTAGTCCAACTACCCCAACAATGGGCAGCTATGAATGGGAAGTCCAAGAATCTAGTAGTTATGCAGTCCCATGAGGCTGGGTGTTTCAGCTGGTCTTCTGTAGTAGGTTCCAACAGATGTGCTGGCAATGCAAGCAGGTGAGAAGGGTGAATCTTCCTTCTTCCAATGTCCTTATGTAGGTCTCCAGCAGAAGGTGTGGCCCAGAATAAAGGTGTGTACCACCATGCTTGGACCTGGGACTTGCTTTGCCCCAGGCTGATCTTGAACTCAGAGAGCTCCTTGCCTTAGTCTCATGGGACTAATGGCGTGTACTACCTTGTCTGAGTCTAAGCTTTTCATGGCCTATATGGCTCAAGATCTCCATGCCAAGATCCAGGTCAGAAACTTGTTGTCTTCCAGCCTCAAGATCTGAATAACAGGTGAGCCCTTCAATTCTGGATTGTAGTTGACTCCAGATATAGTCAAGTTGACAATGGGGACTAGCCACTACAGCTTTCATTGAACAGGGCTAATGGGTGATATTTTTCCAAGTTTTGCATCCCTTTAATTTTGCACAGCTTTTCCACTGAACGCAAAACCTAAAGTTGACAGTTTTGTTTTCTTTTGGTCGTTTTAAGTGCTTTCTATATTTTGTTCCACAGTTTCCTGGCTTTCATTTCTTCCAATAATAAGTCTGATGTGGCCAGGTGTGCTAGCACATGCCTTTAATGCCAGCACTTGGGAGACAAAGGCAGGCAGATGTGTATGAGTTCAAAGCTAGTCTGATCTACATAGTGAGTTCCAGGGTAGAAAGGGCTATATAATCAGATCATCTCTGAAGAAAGAAGAGAAAGGAGGAAGACATGAAGGAGGAGGAGGAAGACATGGAGGAGGAGGAGGAGGAGGAGGAGGAGGAGGAGGAGGAGGAGAGAGCAGCTCAAATAGTATTCTTTTTACTTCTCTATATAGTGAGTCTTTTCTCTCTGCTAGTTTATCTTTTTCGCTGATACTAAGCAATTAGATTGTAGGGTGTACAGTGTCATGTTCATCTTGCTTCTTACATTTAAAATTCTTACATCTAAAATAAATTAACCCTTTCGAAATTGTGGGTCTATAGTGCTTACTGCAATTGGAATGGTTTTAGCAATTATTTCCCCAAGTGCTTCTTGCTGTCCCTTTTGGCACTCCGATTCCCTGGATCTTTAGGCGTCTAAATGTGCCCCATGGCCCACTCTCCCCTCTAAAGGTCTGCTTTCGTTCTCTGCTGTATTTAGTTTCCATTGCTGCCATTACTCTTTGGGTTTGCAACGTGTAATCTGTTCTTAATTCCTTCATTAGTCCTTAGACGCTGCTGTTTTTCTCTTGAAGTCCAGTGTGGGTCTTCTTATCTGCCTTAATCTGTCCATGCAAAGAATCAACCAAACCAGGAGCTAGTTCTTTGAGAAAATCAACGAGATAGATAAACCCTTAGCCAGACTAATGAGAGGGCACAGAGAGAGTATCCAAATTAACAAAATTAGATATGAAAATGGAGATATAACAACAGAATCTGAGGAAATTCAAAATAATCATCAGATCCTACTACAAAAGCGTACACTCAACAAAATTGGAAAATCTGGATGAAATGGACAAGTTTCTAGACAGATACCAAATACCAAAGTTAAGTCAGGATCAGATAAACCATCTAAACAGTCCCATAACCCCTAAAGAAATAGAAGCAGTTGTTAAAAGTCTCCCAACGAAAAAAAGCCCAGGACCAGATGGGTTCAGTGCAGAATTCTATCAGACCTTCAAAGAAGACCTAATACCAATACTCTTCAATCTGTTCCACAAAATAGAAACAGAAGGAACACTACCCAATTCATTCTATGAGGCCACAGTTCCACTGATACTAAAACCTCACAAAGACTAAACAATAAAAGAAAACTTCAGACCAATTTCCCTTATGAATATCGATGCAAAAATACTCAATAAAATTCTTGCAAACCAAATCTAAGAACACATCAAAACAATCATTCACCATGCTCAAGTAGGCTTCATCCCAGGGATGCAGGGATGGTTCAAGATCCGGAAATCTATCAATGTAATCCACTACATAAACAAACTCAAAGAAAAAAACCACATGGTCATTTCGTTAGATGCTGAAAAGCATTTGGCAAAGTTCAACATCCCTTCATGATAAAAGTCTTGGAAAGATCAGGAATTCAAGGAGCATACCTAAACATAGTAAAAGCAATATACAGCAAACCAGTAGCCAACATCAAACTAAATGGAGAGAAACTCGATGCAATCCCACTAAAATCAGGGACTAGGCAAGGCTGCCTTCTCTCTCCCTATCTATTCAATATAGTACTTGAAGTTCTAGCAAGAGCAATCAGACAACAAAAGGAGGTCAAAGGGATACAAATTGGAAAGGAAGAAATCAAAATATCACTATTTGCAGATGATATGATGGTATACTTAAGTGACCTGAAAATCTCCACCAGAGATCTGCTACAGCTGATAAACAACTTCAGCAAAGTGGCCGGATACCAAATTAACTCAAGCAAATCAGTAGCCTTCCTATACTCGAAGGATAAACAGGCTGAGAAAGAAATTAGGGAAATGACACCGTTCGCAATTGTCACAAACAATATAAAGTATCTTGGTGTGACTCTAACCAAACAAGTGAAAGATCGGTATGACAAGAACTTCAAGTCTCTGAAGAAAGAAATCGAAGAAGACCTCAGAAGATGGAAAGATCTCCCATGTTCATGGATTGGCAGAATTAATATAGTTAAAATGGCCATCCTGCCAAAAGCAATCTACAGATTCAATGCAATCCCCATCAAAAATCCCAACTCAATTCTTCATAGACTTAGAAAGAGCAATTCTCAAATTCATATGGAATAACAAGAAACCCAGGATAGCAAAAACTATTCTCAACAAAATGAGGACTTCTGGGGGAATCAACATCCCTCACCTCAAGCTGTACTACAGAGCAGTAGTGATAAAAACTGCATGGTATTGGTACAGTGACAGGCAGGTAGATCAAAGGAATAGAATTGAAGACCTAGAAATGAACCCACAGACTTATGGTCACTTGATCTTTAACAAAGGAGCTAAAACCATACAATGGAAAAAAGACAGCATTTTCAACAAATGGTGCTGGTTCAACTGGCGGTCTACATGTAGAAGAATGCGAATTGATCCATTCCTATCTCCCTGTACAAAGTCAAGTCCAAGTGGATCAAGGACCCCCACATAAAACCATATACACTGAATCTAATAGGAGAGAAAGTGGGGAAAAGTCTCGAACACATGGGCACAGGGGAAAAGTTCCTGAACAGAACACCAATGGCTTATGCTCTAAGATCAAGAATCGACAAATGGACCTCATGAAATTACAAAGCTTCTGTAAGGCAAAGGACATTGTAAAAAGGACAAAACGGCAACCAACAGATTGGGAAAATATCTTTACCAATCCTACATCCAATAGAGGGCTAATATCCAATGTATACAAAGAAATCAAGAAGTTAGACTCCAGAGATCCAAATAACCCTATCAAAAAATGGGGAAGAGCGCTAAACAGAGAATTCTCAACTGAGGAAACTCGAATGGCCGAGAAGCGCCTAAAGAAATGTTCAACATCCTTAGTCATCAGGGAAATGCAAATCAAAACAACCCTGAGATTCCACCTCACACCAGTCAGAATGGCTAAGATCAAAAACTCAGGTGACAGCAGATGTTGGCGAGGATGTGAAGAAAGAGGAACACTCCTCCATTGCTGGTGGGATTGCAAGCTGGTACAACCTCTCTGGAAATCAGTTTGGCGGACCCTCAGAAAAATGAACATAATACTACCAGAGAACCCAGCTATTCCACTCCTGGACATATACCCAGAAGATGCTCCAACATATAATAAAGACACATGCTCCACTATGTTCATAGCAGCCATATTTATAATAGCCAGAAACCGGAAACAACCCAGATGTCTCTCAGCAGAGGAATGGATACAGAAAATGTGGTGCATTTACACAATGGAATACTACTCAGCTATTAAAAACAATGACTTCATGAAATTCACAGGCAAATGGATGGAACTTGAAAATATCATCCTGAGCAAGGTAACTCAGTCACAAAAAAAAAAATAAACACAGTATGTACTCACTGATAAGTGGTTATTAGCCCAAAAGTTCAGAATACCCAAGAGTCACTTCACAGCAACCGTTGGGCTAAGCGTGAGGTCCCAGATGGAGGAGTTGGAGAAGGGACTGAAGGAGCTGAGGGAGTTGGCAGCCTCATGGAGGGAGCAACAGTGTCCACTGGCCTGACCTCCCGATGTTCCTGGAGACTGGATCACCAACCAAAGAATACACATGGAGGGACCCATGGTGCTGGCCACATATTCGGCAGAGGAGGGTCTTGTTAGCCATCAGGGGGACCTGAGGGTGTTAGATGCCCCAGTATAGGAGAATGCCAAGGAGGGAAGATGAGAGTGGGTGGGTGGGTGGGTGGGGGATTACCCCCATAGTGGCAGGGGTAGGGGGGAGGGAATAGGGAGGTTCCAAAGGGGAGATCTGGAAAGGGGGAAACATTTGAAATGTAAATAAAGTATCAAAAATAAAATAAAATAAAAAGATAACCAGCAATGGACCAGCCCAGGTGTCTAGCTTATCCAGTAGACAACCCTGAGTGACATATATCGCATGCAGACAACAATCATTTGTTCTTAGGTACCACTGAAATTGGAAGGTTGATTATTTCTACAGCATTACAAAGTTTATTCTGATTTGTCCAGACTTAAGTCCAAACATAGATGCTAATATAGCCACTGTGCATAACTGATCGGGAAGCATTTGACAAGGAGTCTGTTACCCAAAGCTTAAAGAACAATGATCTACGTCTTCCTCTTTGAAACAGGGTCTCACTAGGCAGCCTTGGCTGACCTAGAACTCACTCAGTAGACCAGGCAGGACTCAAACCCACAGAGATTCTGTGTCTACCTCCCAAATGCCAAAATATAGGGAACTGTCACCATGTTGGAACGAAAAAATATTTAAAGAAAACTGTAATAACCTGTAATTCAGATCATCCAGCCAATGGACTTAAGTGCTATAAAGAAAAGGTTGGAAGACCATCATATTAACATGGTATCTGCTGCTGACTGTCAAGTTACCCAAGAGATGGATTCAGAAATGACAGTATGTCACAAGAATAAGTGTGGATAGGTGACCACAAAATCAAATGACACCTTGGAAAGCTATAGAATTATGATTTTTCTCTGAACATATTTGACTCCCCTTATACTGCCATAGAGGTTGATCAGTGATGCCCAGTACTGATTGTGTTAAGAGACTGTGGTTTCCTAAATGTGGAGTCATGTAACCAAATGAGACATTTAACAACCATCAAAGGTTTCTAAACACACAGCAATCAAACACATAATAAACCTGACACGTATCTGGCGGTGCTTGCGTGTCTTGTACCATGTGATTTCACTGCAGCCTTGGTTCTGAGTGCACAACACACATGCACACTTCGCACACTATCAAGACACACAATGCCAGAACATCTCAGCTCAGATTTGAGATGGTAGGTCATTAACTACAGTGTGCTGTATGTGTAAAATTTTCTGCTTCCTATAAAAACATTATGGTGTAATTATGCCAATCAATGATTTTTAATATTTCCTATTGTCATCCATCAGCATGTATCAAATAATATTTTTTGTATTTTTAAAAAATATAAAAAATCTTTTTTAAAAAATTGTATGTTTTTTAATTGCACCATGTCAGAACATTTGACTTCTGCAATTGATGTTTCAGTTGCTGACTTTCATTTCATTTTTTTAACTATTAAATGAATTTTTAAAGATTTGTTCACTTATGTATATGAGCACTCGATTTGCATGTGTGCCTGCATAACAGAAGAGCACATCGGACAAAGGAGGGCATCAGATCTCGTTATAAATGGCTGTGAGCCACCATGTGGTTGCTGGGTATTGAACTCAGGACCTCTGGATGAGCAGCCAATGCTCTTAACAGCTGAGCCTTCTCTCTAGCCCTATTAACTGAGTTTTGCCTTGGAATTAGGACAGACCCTCCAACAACTGCTGAAACATTACAGTTGCGTATAAAGGTGTGCCCAATTATGGACCAGCATAAAGGAGCCTAATTGGTTTCTCTCCACCCCACTCCTCATTTCTTGCCCAGAAACCTAAAGAATTCTTTATTCTTACCCACCCCCCGGGGTCTGGTAAGAATTCTTTATTCTAAAAACTGAATAACTTAACCACGATATGTTAATTGATGTCGACTGCTCCATAGAAACATTCCTGTGGAATATGGTGCATCCTTTTAACCCACATGATTTTTTCATTGTTTTTAAATCATTGAGTACATTTGTCCTTGTATATTCTGTGTTCTCTATTTCAGGGGTATGTATTAATCTCATGCGGAGTATTTTGCCTCCACCATGAATATTACGTTTAACAGTCTCGATAAGTTCACCTTTCCCTCAGGCTCTCTGATTACTTCTAGCCTGCCCTCTTTGGTTTCAGCCCTCTAGTCTGCTTTTTCCAAGGTTTCAAAACTTTTCCTTTAATCCTTTGCCGTGCTTTGATCTTTGTTTCCTTTCTTTTCTCATCTCGGTTTTATTTCGGTTTGCAGCCAACACTTATTTACTATCTACTGCATAGTAGACAAGGTGCCAAGTCCTGGGCAAACGGCAGTAGACAGGCAAAATTCAACCCGTGTGTTTTCAATACGTTGTTACGGTGTTCTTACATTGCTTAGCTCTGGATTGCAAAACACTTATGTAAATTCTCTTTTCTCCTCCTAGCTTACATTTTATTTCACAAACTGTGTACCAGCCATCTTAAAAGTCGTCTTCCTTCCATTTTCCTCTTCTCCTTTTCTCTTTCCTTCCTTTTACAGGAGCAGTCTGTGTGACCCTCGCTGACTTTTTTCTTTTACTCCCATTTAGCACTCAAAATCTCGTTGAGTTTATTTCATGTATCAACCTATCATCACTCTAATACAATTGCATCCCAAAATCTCAATTTTTTTTAATAAAAATAAAGTTTCTTGCTTGTAAGGTGGTAGATAAGCTGCCAGTAAGCTGTTTCTGCCATCTTGGCTCACCTAAATGTACCTACACTGGTACTGGTGTGTGACTGGTATCGAAGGTGTTACCTCACCCGGCTATGAAGCAAACACATCTGATTCACTCCAGACTGAAGTTATCGGTGAAACTCGTAAGGACTTTCTTACAACTCCTTGCTGTTGCGTGGCTTCTGGAGAATGACAGGAACTACAGAGCTCTGCAAAGGCCAGAACACCAAGTGCATTGGTTGGCACCAGAATCTACCGATGCATCCCAGTGACATCACAGCCTACATATTTGTCTACGTTTGGCCAACTTTGAAGCCCCAGATTTGGGGACTCCAATATTAAGAACCAAAGTGTCTGACTACCCTTGTCACAAACTGTATGCTTACCAAGAAGCAGGTAAGAGTAAATCCAACAATTTCTCATTTTTTCCTGGCTAAAATCAGCCCCTTAATTACAAGAGATGTAAGAACAGAAGCGTGAGACACCCAAATAGAAATCTGAAAAGGCCTCAGCAACGCAAACACCCCCTACAACTTCAGACTCCACATCTTTCAAAACTGTGTGATAACAGGCTAAGTTTTATCTTGGTGGCAGAAAGAGGTGTTCTAGCCAATCAATTATTGTGGCTCTTATCACATGATGTGTCATATCACATGTCATGACACATTAATAGCAAGTATATTTAACTTTTGCTAAATGAAGACTAAAGGTTTTTGTAGTTTCTCAGAATTTTGTGGAAAATATTAATTTCATTAAAGCATTGGAGTTGGTGAGGGGATTTGTACGTGCATGTGTAAAATATGAACTGTATTTCCTAAATATTCTTCATCTTCCTTTTGAAGACATTGCCTCCTATTGAACCTGAATCTGGCACTCACAGATTCAGCTAGACTCTGGGTATCCTCCCTTCTCCAGCCTTCCAAGCCTAGGGTTACAGGGTCCCAGATTTTTGTTAGGTGTTGGGGTCTGCATTTATGTCCTCATCCCTCAGAGGCAGGCATTTTACCGACTGGGCCATCTCTCCAGCCTAAATTCTTAATTTAGTTCCTAACTAAAACCTCATTTAATTTGTTCAGTAAAAATTCAATTTCTGAAAATAACTTTTCGAACCTTGTGCCCCACCCCGGCCTTTTTTTTTTTTTTAATCTCTCCGTTGTGCATACATCAAATCAAATGCCTTAACTTTTAACCCATCTCTTCTTTTCCTAGACCGTTGTCCACTATTACTGCTCTCCTTGTCGGTGCCACATAATATTTTAAGTCATGTCTTTTGAGTGCATCGTGTGTATCTTGAATGGCATTGCCCGCTGTTGGAAGTTGGATCTGGGTGGATGTTTTGAATTAACCAGAAGCCTTAAGTTTGAGGAGTGTATCGCTTTGGCCTCTAAACTTAGCTGTGGTATTTGGTCGGAGTGTACCTAGCTTCCGTTGTTCCCAGATGAGCCTATTTGCCTGGGGTTTCTCCGCGTTCCTTGACATTCGTTTTCTGTTAGATAACGACACTAGCGAGGAATCGGACCCACTGTCCTGGCTGTGAGCCTCTCAAAGCCCGTGTTCAATGTTAAAGTCCCTTATTTTAAATGCCACTCCGAAACCTAGTTACCCGTCAGTTACCAGGGCCTCCGGAGCTGCAGATGCTCAAGGATGTTGACAGGGCAGCTAGGATTTACCTGCCGGAGGCCGAGTCGCTATGGTAACGGCTAGCCGCAAATGCGCCTGCGCAGAGATTCCCGCGCCGTAAAGAAACAAGGGCATTACGACATTGGCTACTTGCGGCAGCGGTAGGATTTAAGGCCGCCCCTCTTAACGCGTCGTTGGGCTCGAATGCGAAGGCGGGAATGCTGGTGGGAGTGCTCCTGCTGGTCCTCCCGACGGAATGACCCAGTCGGTGGTCGTACAGGGTGAGCCAACCCCGTCCGCGGGACCGGGTGGCTGCGAAGCCCAGTCACCGGTTTGCCTTCCTAATGCCCTTCTCTCTCTTCCTCGCTGCTGGCTGCAGTCGGACAGTGCGGGAACCAGATCGGCTGCTGCTTCTGGGACCTGGCGCTGAGGGAGCACGCCGCGGTCAACCAGGTACCCTCCCCCGCCTGCCTGTCACCCGGGCCTGCCAGCCGAGAACGCAGAGTTCACCTGAGGTTTGGGGAGGGGTGCTTTGGATCCTGCCACGGGGCCCTGGCTGACCTGGAACTCGCAGTGTAGACCATGCTAGTTCTCGAATTTGCAGCGTTCCTTCTGTCTGTGCTTCCTCAGGACTACCACTATCATGCCTAGCTCACTTGAGCTTTATAATCTGTACCATAAGCTGCATAGGATCTTCTCATGCGGAATGTGGCTAGTTTCTCTTTAAACTCGCGGTGCTGTAAGTCACAGGCAGAAGGCAGTAGCCAAAGAGCTTGGTTTTAAGTTACCCTAATCCTTAGCGGTCTTCTTTCTTCTCCTTCTCCTTCTCCTCCTCCTCCTCCTCCTCCACCACCTCCCCCTACCTTCGTTGTTTTGAAAGACAGTAGTAGCCGGGCAGTGGTGGTGAATGCCTTTAATCCCAGCACTCAGGAGGCAGAGGCAGGCGGATTTCTGAGTTCATGGCCAGCCTGGTCTACTCAGAGAAACCCTGTCTCGAACCCCTTCCCCCCCCCCCCAAAAAAAACGAAAGACAGTAGATGCTATAGGTGATGTCACACTTAATCAGGGGTTCTCTTGGTGTTTTACCCTTAGATGTAATTAGAAGAGTGGACTAGGTTTCTTTTACTTAGAGCCCCTCCAGCGTTGTAGAATTGCTACAGTTAAAAGGGCTTTAGAGAAAATAAATGTAAATACTATAGTTTGCTTTGTTTCTAGAAAGGAATTTATGACGATGCAATAAGCAGCTTCTTCAGGAATGTGGATACCAGGTAAGTTGGTGAAAGGCTGTCTCGGTTGTTAGGACTCCTTCTCTGATTGTCAGCAGAATGGGAGGATTCCTTAAACAATAAGAAAACAGTCCCAGCTATGACAATGTGCTGCTTTGTCTGCTGTTCCGATTGAAAGCGGATTCTCTTGTCACATTTTCATACCATTCTGCAGAACAGCAGGCTTCCTTGACAGACTGCAGTAAGGAGTCTTTAAAGAGACTCCAGTAACTTTGAAATGAGGTTCCAGTCTGAGAAACCTGATGTTTTCACTGAGGGTGCCTACCATGTTATGGCTAGTTTTTGAAAGATTATTTTTCGGATTACTTGCCCTCAGAATATGCTGAAAAGAGAGAGGTGGGAACTGGTCACAGCATACGTTACGTTACTTTTTGTTTAGTGTAAGATACAGGTGTTAGAATTCTTTTGACATTTGAGATATGCCTGTGGCCTTTTAATGTTAAATTCATTAAGTTTATCCATTTTCAAAGTTCTTTATAAGCCAGTTGTAGTAGACTTGTCCTGACAATTACAATTAAATATTGGGCTTCTCCAACTTGGTAGAAATTTAGTTTGAATTTGTTGACTAGGTGTTGGAGCTGTTATCGTCTCAGGAAACCTGACTTTGGTTTGTTGATGAATCCCAGAGCCCCCTGTGCAGTCAGATTAGTCAAATTCAAAGATCCAGGTAAAGTTGTTGTTGGTGATGGACAGTATTAACTCAGGCTAGATAGTCCTTTTGAGCCCTAGCATACTTTTTTGTTGTTTGGAAGAACTCTACTAGAGCTACGGACTATTCAGAAGGCGGCTTAGAGACATGGGGTGAGGTTGAGGATTAAGGTGCATTTCCACAGTGGCAGGCAGAGTCGTTACAGGGAGAAGGCTGTTCTTTTTTTTTTTATTATTATTATTATTTTTGATACTTTATTTACATTTCAAATGTTTCCCCCTTTCCAGATCTCCCCTGTGGAACCTCCCCATTCCCTCCCACTCCCCCTGCCGCTATGGGGGTACTCCCCCACCCACCCACTCTCCTCTTCCCTCCTTCCCACAGTTGTTTTGCTTTGCTCATTCTTGAGTCGGGGTCTGTCTTTGCAGGAAGCTCTTTTCTTCACAAGCCTATAAGTGATCTAGTTCTTTTTTTTTTTTTTTTGATACTTTATTTACATTTCAAATGTTTCCCCTTTTCCAGATCTCCCCTTTGGAACCCCCTTATCAGCTCCCCCCTCCCCCTGCCTCTATGGGGGTAATCCCCCACCCACCCACCCACCCACTCTCATCTTCCCTCCTTGGCATTCTCCTATACTGGGGCATCTAACACCCTCAGGCCCAAGGGCCTCTCCTCCCCCTGATGGCTAACAAGACCCTCCTCTGCTGCGTATGTGGCCAGCACCTTGGGTCCCTCCATGTGTATTCTTTGGTTGGTGGATCAGTCTCCAGGAGCATTGGGAGGCCAGGCCAGTGGACACTGTTGCTCCCTCCATGGGGCTGCAAAGAGAAGGCTTTCTTTAGATCACTTTACTGATTTGAGACCTAGAATATCGTCTCCCTTACATACTTGTACCCAGGCTTGCCTTTGTAACATTCCTGTCACTTGCTTCCCTCCCTGGTTCCACCCCCAGCCTTCCTTTCTTGATAGCCACCTCTTTGATTCTTACAGAGTAGAATGGATAGGAGACCATGAGGGGCACTAAGAGACAGGCAGAGGGAGGGGCGGAATGTCACGTGTGACGTGAAAACAGGAAGCTCTGGGGGTGGGAGGGTACAGGAGAGCGTGATAAGAATGGAAGAGAGAAATGGCAACAAAACATTGAGAAATGATAGAATGAAACCAAATCTTGGTAAGTTAAAGAAAATGTATTACATATTGACGGTTGGTCTTAAGACTGGGTTTTCTTTCTTAAGATGGTCTGATCTTCATCCACCCTGTAGGTCGCATACTTTTAAATGAAAACATTGGGTCTTCTTCTGCCTCATTTCAGAGAGGTGGAAAAGGCTTGGCATCTCGCTCTCCCTTCTGTGCTGCCAGCCCTTCTGTGCTGCCGGTACCAGCCTCTGCCCTACGAGTTTCGTACCAAAGACTGCTTTTGAAAGATGCTACTATGTCTTTGTGTACGCCTGCTTATCAAATTAATCCTTTTGAATAAGATATGATAAAGGTCTACCAAAAGTAGACATTGGCAAGCTGTTTCCATGACAACCCAGACCCTAAGGTCTTGTTGCAGCTACTCATCTGCCTCCATGGATAGTGAGCACATAAACGACTGGAAGGCTGTGTTTAAATACAGTTCTGTTTGGCAAAGTAGGAGCTAGCTGGAGTAGAGCTGAGGATGACTGCTCACTTGTTACTGGTCTGTACTGTCTGTGTTTAACTAACTTCTCTTCATCTAGCCTCTGTCTTGTGAGCTATATTGACTGGTACAGTGTAAATGCATAGGTCTCAGTACTTTCACTAAGATTCTAGAAGCAGCCTGAGTGGTGTGTAATGCTTGTAGCAGTTGACATGCTTGGCTGAAGCATGTCAACCTAATTAGCAGTAACTCAAACAGGGAAGATTATCTCACAAAACCAGAACTCAGATGTTCTGGGTTCAGAGAAATGCCTCAGACAGCTACTGAGACTGGCAAGATGTGGGGCTGAAGCCTTGAGTTCGATCCCCTGGACCAATATGGAAGAAGGAGAGAGCTGTCTTACGTGTAATGAAAGAAACACCGGCAGCCCTGACAAATCTCACAGCCCTTTCTCAATTTCCTTGCCTTTCAGAGTGATTGGGGATGGTGGCAGTATATCTAGAGGAAGAATATCTTCTTTAAAAGCACGGGTAAGACACATGCTCTGGGATTTTTGCTTTGCAACATGGCAGTGGAATTGAGTTTCTCTACAGTTTGTTTTTCTCTTCTGGTTGTTAACTGGTCTCTGACTATTAGGGAAAAAAGGCAGTTAACACAAGGTGTGGAACTGAGGTGCTGCGGTTCAGACTCCAGAAAGACTAGAGCAGTGGGGTGTGTCCTGAAAACTGTTTCTCTCTGTGTGATCTCTGATGGAAAACGAAACTGGAGGAGAAACTGTCTGCACGTTAGGGCAGTTGATGAGCATGGTGAACAGTGGAGGGAGCCCCTCTGAAGCCTGGACTCATCTGTAATCATAGAACACCAAGCTCCTGAGGAGAGAATGGAAGGGCTTTCCGGGAATATGCTCATTTACCCTTACCTAGTGTGTCCGCATTTCCTTCTGCTGCTCACTGATGTGAGGGTAAGAAAGAGCTCAGTTACTTATGCAGAGAGAGCTTGCATCCCGAGGTCAGAGAGAAAGAAATGTCCACATCTCCTAGACGGCTAAATAAATGTAGCCTCCTAGGCTAATAGGCACACCGAATGTTGTAAATCCTGTATTCTGGTTATTATCATGTAGCTCTGGAAGGGAATCTAGACTTCTGCCTTACTAGAGCAGTTGTGACTGCAGACTGGGATGCCTAAGTGAAGAATCAAAAACACTCTCAACATTTGGTTACTTCTCAAAGGAAGAAGAAACCAAGGGCTTGATGTGCCTGAGGAAAGATCGGAGGAGCTAAGTAGGCTACTAGGGCAGTGGCAGTCCTTCCAAAACCCACTCGGGTAGGCCCAGATTAGAGTGTGTGCTCCACATGCTTCCTTGACAGAGAGCCAAGCAGTTATAGGCGCTGTGGCTCACTTATCTGCAAACCTCCGTACACAGTATCAAATCTGGCTTGGAGTAAGACCGATGTAATTTTTTATAATCTTAGACAATTTGTAAGTAATTTTTCTGTTCTGTCAAGACTCTTGTTTGTCTACATTTAAAATAAAAATTGCATATTGTTCAGTATATCCTTGAAAAGCCCTAAAATGAACCAATACACACCCCTAATAATCTTGTTTATGTTATTTTTTTTAAAAAAGGAGCACAATTATAAACAATTGCAGAGAGAGCTGTCAGCATTAGCAGTGCTTGCTGCTACTGCAGGTCAGAGGACAGCACTTAGGTCTGGCAGATTAACACCTGCCACAGCTCCGGGGGAGCGTACACGCACGGAATTGCTATTTCAGACTATGAATTTTAAATAACTGAGCCCAAACACATCTTTATTAATCAAAATAGGGACCATTACAATTAACACATGTCTTAGTCAGGGTTTCTATTCCTGCACAAACATCATGACCAAGAAGCAAGTTGGGGAGGAAAGGGTTTATTCAGCTTACACTTACACATTGCTGTTCATCACGAAAGGAAGTCAGGACTGGAACTCAACCAGGTCAGGAAGCAGGAGCTGATGCAGAGGCCATGGAGGGATGTAACTTACTGGCTTGCTTCCTTTGGCCTGCTCAGCTTGCTCTCTTATAGAACCCAAGACTACCAGCCCAGGGATGGCACCACCAAAAGGGACCCTCCCCCCCCTTGATCACTAATTGAGAAAATGCCTTACAGCTGGATCTCATGGAGGCATTTCCTCACCTGAAGCTCCTTCTCTGTGATAACTCCAGCTTGTGTCAACTTGACACAGAACCAGCCAGTACAACGCATTTTGGCCAGTGAGAAGTGAGTTTGCTATTACTCTACTGTAAAAATGCTTCAAGGTTGAGCAAACTCTTAGAGTATTTTCTGCATCTTTCTGGCTGTGGAGCATTTTCCTTGCATAATGGTACCCAGGTACTTGAAGAAGTGGAAGATGATTGGCAGATACGGTGGAAAAGGCACAATTTAACAGCCCAGTTCATTTGACCTTTGAAGCATTGGTTGTGATGTGGTTAGGCTCTATTGCTTGTACAGGGACTGGGCCATTTCTGTTGACGCATGGCAGCTTCAGGTATTGCAGTTTCAGTGTCTGCCATCGATTTGCTGAGCTATAATAGTTTCTCTGCGATTCAGAAAGATGTGGATCAATAGCAGACCAATAGCGACTGTGACACCTTGCACACATGCGTGCATGTGTGTGCAAATTTGGCTTTGAACATTTTCAGAATTTTGTATTTTGAAGTTTTGGAAATTGTAAAACTTCTCAGTCCACTCTAGAGCGGTTTGGTTTTGCACAGGAGAAGAGAAGATAGTAGCTCAGAACAACGGGTTTTTCTCTTAGAGCAGCTCATGAGGCACCCAGTTTAAGCTTATTCACCCTCTAGTTTGTTTCAAAGGCTGAAAGGCCGCTACATGGCCCACATTAAATTCTTCTCCACATTAAATTCTTCGGCAGCTTTTCTTTGGAAAGTGAAAAAGAAAACCAGGAGGAGGGTGCACATGGTGCTATGGGCAAACCAAGAGGAGGGAGCACATGGTGCTGTGGGCGAGCCAGGAGGAGGGCGCACAGGGTGCTATGGGAGAACCATTCCTGCTTGCACTGGCTGTAACTCCTCTGATTTTATCTTTTATATTCTTATTTCCTCGGTGTAGATTACCTCCCCTGTCAGTATGGTCAGAGTTTGCCTAAAAATTTGCCTGTGCGTTACTTGAATGAAGAGGCCTTGTCACCTTTACCATCTGTCTAGTGCCTTGGCTCTAGCAGTTAGCTCACTTGAACTGGACATTTCTATAATTGTTCCATTTTGATTTCTAGTGAGCAAATGCGCTAATGCATGTTACATTTATTGAAAATGTTTGCTGGTCGTAATTGCCTTCTAGATTGCTAAAACCCTGTCAGAATTCAGTTGAAAGGATTATTTGTTCTCTACTGGCTCCTTCGGAATAGAGTTAAGAGTTTAGAATCCACTTTTTAATTGGGTTTCATCATTTTGAGCTGAATGAAATTACCTTTTAAATCCTTGCACTAGATTATCTAAAGACAAATTTTAATCTTAAATTGTAAAAAAGAATACCATAACATATAGCTCATGAATTCTTGAATTTATAGAGTAAATTACTAAAGAAAATATGTTAAATTTAGATTCTCTTTTTCAGGCTGTTTTGATTGACATGGAAGAAGGTGTGGTAAACGAAATTCTCCAAGGCCCACTGAGAGACGTGTTTGATAGCAAACAGCTCATCACTGATATCTCTGGCTCAGGAAATAATTGGTGAGACTGTACTGAATGTCATCTGAAAAAGTTGAGTATTCAATTCTGTATCCAAATAGGCCCTGCGGGGTGAGCAGTGAAAGCCTGCCTTCCTGCCTCATCCTCTGGACTCCTTGATGGCGATGCTTCGTGGTGCTCAGAAGCTGCCCGGCGTGGCTTTTACTCCTCCTTGTACTTTCTTGTTGTTGTTTTTGCAGAAAATTAATCATGAGAACTTGATACACTCTATTCTTAGAGGTTTTGAGTATTTTTAAGAACTATTTGCTTATGTTACCTGATTCCTCAACTTTTCCTGTTTGTCTAAATCAAAAGAATCAACAGAAAGATACAAGGCAGACTACTATCCTCTTGTTCAACCTGAGTCAGAGGCTGTTTTGACTCTTAAATATGTAATCTCTTCAATGGGGAAAAAAATGCACCCCGGCAGTTAAAGAATTCACATTGATTTTTTTTTTTCCTCTTGCTTAAAAATTAAGTACTTTCCCATTGTTTGTAAATTTCACACTATTTATATTAAATATTTGCTACCAGTTACTTGGGTTCACATGTAGAGTTCAGATATATAGTTTTATTAAAGCATGAATTTGGATTCTATGTGTCAAGAGACTAGATGTCTTAGGGTTTTTATGGGGTTTTTGTTTGTTTGTTTTTGTTTTTAAAGATTTACTTGGCCCAGCAGTGGTGGTGCACGCCTTTAATCCCAGCACTTGGGAGGCAGAGACAGGTGGATTTCTGAGTTCGAGGCCAGCCTGGTCTACAGAGTGAGTGCCAGGACAGCCAGGGCTATACAAAGAAACCCTGTCTCGAAAAACCAAAAAAAAAAAAAAAAGATTTATTTGTTATTTACATGAGTACACTGTAGCTGTCTTCAGACACCAGAAGAGGGCATCGGGTCCCATTACAGATGGTTGTAAGCCACCATGTGGTTACTGGGAATTGAATTCAGGACCTCTGGAAGAGCAGTCAGTGCTCAACCTCTGAGCCATCTCTCCAGCCCTTAGGGTTTCTGCTGTGAACAGACGCCATAACCAAAGCAACTCTTGTAAGGACAACATTTAATTGGGGCTGGCTTACAGGATCAGAGGTTCAGTCCATTATCATCAAGGCGGGACCATGGCAGCATCCAGGCAGGCATGGTGCAGGAGGGGCTGAGAGTTCTACATCTTCATCTGAAGGCTGCTCGGAGAAGACTGGCTTCCAGGCAGCTAGGACGAGGGTCTCATTGCCTACATCCACAGTGACACACCCACACCCACAGGGCCACACCTTCTAATAGTGCCACTCCCTGGGCCAAGCATATACAAATCATCATACTAGGGAACCAAAAAGCTTAAGAAATGAGCCTGGCTGAGTACCCGCCGAGCTTCCCTCTTGGGTTGTATACAACTCATTATTTAAGATTTGTGTTGCACTAAAGCTGCATCACAGGGAAGCCATGTTTATTTTGTGGACTGTCATAGTGACACTCCAAGACCTGATCAGCACAGGTCTCCACTATGATCTTCGACCATTTGCCATTTCATCTGATAATGGGATGTGACCAGTTTTTTCTCTTTTAAACCAGATAAATTTTGTTGGAAATTTTTCATTTTGTATCTGTTGAGTTGACATTTTTCTGCTTTTTAATATGTAAATTCACTGCAGTTTGGAGTTTAAAAAAAAATTATACATGAATTCTTAATTTTTATAATTTTCTGGTGAAAAATTGAAGATAAAGTTTTAAAAACTATAGTTCATACTACTTGCTTATAAGGATATTTGAGAATTATTGGCATGTGATACATAATAAATAGGATTTATTATATGATAGAATAGATTTCTTAGTACAATTTAAATAGTTCTCCATTTTTCTTCAGTCTTTTTTTAGACTGAGGAAATAATAAAATCATAAAATAACAATCAAGGATTTTTTTTTAATCTGTATTCTTACTTTCAGGGCTGTGGGTCACAAAGTTTTTGGAAGTCTTTACCGGGAACAGATTTTAGAGAAACTCCGGAAGTCGGCAGAGCAGTGTGATTGCTTACAGTGCTTCTTCATCATCCACTCCATGGGAGGAGGTAATGGCCATTCACTGCAGTAACAAGCGGGAGCTCATTCTCAAACATAAGCCTATTGTCAGACCTGATGCTTGCTCAACATACGCTAGCAGACGTGTCCAGACTTCTCACAGTGAGACACAGTGTCAGCCACAAGGCTGAACAAAAACAGTCTTACGAGGTTTCATATATTGTATTGGGCCACATTCATGGCTAGCCTGGGATACATATGGCCCAAGAGATGTAGGTTGGATGCTGGTAGACTGACTGTATGCTTCAGTGTCTGTACACTTTAGCTTTTTATTTGAGGAGATAGCATATTAGGTACTATGTTCATGCTCATGCTACGTGCATGAGGGCCTGAGTTTGAGTGTCAGGACCCACATCAAAAAGCTTAGGTTTGGGGCATGTGCTTCTGATTCCAGAACAGGGAGCAAGAGACAGATGCCCCTGGGGCGCGCTGGACACCCGCTCTCTAGCAGAAAGGAGAATGGCAGGTGAATAATACCTGGTGGGGGCTTTGCCCTCCGTATGCACACATACACAGTGCTGGAGCAGTCACACAATGGAGACGTGCACGGCACAAGTATAAAACTGTGAAGTTGTCGCTGATGACCAATTTTTTTTGTAATTTTGAATTTTTTCCTTTCACTTTTAGATTCTCTTGTAATATTTTCAGCCCACTCCAGTACGTACGCGCTTTTGAGGAATGTTTAGCTTCAGCTGTGCTTGGTTAAGTCTTTATCTCACGAAGAGGAGCTTTTCTGGCATGTTCTCATGTGGCTTGCTTATAAGGATACTGATCTTCTGTTAGCCACCTTCAAACCTCCCACCCTCCCTCCGATAGCAAAAATGAAGAGGGAAAAATTCACTCCGTTCCTTAAAAACCACTCAATACACTCAAGCTGAACTTGAAACATGATCTACATTGCTTTGTTTCCCAGATAAGTCTGTAATTTGAAAAGGAATTATTTTGCTCTTATTGACAAAGCAAACAAATGATGTGCTAATTTTAAAATAGTCATATTAACAAGGTCTGGAAGAAAAAAAATAACATACTGTTCTTTCTAAAACTGATATTAAGACTTTATGTTCTGGGCCTTGCAGCATGACATCATCATATACAAAGTTCACCATTAAGAACTGCGCAGTGGAGTGACGGAAGGCTCGTGTCTTAGACGTCTGGGTTTATGTTGGCTAAATGTGGCCCATGCCCCACACCTAGGAGCTTTGGCTTTACATTTTAATCACAGTAAACAGTGTGTGTGTGTGATACTTTTTTTTTTTTTTTTGGTTTTCGAGACAGGGTTTCTCTGTGTAACCCTGGCTGTCCTGGAACTCACTCTGTAGACCAGGCTGGCCTTGAACTCAGAAATCCACCCGACTCTGCCTCCCAAGTGCTGGGATTAAAGGCGTGCACCACCACTGCCCGGCACATATATTCGTTCTTATAAACATATAATTTTAATGTAACAACAGCGTGCATGCACGCACCCTGTAAGACAAGATTCTGAAAACCACGTACTCAAACTACGTCCGACACAGTGCTACTTTTTACCATTTCAGCCTGTAAACTCTCTTCATCACCAGTTTCATAGAACTAGGTGATAGGATTCAGTTTTCTCCTTTAAGTCCTTACAGTTGTCTGAATTTGTGACTTTAAACATCAGAACGTTACTAATGAGACTCCTAGAGTCTCTGCTTTTAAATAAGCAGTGATAGCGCATTATGTTTGAACCGTTGTAAGTGCCAGGCGGACGTATTATCGGCTGCTGGAAGCTGCTGGATGACAGTTTTCTATATTGTTGAGATGCTATGTATCTTGAGATCAAAGTTGTTAAAATAGGTTTTTGCTTTGTTTTTTAAGTTGCTATCAGGAATGCTGGGTGCCATCTTGGTTGAAGTTTTCATATTCAGTTCGTATCTAATGATTAAAATACAAAACAAACAAACAAACAAAAGGGTTAGAGAAAGCCATCCCAGACTCGGGCTCAGAGCCTGAGATAGAATTCTGACAGCCTGGCAACTCTCTCTGAGTTGAAAATTATGCCTACAAATAAAACATGCTGGATTCCTCAGAATTATACTTCCAACCATTCGGGTTGTTTTCTTTTGAAATTTTAATTCTCAGGAACAGGCTCTGGACTTGGCACATTTCTGTTAAAAGTGCTTCAAGATGAATTCCCAGAAGTGTACCGGTTTGTGACAGCGGTTTATCCTTCCAGCGAGGATGATGTGATCACCTCACCTTATAACAGCATGTTGGCCATGAAAGAACTCAGTGAGCATGCAGACTGTGTGTTGCCCATTGACAACCAAGTAAGAAATGGTACTGGACATCACAGATGGATTTTACATTTCATTCTGTGTTACATCCCTTTGTGCTTGTTCAGTATTTTAACCCCTTCTAGCTAAGAGAAGAAATAAAGTTAATTTCTTTTTCCTTGCTAGGAAAATATCACCTAAGTCTCATTAGTAGTTTCTCACCCAATATTTTTTTTTTCTCTCAAGTCTTTATTTGACATCATTAGCAAAATTGATCTTGTGGTAAATTCTGGAAAGTTGGGCTCCGCTGTGAAACCTAAGAGTCTCATTACTTCGAACATGGGGCCTGTTAAAAAGCGCCACAAGAAGCCCTTCGACGCCATGAACAACATTGTGGCGAACCTGCTCCTCAGCCTGACAAGGTAGCCTACAACCTCAGGACACCTACAAACTCACCGGGCTCTGTGACGTCCACACTTACTGTGCTTTACTCCTTTGTCTGATTTCAGGACCCTGTTAAATCTAGCCCTTGAGTGTGCCATCACAAGCACCAAACCACTGAGCTGTAGGCCCAGCCAGTAGTGTTTAAAGTTGTTCTAAGTTATAGGGGCTTCTTTTATTTTCTTCAGATTGGTCTGATGCTTTTTTTTTTTTTTTTTTTTAACTAGTTCTTCAAGAATTTCTTACACCAAATTTGGTCATAACTCACCCTCCTGGTCCCTCTTCCTACCCAACTTCCTGTCTGTTTTTTTCCCCAATCGAGGCCAATTTGTGCTGCCCAGATAACTCGTTTTGTGTTGTATTTCA
Source organism: Rhynchomys soricoides (assembly GCA_019843965.1). Classification (NCBI taxonomy): domain Eukaryota; kingdom Metazoa; phylum Chordata; class Mammalia; order Rodentia; family Muridae; genus Rhynchomys; species Rhynchomys soricoides. The sequence goes on from JADRCH010000292.1 coordinate 1,721,383, forward strand.
TGTGTTGGAGTAATAAACCAGCATTTCTCCAACTTTGTAACTCAGAACATACTAGATGTTCCATGCTCAGCAGTCTCACTGTAGACATGCTGCCACTGCTGTAAACCAGCTCGTCCATGCATCTCCGTCATCTGACCCAAAACATTTCCACATCTGGGTCTCAGTTTCTCAAGCTTTTAAGATCACGATTATGATTCCATGATTGTGAATGTTTTAAGCAGACCCTTAATAAATCTAATAAAATCTCCACAGTAAGTCATTGACCTGTGCGTGTTCAACTCAATGTAAAGTCTGTTTAAATGTATAAAGAGCAGGTATAATAGATGTTGCTTGCACTTTAGAAATGTAGAAATCAGATTTGCTAAGCATTATGTTGTATTTTAATTGGCTTTATTTATGACTCTTCATGAAAGTAAATTTCAGTGAATCAGAAACAAGAGCTCTGTTCCGCTCTTGTTGACCAGTGCATCAAAGGATCTGAGAACATAACCTGCCGAATTACTGTCTTAAATGAAAGTGTCTCTCATTTTGCCCTTCTAGCTCTGCCAGGTTTGAGGGCTCCCTTAATATGGACCTGAATGAGATCAGCATGAACTTGGTTCCTTTCCCGAAGCTTCATTATCTCGTGTCAAGCCTGACCCCTCTGTACACGCTGGCCGACGTTAACATTCCCCCCAGAAGGTGAGGTCACAACTGGGTTCCGTTACCTGAGAGCTTGACTGCTTTTCAGGGAAAGTTGATACTAACTCAGGTTATTCGTATTGGTTTATTGATGAGAATCATATAAAATATAGTTGGTGACAGTCATTTCTCATTAGTCAAATATTTCTTTAGAAGTAAATTGTTTTAAAATGTCAGTATTAAACTGAAACTAAACCCGGAAACTAAATTTTTAGGCTTTTAAAGATTAATAGGATCCAACAGATTTGAATGCTGACTCCGTTGCCAGCAGTAAGATCTTGGGCAGATGTCTTAAATTCTTTGTCGTACTATCTGTGGGGTATATGAAGTGTTATGCTTTAGACTCTTACCACAGCCAAGCACCATGGGAGGCTTTGATATTATATAGTAGCTGTTGCTTATCATTTCCAGATCACTTCAAGTTGCTCTTAGTGCCAGGCATGATAACACACTCCTTTAATCCCAGGTCTCAGGAAGTAGAGACAGGCATATCTCTGTGAGTTAGGGGCCAGCCTGGTCTGCATGGTGAGATCCTTTCTCCAAAAGAAAAAAAAAAAAAAATGCTCTTGGACTGGGCAGGGTAGTGCACACCTAGTACGAGCTCTTAGGGGCTAGAGGAAGGATGTTCATGGGTTCCAGGCCAGCCTGGAATACATAGTGATGCTGTCTCAGAAAGACAAACACCTGTCTGGAGGTGTCTCCCAGTTGATAGAGTGCTTGCTTGCCTAGCATTCATGAAACCCCGGGAAGCCCCCAGAACCCACATGATGGCTCACAGCTATCTATAACCCCAGTTCCAGGGGTTCTGATGACCTTCTGTGGCCTCAAAGATCACCAGGCACAGACAAGCACACAGGTAAAACATACATTCATTTAGCTTATAAAGTGATGGTGAGCTTCAAGAGCGCGTGCTAGGGTTCGCTATTGACAGAGAGGTTCAGCTAGACCCTCGTAGGAAGACTGGAATGAGAGGAGAAATTAAAGGCTTATTTATTGTCCTCTTTCATACAGTTCGAATTTTTATTTGATGTGTGCTGTGGTGTGTTTGAAGGGCAGAGAAAAACTTGTAAGATTGAGTTCTCTCCGTCATCTTGGCAATGGTGGGTCCCAGGAGTTGAACCCAGGTTGTCAGGCTTGACAGCAAGTTCCTTAACCTGCTTGCTAAGCCATCTTGCGGGCCCAAAGGGTCTTTGTTGTTGTTTTAAGGTTCTTTTTTTTTTAGTTATGTGTATGTTGTGGGTGTGTATGTGGGAGTGAGTGCAGGTGCCTACAGAGGCCACAGACAGCAGATCCCCTGGAGGTGTGTTGTAAGCTGCCCTGTGTGGGTGCTGGGAATCAAACTCAGTGCTCTGCAAGAGAAAGACATCCCTGTAGCCGCTGAGCCATCTCTCCAGCCCTCATACACTCCTTTTATATGGTTAAAATTTTGGCAAGGTAACAGTTCTATATTTAATGAATATTACAAGTGATATTAGTAAATTTTATTTAAGCGAATAGTTGTACCAGGCATAGATAGGACTCCTTCTCTGCCAGGGATCCTGTGATGATCTCAACAAGAGAAGCCGTGTGTAGAATTCGGATCACAGCATTGACTAGGATCGTTACAACTTATCCTGTTTAAGAAGAATGAGCGTTGTAATTTGGACACACCAGTGTAAATTGGTAGTAAACTCTTTTTTTGTTTTGTTTGTTTGGTTTGGTTTTTTGTTTTGCTTTGGTTTTTCATATCTTCAAGACAGGGTTTCTTTGTGTAGCCCTGGCTGTCCTGGAACTCACTCTGTAGACCAGGTTGGCCTCAAGCTCACAGAGATCCACCTGTCTCCCAAGTGCTGGGATGTGCCATCACCGTCCAGCAGCAGTGAACTATTTTGTAATGAAATTTGTATATTTAAAGTTAATCTTTATACCTAAACTCAGCATAATGAAAGGAACATGTTTGACTTGATCCACCGACTTGACTATTTCAAAGTCAGTGAAGTAATCTGTTCAGTATATTTAGTCAGATAATACTTGTATCCATGTTTTTAATTTTAGTCATGACAATTTGTGCTGGCAGTTTTTCTTTAGTGTGCTAGTAAAAATCCCCAAGGAACTTTTAAATGTTGCACCGACTGGTCTTGGTGTCGTTGTCTGTTGAGGGTTTCCTGGGTTTTGTTTGGTTTTCTATCTCAGCTGTAGTGCATGGAACCCACAGTCATCATGCCAGTGTGCAGTTTCACATCATGGTCCATGTAGAAGAAAGGTGTGTTTTGATGAGCACTGGCCCTTTCCTTGTAGATTGGATCAGATGTTTTCAGACGCCTTTAGTAAAGATCACCAGCTCATCCAAGCAGACCCCAGACATAGTCTCTACCTCGCCTGTGCCCTCATCGTTAGAGGAAACGTACAGATTTCCGATCTTCGCAGAAATATTGAAAGGTTTGGCTTTTATTTTTAAGATAATTTATGCGTTTGGGACAATGTAGTAGTTAAGAAAGCCTGTGTTCAAATTGCCATAAAGCGTGACCTTAGGTAAGTGACTCTTCAGGTACAAAGCCCTGTTTTATAAGCAGTTGATGAAGTGTAGGTCCTTCATCATGCCGTCACATGATGCTGCCAGTTGTAAGCACAGATGGCAGATTCCAGCGGCCCAGCTGGACCCATGTTGCTGCTCATGGCCCTGTTTAGCCTCTGTGGACCGAGCTGCTGTAAGGTGGCATTTTTCGTGACTTAGTTCTTACCTTTGTACTCAGATTAAAACCCGCTCTGCAGTTCGTCTCCTGGAATCAAGAAGGCTGGAAGACTAGCTCGTGTTCTGTGCCGCCTGTGGGCCACTCGCATTCATTGTTAGCTTTAGCAAATAACACATGTGTGAAGCCGGCCTTCATGGAGCTGCGAGAAAGGTTCATGCGGCTCTACAAGAAGAAGGTAAGTACGCTCCTTCGTGACTGCTTTTATTTTGGCTAAGAAGTATTAGGCCAGTGGGAATGAGGGCTAAAGCTGTCCGGCATATTTCTTACCAGGTTCCAATCCTAGAGAAGTTTGCCTGAGCTATTTCAAATATAAATGAGAAGTTCCATGTATTTATAGGATTTGGGCAATATACTAATTTTGTTTTTAAAAGATATTTATTCAGGGCCGGAGAGATGGCTCAGTGGTTAAGAGCACTGACTGCTCTTCCAGAGGTCATGAGTTCAATTCCCAGCAACCACATGGTGGCTCACAACCACTTGTAATGGGATCCAGTGCCTTCTTCTGGTGTGTCTGAAGACGGTGTAATCAATATATAAAATGAATAAAATAAATCTTTAAAAAAAAAAAAGATCATTTATCCTTCGACAGTTTCACACGTGTGCAGGGCGTTTTTTGAGTATTTTACCCCATACTGCCCTCGCTCACCCTCCTATTCCCTTTGGACCCCCCTTTTCTAACAAGTCCCCCTCCTACTCTCCTGTCCTGTCCCCCCCTCCCCTCCCCCCTTCTCTCTCTTTAATGACACTGAGTTTGGGGTTTTACTGAAGCATATGTAACTGACCAGTGGCTACATCACTGACCAAGAATGGCTTCCCCTTCCGTAGCTCTGCATTAGAGGTGGGGCCTCATGAGCCCTTCCTCAGTCCATGTTAACCACTGACAGGCGTCACCTTGTGCAGGGAACCACAGCTGCTGTGAGTCATGAGCACCGTGGTGTGCCATGTCCAGAAGCACACGCTCACATGATGCTCTCCCGTGCTCTGGCTCTTAGGTTCTTTCTGCATGTCTTCTGCAGTGTTCTCTGAGCCTTGGTGAGTCAGAGGTATGGGGGAAGGGATTCTATCATGTCCATTTGTAGCTAAGTGCTCAGTAGTTGCTTATTCCCCACGCTTGGACCAGTTATGAGTCTCTTGCACCGTCCATTGGAAGAAAGGAAAAAATGCTTTTGTGGCCAACATTGCGAACTAATCTATGGATATAGATATAAATGAACAGTTTTATAGCATGTCCATTTAGCAAAACCATGGTAAAAGATGCATATCCTATAACCTTCTGAGTCCTGGGCTTTTGGCCTGGCTTACAGCCAAGCCCTGGAGGGAATCTCATCCAGTCAGAAACTGGTTGATTGCCCCATGACCAGCCACGGCCCTCTTGTACTGGTGGACACATCTTTAGGTACAATATTTATTTGACGTAAGTTCCCGCTTCCATTTTAAAGCTGATGGCCTATGGATGTTTTTAATGTATTTAATCGTTTGCTATTTCCTACATACATAGAGCCTGCTTTGATCATATTTCCCATCATCCTCTCTTTCCCCTCCATCTGAACTCCTTCTGTTCTCAGAGTCTTCCTCCTACTTTTGGTGTGTATGTGTGTGTCGTACCCCACTGTAATTAGGGGTCATTGAATGAGCGTGGATAGGGGTTACTTAAGGCTTCTTACAAGTGGGCATGCCACCGAGTCCTGTGCACCCTTTTCCCCAGCAACCATTAGCTGCTATAGCTCCCAAGGAGAGATGGGCAGAGGACCTATAATCTTAGCAAGATTTGCTAAACTTTTATGAGTTCCTGAGATGGTAATTGTGATTTTTCACTTACAGGCTCACCTCCATCACTACCTGCAGGTTGACGGGATGGAGGAAAGCACATTTACGGAAGCTGTGTCCTCTCTGTCAGCGCTCATACAGGAGTACAGTGACCTCGATGCCACAAAGAGCATGCCTGTGCCAGATGTGCCCAGGCTGAGCGTGGCCTTGTGAGGGAAGAAGCTAAGAAAGCAATTGTTACTGTTTTCTGCCCAATGTGTTTTTCACAGTGTCAGGAAGTATTTTATCTAAAATAGTTTCTATTTAATTACAATTTTTTATACCAGTGTGTGGTATCACTTCTAGCAATTTGCCAAAATTAAGATAAGAAAGAGCCCGACATGGTGGCGCATAAATGTAATCCCAGTGTAGCTGACATGCAGAAGGACATGCATTCAGGGCCAGCCCGGGCTACGCAGCGAGTGCCAATGTAAAATTGTTCGTGCCTTTGCTTTGTCTGTATCTCTGTTTGCAGGCCTTTCCACAGTGATAAGGACCTCAGGGAAGATGGACATATCCCTGTATATCCATACTTTATGCTTTCCTACTGTCTAAATGCTAGGAGCGAGTGTGGGTCCTAGGAAGCAGGACCATAGTATATATAATGGAGTTTTTGTTCTTTGAGTGATACCATGTTTATAGTCCAAAGAATCACAACTTGCATCTAGTCACTTTTATACTAAACGGTTTAAAAGCAACGTGTAAATGGCTGCTTATGATGGTTGAGCATGTCACCGTTGCACGCTGGCATCTTGAGCTGAACTTTGTAATAAACGGTCATCAGGCACTGAAGTTCCTCCAGTCACCGCATCTCGCTTGAATTGTTAATGTTGTTTTCAGTACAGTTTATATTTCAAATCCATCGGTTGGTTTATCTTTCAAGGAAATAATCTTACGGGAAAAAGTCTTTTCAAAAATAATCTGGTGTGTGTATAAAAACTGCAATATTACAGTTTTGACAGTATCCAGACATTCTATTTTCTCCTTCCTAGAAGAATCTCAACTGATATTCAGAACAAGGCAATGGTGATTATAGATGCATTTATAATATCATCTTACGTATTTCTAAGAATCTTGCCATCCTCTACTAATTATGTGATAGGATCTGATGGACTGCATTGCCAAGTACAGAATAAAATTTTAAATTATGTCTTTTTATATCTATGTAAATGTTTCTTGAAACAGGGTTTCTCTGTGTGTAGCCCTGGCTGTCCTGGAACCCACTCTGTAGACCAGGTTGACCTCAAACTCACAGAGATCTGCCTTCCTCTGCCTCCCATGTGCCGAGGTGTGCATCACCACACCCAGCTAGATATTTTTCATTATGTATGGAATTCTTACCTAGAGCCATTTATCTGTATATTACATAATTATAGGCTATACTTGAGAAATGAGGTCTATTTAAAATTTTTCAAGCATTCTTTTTGTTTTATTAGTAAATGTTTTAGAAACTTTTATTGTCACAAATATAGCAAGCAAAGAATAGTCACTCTCTGTGTTTTGAATCCCTTAAGTAAGCTTTTCGCCTGTGTATCCACTCTGGGCTTTTCATTACGATGGATTGACTTAGCCTTAACCTTTCCTCCCTGTTGGGCTCTATAGAATCCTGAGCTCGGAAAATACATCTCCTGGCTCTCTGCAGTCCCTCTGACACACACAGGATGTAACCCACAGCATCTGCCACGTAAACGACCCTGCGCTGGGGCAGTCAAACCGAACAGTAATCATTTTAGACTTGTTGGGGACACAGCATCTCTTGTCCAGGCATATTCCACAGAAAGTGGGTCTATAACTCTGAGCACTTGAGCATCCAGAAAAAACAAATTTTTCAGCTCTGGGGAGTTGGAAAGTAGGTTGACATGTTTCTCCTCTGGGGATCTGGAAAGGGACAAAGTTCAAAGGTCATTCATGTTTCTCCTCTGGGGATCTGGAAAGGGCAAAGTTCAAAGGTCATTCTTGATTACAATAACTTAAGAGTTAGACAGAGTACCTTATACCAGAAATTAGATATACTTATTTCCTGGGCACTAATAATGTTGGGTTTCATATCTGAGACAAGCTGCTGAGGTGCCTATTAACCATATCAGAGCGGACCTGGCCTCCAGCACCCCTCAGTCACTACCTGTTACAGGGCATGGCTGGCATACCCAGCCCTCAACCCTGAACTCTCCAGCCCAGCGGCTGGGCTTCTCCTCCCACGGATGCTCTTCCCTGTATAATCCAGACATTTTGGTCACAGCTTTCTGTCCCTGCATTCCTCTGCGCACTCCCCGCTACCCCTGGCCCATCTCCCTGTGCGTATGGCAATATCCCAGGCCATTCTCTGAGGCCAGTGAACCCACCCAAGAGCTGCTCAAAATAAACCCTGCTTTTGTATTTTTAATTAATAAGTAATCTTAATTATAAAATCTATTAAACAGCTGTTTGTGACATGTAGGAAGGACCCTCCTCTCTATGAAGTGCTCTCGTCTTCCCTTTTATCATTCGATCAGATTTTCATGTTTCTTGTTCTTTCATTCAGTTATACAATAAATGAAAACTTGTTACCTCTCAAGAGCTATGTCTTACTCCGTGTTTATTTACCTAAGACTTAGCAAATTCCTCCTTACATCTCACGCAGTTTGGAGTGGACAGTAGATAGATGAATGAATGTGCTGTGTGCACGAGCAAAGTGTCACGGTTACACTGAAGGGGGCATCACGCTGCCCCTGTCATCAGACAGCACACATTTCAAAGTGACTAATATTTTCTTAGACCCGTGCTTTGTTAACTATGGACTCAACTCACCATCTTACTCCCAAAATGTCAAGTTCAGGATGTACATTAAAGAAATGCATTGAGGTAGCAAATTGATATGCTGTTTACTAATTTGGAAGCCAAGACAAATGGCTGTGTCTCTGAATTCAAGGCCAATCTGGTCTACATAGTGAGTTCTAATTCAGCCAGAGCTGTATAGAGAGACCCTGCCTCCAAAGAGAAAAGAAAAAAGATAATTCTCTTGCCTTAGCCAAGAAGTAGGACCAGCTCTACAGTTTTAAGATAACTAGGTCCTTTGGCATGCTCACTCTATAGCGCCCAGAGGGTTTTGGTGTGGTGGTCCTCCAAGACAACCAGTCATATGTAACTATGATCAGAACTTCTGTTTTCATAGCCGTGGTGTAACAACTGGAATTTTGTGTTCACCACTTTAGTTACACTTCTATAATTAATATGAGCAAGAAAAAAAGAATCCAAGAAAGGTCTACTCTGAAGGAGCAGTATGCATGGAGAGTTACAAAATACTGGACTGCTCAAGACCCACGCCGACAGGACACCTAGAGTGGTTAATGTCTCTCAAGGTGAAATTTCCCCTGCAGAGTTGAGCTAGATTACTACATACTACCCTCAGATGATTTGACTTTAGGAGTCAAGGTCAGGCAGTTTTGTTTGATGAGATCCAAGCATAACCCCTCCCTCCAGAGCATATGTGCATATTAACTCCTTAGCATTGAGGCATATTTCAGTCAGGTCTGCTCACATTTTACCTTCACCACCTTTGATGTGTCCCTGCGGCAGGGCTGGATGTAGCACAGCCTCTTTTCCTTTCTCAGTTCACAGTCGCTGTTTTCGTTGGTTACCCGATTAGAAATTCCCATGCCGCACGTTCTGGAGCAGGGAGTCCACTTTGTTGCTTGCACAAGACATTTTTTCTTCCAAGTAAGTGGGAGATGCCTGTAAGCTAAAATAAATGGAGGGGGTGCATAGGTATGCGTCTATGTACTTACCTGGACTCAGGTTTTAAACATTAAGTCCCCTTTCCTTTCCAGCTACCTAGATTACCTTCCAGTCAAGTGTGGTTTCCTAGAGGGTTAAGGCTCTTTACCTGTTTGTATCATTCTGCCTCACCCATTCCTCAGAGCTTCAGGCCTCATGTTCCAATCAGTGTCTGTTGTTTGGTCGATTTTTTTTTTTTTTTTTTAAGCAAATACAGAAGTAAACATTGGTAGGATTAGGGAATTCAGGGCATTAATCACAATAGAGCAGGCTTTCTTTCCTCAAGACATAGTGTTGCTATGTAGCTCACACTGCCCTCCGACTCGTGACCCGTCTGCTTTCTAGGCCTTAGGAACACAGGCATGTATCACCAGGCCTTGATGTAAACAATATGATCTTAGTACTTAAATTTCATGATACGTCAAAATCTGAAATGAAATCCTATTTAAGGATGAGATGATAAAATTAGTTCTCTTCCACGTTTTACAATCTGGCACACATGAGGCACACAGGCATCCGGGTGGATTGGAGGTCAGGTCAGTTCTGTGGTCTCTTCCCCCTTTATGTGGAGCTTAAATTCAGGTCAGCAGCCTTGTGTGGCAAGTCTCACAGGCCCATCTTAGGAAATTGTAACAAACTGAATTAAAGTTTTATATACCAAGTCACTGCAATTTCTATTGAATCTAGCTTGTCACATCCCCTTTTGTCAGGTCCACAGTATTCTCTACGCTTGCCACTTAAAGTCCCCTGTGAGATACACAGGGGAGCAACTGTGCGTGAGCGATGAGTGGGGAACTGGACACCCCCGCCCCCCACCCACTGCCTGCTGCTCGGAAGAAACCAGAAAGAAAAAAGGTAATGACTATTTCATCTCCATGAAAACCCATTATGAGACTGTTGTTGTACTCCAGTGAATCAAACCCTTGGCTCAAATTAGTAAACAGCATTTCTTTAATCCTGACCTTGACATTTTGGGAGTAAGGTGGTGAGTTGAGTCCACAGTTAACAAAGCACGGATCTAAGAAAATATCAGTCACTTTGAAATGTGTGCCATCTGATGACAGGGGCAGCGTGATGCCTCCTTCAGTGTAACCGTGACACCTTGCTTGTGCACATAGCTGAGCAACAGGAAGCAGAAACACAGATACGTGCACAGTAGACGATGGTTAAAGATTTCAATGCAGGAAGCAGATGAGAAGCCTGGAACCCATCGCAATAAGTAAAGGTAGCTTAGATTATTGTATGACTAATGACCCTGCTCACAGTAAAACAAGGCCTGCTGGTCAGGAATTTGCTTGACATTCATTTAAAGGCAAAGGAATTATGGGATTAATAAAACACAAGCTTAGTGTTTGTGAGCACTGAGAAAAGCAGAAGGGATTACTGCTGCCTGCTTTGTACTGACCCCGGAGAAGCTGGATCCCTGGTAGACCGTATTAGTTATCACATGAACGTTCTAAAGGCATATGCTTTCAGTGATGTCGTCTGTGAAAGCCAGGTTCCTGTGTGCTCACAAACGCAGGTTTACAGGTAAGCAATGGAGAGTCTTGGTAGACTGAACATACGCTTTGAAACCCTGAGGCCTAAATCTCAAATACCAAAGTTAGGAGATTGGCTCTGGTTTTTTGTAGCTTACTGTTTCAGAGTTCTTAGCAACATTAGTAATAGCATGCTGTTAGCTGACAGACCACGTAAACAATCGGTCATTTTTTTAAATTAATTGACATAACCAGAGTCCCTGAGGATTTATTTATTTTTATATTTTTAAATATCTAAAACTCATTTCTCTTATAATTTACTGGTTAAGAACATAATGAAGTAAGCCTAGAGGAGCTCCTGTCTGGAAAATTCGCCAGTGTGTGAGTTAAAACATCATTTACACCTGCAGCTAGGTGCTGAAGATAAACAAGCAGGAATCTTTTGACCTCATACATAGGTGACCAGATTTAAAGTGTTGAGATGCTAGAGTTGTTCCCACAGTTTTGAAAATGATATTTTGAACCTCAAAATGTGTTAATCCTCAAAAAAAAAAGTTTTATAAATCAACTTTCCATTTCTTTTGATACCATATAAAAACTTTGGAAACACAAGAACTGAGTGGTCAAACTTCTTGCCCATAGGTAGATTACAAATGACAGGTTTTTTAAAAGGTACTTGTGAACAGTATTTGTTCAGTTTTCCTAAGAAAGGGGGTGAGAAGAAGCAGAGGTGTAAGATTTTAGAAGTTTCCTGATCGAGTACGTTTTAAAAATCAGAATATTTTATTCTCAAAACCAAAATGTAAAGTTTTCTTCTCGGATACTCGGAATATACCTGCCTGAGGCAAACTCTTCAATGCTAAATCACTATAAATCTCTAGCCAGCAGCCAGTAAATTCTTACTGCCTGTGGCGCATAAAGTAATGGGAAAGAACCACAGGAGGTGATCCATGGGAAACAGCCCTGCTGAGGAGCACCTGGCATTGTTTTGTAGCTTGCTGAATGCCGCTGCTGCAAGAGTCCCCGACCACAGAGTGGTGGATCAGTCTTCCTTCCTCCTTTAGCTGCAGAACAGATGTTGCCAGCCAACTTGGAGATGAAGAGGGGTGTGCATCCAATGGCCCCACTCACACAGAGGCAACTGAACAGTGGGTGGGGCTGAAATACTTGGCCGTTCTGATAATGGACCCTGTTGAACTCACATCCAACTGCCACAAGATCTAAAAATAATAATAATAATAATCAAATTATCAAAAAAAGAAAGAAAACTAAGTACTATATAGTTTGGTTGGTTAGACCTACTCCTGTAGTTAATTTCTTAAACCTCCTTTAGAATCTCCTTCACAGAAACATCTACAAAAAGGTTTGTCATGTACTATCCACATATGACTTAGTCCCAGCACTTCGGAGGTCTGCAGATCTCAAGTTCAAGGCCAGCCAGGTCTACAGATTTGAGTTCTAAGGTATCCAAAGCTATACAAAGAAATCCTTCTAGAAAAAGAAAGAAGAGGAAGTAGAAGATGAGGAGGAGTCCTAAGCCTTCAGTGAAATGGTTATAAGTGGTTGATACCTGATGAGACAGTTGTACTCAGATACACAAGCCAGAATGCATCCATAGGCAGTCTGGAGAAACAGTTCCCCTGTAGTACCTGCAAGGTTACTGAAAACAGGAGGAGGCATGGATGTCCTCCAAGGGCTGCTCTTCCCTTTCAGGATTGCAATTTCAGTGTGTCCCACCAACCCCTCAGGAATGGCTGGAGTATTTTTAAAGATTCTGAAAAGTCAAAACTCTTCAAGACACTGGGATGTGATAGGCATCGTCTCTGATGTGTGACATCATCAGTGGGACAGAGTTAGCCACGGCTGAAACTGATGTCTTTTTTTGGTTTTTCGAGACAGGGTTTCTCTGTGTAGCCCTGGCTGTCCTGGAACTCACTCTGTAGACCAGGCTGGCCTCGAACCCAGAAATCCGCCTGCCTCTGCCTCCCGAGTGCTGGGATTAAAGGTGTGCGCCACCACTGCCCAGCGAAACTGATGTCTTAGCATATCTTGGGCAGCACAGGCTGTGTTCTGCCTTTCCTGCACTTGCACTTAGAATAATAAAGCTGCCGTAACGGTGTTAAGTAGCAGAGTAAAGTATGCTAACTTTATTAAACCCTACCCATTTATATTTAATATTCCGTATTGTAGGGGGGATTCCCCCTAATTATTTGATTGGCTGATAAAGACGACAAGAAGCCAATCGCTGGGCGAAGATAAGGAAGGAGGAGGGTTTTCTGGGTCCGACATTGGAAGAGGGGACACGAGAAAGGAATGGCCTTTTCAGCGAACTGGAGAGGGAGAGGATGTGCAGGATATAGGCCAGGGAATTGTCAAACCCGGTGTCACCTTCTGCCACCGGAAGAATTTCCAACATAGAATAGATGATGAGTTTAGGACATGCCCAGCAGTTGTGTCATTCTGGTTAATTTTAAAATTAAGATTGTCTGGTGGTTTCCATTAGCAACGATTCAGGTGGGCCAGTGAGAGGGCACAGTCTTGTGGCCATCGGCAGAGCTAAGCTGCAAGGGTGGAGTTGGTTGAACACTCCAGGCATTCTAGGGGGTTGGGGAGGACGCAAGCTAGCAGTTCAGCGGAGCTGAGCCAGACTGGGGTGGACACTGGCAGAGCCAAGCACGGGGAACTAGGGCCAGATGGCCACTTGGAGCTAGCCATGGGGGCTGGGCCAGGCCGCCATTGCTGACACCTAGCCAGAACAAGCGTGGGTGTTTTCAAAATTACACGCTACACCATATGACAAAGTAAATCAAGTATTCAGTATGCAAAAGTACAATCGTGGTCTGAAGGAAGATATTACTGTTAGAAGACAAGGAGTCAGGCCCACAGTCGGAACATTTCCTAAGTGGCTCTCAGATAAGCCACGGGTG
>JADRCH010000292.1:1734769-1753274 GCA_019843965.1 Rhynchomys soricoides
CCTAAGTGGCTCTCAGATAAGCCACGGGTGTTCAGACCTGGGTACTGTGGAGGGATTTTCTTGAAAGTGAAGAGTCACTCCTCTAAGTCACTTCTAAAAAAAACAGCTCAAAGTGATTGTTGCCAGTGATGGATCTCACACTTCTAAGTAAAAAGATTTGGGGAAAGTGATATTCACCGCTGAGACTTTTCTAGCAGATGTGGTAACTTTTTGCTGAGAGTGATGGTTTAAACACATACAGTCTGACTAGGTACACAATAGGAAATTGGCACTTTCCAGAAACCCAGAGACAAAACCATGGAGGAGTCAAACACCAACTGCAAGTGGCTTTGTATTTGTCTTTGTTTTTGAAGAGAGAGTCTTCCCCTCTGTTCCATTCTTAGTGCCCACATGGCAACTCCAGTCTCGGAGGATCAAGTACCCTCTTCTGACAGCTGAGAGGGGCCAACTGCATGTGTGGTGCACAGGCATACAGGAAAGCTGAACAACCATACACATAAAAATTTAAAAAAATAAAATTTAAAACGGTTTTCCCATGTAACCCAGGCTGGCCTCAAACTCCCAATCCTGCCTCAACCACCTCAATGCTAGAATTATGTATGAGACAGCTCCAGTGAGTTTGGGTATTTTATGGTAGAATTAAAGTTCACTGATTTCGTCTTAGATCCCATGATGCAGCTAATTTCTAAGGAGCTACCATGTGTCACACTTGAATACATCAGAAGTATGTGTGTGAGGGTCTACAAAGCATGCTGACATGGCCCACCCTCTTCTAATTGTGTCTGTGTGGAGCCGTTTTCCTCAGATTTCAACCACAAAAACAACAGCTTGGAGAAGCAGCAGATGGAAGGATCTGCTCACCTACTGAGCCAGACATTAGGGAGGTTTATGGTAAAACAAAAATGGCTTTCTCCTCACTAAAATTTTCTTTGCTATCACTAATGGTTTTAAGAAAATGTATTACTCCTATCAGCTCGTAGATGTGTTACATTAAACGAACTTTTAATTACAAATCCATTGACTATCAATTGACAAGAAGCTTACATTAGCAGAAGCTCCAGTAGCTCCAGCCCTCAGTGATTTCTAAGACTTTAGAACAGAAGATTTACAGCCGGTGTTCTTAGTCAGAGATCAGCAAATTTTCTATAAAAGCCCGAATAGCTTAGTCATTCCAGGTTTCATGGTCTCCACACTGGTCTGCCTCTGTGCAACAGGGAGAGACTCTGCAAACAGCGGAGCTGCGCTCCAACGAGGTATCAGCTACAAATCAAGCTGTGGTCTAGGTCTACCCCTGACCAATAGTTTGAGGCCCTGCATATTCCCACTTGAACTTCCCTGTGGTGGCTAGACGTCTCTACTGAGGTGAGTATTTGTCATTCTGGACTATTGTCAGCATGCTGTTGCGTGGTCTGAGTCAGATGTGAACTGAGACCCAGAGAGCCCAGAATCAGGTTCTGCTTTGCAAATGCTCAGGGATGAGAACAAGGACCTGGTGGTTAGTCAGATGGAGAATAAAGCAGAAAGTGAATAACCACGTCTACGTCCTTGTGTTTTACATCACCCGTGTTAAAAGGATTATCATCTCCTTACAGGAGCAGCTGAATTCAGATTTATTTCACAGTATTAACAAAAGCTGCCATTTTGAAGTCAGACCCTATAGACATAATCTTTTCTATATTCTATCATGAAGGACAGCTACCTGAGACAGGTTTGGTGGCATGTGCCTTTAAATCCAGCACTCAAGGCAGGGGCAGGTGGATCTCTATGAGTTCTAGGCCAGCCTGGTCTATATAAGAAGTTCCAGGACAGCCAGGGTCAAGTAGGGAGACCTTGCCTCAAAAAAAAAAAAAAAGAAAGAAAGAAAGAAGAAAAAAAGAAACAATAACTCAGCTGAGAACTACATTATAACTTTAATACAATAAAAAAATAATAGGCTTTCAAATATGTATCTATGGACTTCATATGTCATCCAGTAAAACTGAGTCATCCCACAGATGCACAAAATCTAAATTCGCCGGGCAATGGTGGCGAATGCCTTTAATCCTAGCACTCGGGAGTCAGAGGCAGGCGGATTTCTGAGTTTGAGGCCAGCCTGGTCTACGGAGTGAGTTCCAGGACAGCCAGGGCTACACAGAGAAACCCTGTTTCGAAAACCAAAATAAAACAAAAAACAAACAAAAATATCTAAATTCATCTTGTATTTAGCCAAACTGAATTCTCCACACTGAATTAACAGTTATAGGGGGAGAAATGTGTCTCAGTTCAGCCTTTTCCAATGAGTCCAGAAGATACTTACATGCACACACGCCTGTCTCGTACCTAGGCTTGTCCCCCGAGTAGTCACAGTACAGGCCTTTGTGTGGGTCACAGATCTCTGCTTCGTTACACATGTCTCCTGGTTGCTTGGCACAGATTTTGCAGCATCCACAGCCGTCCTTCACCAAGCTCACCCCAGGAGGACAAGTAGGCTTCTGAGGGGGGCATCTGCAGGGCCAGTGGCAGACTTCTTTACGCTGATACACTTCCAACTCTGCTCCAGGGGTCGCCTCCGGAGGCACACTGCCTTGTGCGCTGCAGCAGAGCTTCATTTGGTGCTAAAGGCGAAATTAGAGGAGAAGATCCTGAGACAACTCATGGAGGAGATATGTGCCAAACAGTTGGGCTACAGTCTGGTAAGTTTCAACATCAGTATTTGGCACGGCCACTCCTGACTTCAATTGGTTTCTAAATCATCCTTCTTCCCCTCCTCTCCTCCTCCATCGCTGCCAAGCTAGCCCTCAGTGTCCTGTGCTGCGTAGCTTTCATCCTCCTGATGTTTGCACCGAAGCATCTTAGTTATGATCTCTCCTCTCCCTCACCTCTCAAGCAGCTCACTCTTCTGAGCTCACTAAAAGGGTCTGCTTAACTGCGCCACCTAGATGGACCACACTCTGTTCTCCTCCAGTCTTTTGTTTTTCCTACTTAAGCAAATGTATTTTCCCCCAAAAGACTTTATACATTGGGTCATGCTGGGCTCACACTTTAACATCCAATCTCATTGACAAATCTTGTTGGTCACACCTTTAAGACATACCACCACCACACCACCTGACCTCCTACCTCGATCCTACCTCTGTGGTCTACCACTATTAGTTTTTCTTGGGTGATTAGAAAAGCTTCCTATGTAGTCACCTTTACTCAGCATTCAAGTCAGCTTGTGTCACTCCAGGCTCCCAGGGCACGACACGAGTCCCTGGAGCTTCAGTGTAAAAGTCTTTTCCTTGGTTTATCACACTGGCCCACCATCCCAGATCTCTCAGCCGGTTAGCCTATGCTGGAAGGCACCCTAGACACTTGAGCTTTGTTACTTTGTTGCATTGCTCTGTTCTGCAGCCTTCCGAGCTTTGTTACTTTGTTGCATTGCTCTGTTCCGCAGCCTTCCGAGCTTTGTTACTTTGTTGCATTGCTCTGTTCTGCATCCTACCACCTGGCAGTCCTGCTCACCGCCTCATCTTCTATTTTCTTCCATGCTTTACACCTGCGAAACTGAATTCTCAGCAGAGACATCACCACTGACCTGCAGGCCCACACAGCTGACTACCCAATGGGCATTGATACCCAAATGTCTTCCAGGAAAAACCAGGGTTCAAAACTCATCCTGTACCTAGGCAGTGTTTGAAGTCAGACAACTTAGAGTCATCCAAGCTCCTCTCCCTCATGTTCTTTGGTCTATTCTTTCCCATTTCACAGTTACTAAATACCATTGTACCTGATTGTTTTACCCTCGGTGGTCCCCACTGTCTGTGGCTTACCATGCAAACTTGTGAGCAGGGGACCTTCAAGTCCTGCCTGCCCTGGCCTGGCTACCCCTCCATACGCTATCTACCATGCCCTACTGTTTACAAGACACCATGTCACATTCTCTTCCCTGGGGGGTCTGTCTGGATAAAATATGCCATGGGGGAATATGGGTATATTTATACCTTTTTCCCTGCTTGCTTCTTGGTCCACTGCAGTGTGAGCAGCCTCTGCCATCGTGATCTGAACTGTTCTACCACCTGAATTTATCCCACCATGAAGGGTAGAGCTCTATGAAACCATGAGCCAAATGTTTCTGTCAGACATTTTGTCCTTAGCAATGCAAAACTGACTAATATTCTCCTTCATAAAATGTCCACTCTCCAAACTGTCCACCCGAAAATGTTTCTTTTTCCAGTCTTGAAATATCTTTAGACCATCTCAGAAATTAAAGGGTAACACTGGGGGAAATCCATGAATAAGAGAAAGTTGGGCCAGTGGTCTGAGAAGAGTGAAATGTTACACAGAAAAGAGGTGACTTAGCTGAAGAAGCAAGACGGAGGGCAAAGTTACCCAGAGATGATGCTAACAGGAAAGACAAACTCCCATGCTATCAACCTAGAATTCTGTGTTTGGTGAGCCTAGCATAAATAAAAGCAAATGGGGCTGAGGAGATGGCTCCGTGGAGAGTTTTCATTGCAAATATGAAGACAGGAGTTCAGAAGCCATGTAAGCCACATACCACAAAGAGCATGCATCTGTACCCCAGCAACGCAGAGCATGTGTCTGTACCCCAGCAATGCAGAGCATGCAGCTGTACCCCAGCAACACAGAGCATGCGTCTGTATCCCAGCAACGCAGAGCATGCAGCTGTACCCCAGCAACACAGAGCATGCGTCTGTATCCCAGCAACGCAGAGCATGCAGCTGTACCCCAGCAACGCAGAGCATGCAGCTGTACCCCAGCAATGCAGAGCATGCAGCTATACCCCAGCAATGCAGAGCATGCATATGTACCCTAGCAATGCAGACCCCAGCATACCAGACGGGAGGTAGAAACAGGAGAGGCCCAGAAGCTCGTGGGCCACCTGACCCACATAAGCCAGGACAGGAGAACTGTCTCAACCACAGTGAAAGGTGAGAAACAACATCCAAGTGGCATGCGCACAGAGAATTTTTTTAATGAAGGAATAAAAATTTCCAGATAAAAACAGATTTTTGTCCCCTAGCAGACTCACCTCACAAAAATTACCAGGGAAATTGTAATAGATTGTAATGTAAAAGTACACAAAATAGTACTCACAGAAAAAAGAAACTACATTGACAATATAAGGAAGTTTACATGTTTTTCATCTCAGACATTTTGTTTTAAAAGTAACATCTTGAGACCACAAGAATGAAGCAAGAGAATGTTCTAAAAACACAGCTGAACTTTGGGACAGCTCTGTGATCTTAACTAATTTCCTATTGGCTGTTCTTTGAGTATCAGTTTTCTGTGAAATGAATTTAATATGCACTTGGGACAGTTGTTTAGAGAGTTTTGATTAAGATATAGACTAAATGTCTGGCATAGTGTTTGGCATCTAGTGGATATTCACCATATCGGCGATGTCACCAAACCCTTGTAAGAGTGCCTGTAACCTCTCCTGAAGGGATCATGTTTACAGCCATGGCCACAGTGCTGCCCATCCGAGAGCTGGGGTAGACTCTGTAAATAGAAGGGAACACTAGTGGACTGTTCACACACACACATCGCAAGAAGGCTTCAGAGTGTCCACCTCAAAGGGGAAATGTCGAGCATCTCTCACGAAACTCCCAAGCTAAAACTGAACTTTCTGGAAAGGAAAATGGCTCCCCAGGTCTCATTAAATAAAAGCTTAGTTTAGGGGTAGGAACAGAAGAATCAGTTCCCCAGGCTTGCAGGCATCCAGTCTAGATGAAACCGCAAGACTCAGAGTCAGTGAGAAACCCTGACTCAAAAAATAAGGTGGGGAGTTAGAGGCAGGTATCCGATGCTATACACTGACCTCCATACAGACACACAGACATGAGTACACGCATGTGTGCACACACGCCATACGTACACACACCCCTGGTCATCATTGCTCACAAGTGGACTCTGGGTCCACAAGTGTCATTAGTATGCTAACCTGATCAATGGATCCACACATTCGTGGATTCTCAGTTGAACAGACAACTGGAAGGCAGTACCTTACTGAAGTCCATCATTAGGGCTGTATCGTTACATCGTCTCCTGCCTCTGTTAGCTTACAGGTGATTCCACTAGGCTCCTCTCATGGACCCAACATCGCTTACATCATCGCCTGCCACCATCACCTGCCCCTGCCACCAGGTGCACCAGGATTGCCCATCACCCAGCTCTTTCTGTTCTTCACATTCTCTCTCCCCCTTTTTACCTTCAGAGCCCCTTCCTCCCTTTCTGCTCCCCCCTGACCCATCACGGTTCACTTGCTGCTTCTACTCCTCCCCCCAGGTCCTCACTTCTCTCCCTTCCCCCAGTAAACTCCCTTTGTACCAGATCCGTTGCATAATGGTATAGTTTCTCAGGGGGCACACCTTGGCACGGGCTGCCAAGGCACCCCCTTGGCTCTTTATATTCCACAACAGCCTCTTCCTCCGGTTTCTGTCTGTTTGTGAGGTAAGTTGCCTCCTCTGTCACACACCTCCTTTTTTATAAAAGATTTATTTATTTCCTGTATGCGAGTACACTGTTGCTGTCTTCAGACACACTAGAAGGTGGCATCGGATCCCCATTACAGATGGTTGTGAGCCACCATGTGGTGGCTGGGAATTGAACTCAGGACCTCTGGAAGAGCAGCCAGTGCTCTTAACCACTGAGCCGTCTCTCCAGCCCTATCACAAGCTTCTGCTGTCCTGTCGTGTCTCATAGAGGCTGAAATGTCCAGCCAACAACCATGAACTAAAACCTCTAAAACCAAGAGCCAAAATAAACCTTCCCTTCCCTCCCCAAAACAAAAACACACATCCTTAAGGCAAAATTAAACACAAAATGATATTTTCTGGTCTAAGTACAATGTCTTTTTGTGTTTGCACTTGTTTTCTGTTCTTCCCCCCCCCCTTCTCTCTCTCTCTCTCTCTCTCTCTCTCTCTCTCTCTCTCTCTCTGCTGGAATATTTGCTGTTTAAGAACACGTCCTAGCCCTCAGTTGACAGTGACCCTCTGCCTCTCCTTAGAGCATAGAACAGGAGCTGGGTGCACAGCTTCTGAAGAAAAGCACTCCAGCTGTGAGAGGGAAGAATCCATCACTGAGATCCTCCTTAGCAGCTTCTGAAACCTCACACTCCTAGACAGTATAACAATGTCTCTTATTGCATAAAATCCCTCTGCTGCCCAGGCTAGGCTCAGCACTAACTCCATACCCTAACCTGTTTTCTATGTCACCGGAGGAGGTAACGTCACCAAAAGAGGTAAGAGCTCTGGCCTCTGTGCCAGCAATGACCTTCACCATGTAAATAAATCAACAAGTAACTCTGCTTTAATCTTCTCATTCAAAAGCACTAAGGCAATGAAGTGCTCATTTTAAATTAAACTTCATAGGCTCTGCCCTCTGAGATACTTAGAGCTTCCACAGACAGATTCACTCACAAAAGGTGAGAGCCAAGGCTCAAGAAAAGATAAAGTAATAGTAAATTCTTAAAACTAAATGTTCCTACCTAAGTGTTCCTTCCAAACATGGACAGGCTTAGCTGGGGGAAAAAAAAATCATTCCTAATGCCCCTCCCCCCACACACACTTTTTTTGCCAGGGGCTCTTTGCACACTTCAAGCTCTGGAAAGATGAGCCCGTGCCTGTAACCTCTCCTGAAGGGATCATGTTTACAGCCGTGGCCATCAGTGCTGCCCATCCAAGAACTGGGGTAAACTCTGTAAATAGATAGAAGGGAACACTAGTGGACTGTTCATACATCGCAAGAAGGCTTCAGAGTGTCCACCTCAAAGGGGAAATGTCGAGCATCTCTCATGAAACTCCCGAGCTAAAACTGAACTTTCTGGAAAGGAAAATGGCTCCCCACGTCTCATTAAATAACCACCCGTATGTTTCCCCCATCTCTACCTTGCCGGTTTACTTTGGACCTGAAGATGTACAGCTGGAGTATGAATGTGAAACAAGGACTTACCTGTGTCAGCCCAGTAATGAACAGAGTGCATAAGAGGAGCCTATGCATGATGCCGGACCGTGGGAGGATGGAGAGATGGAGACACGCTGGGCACAAAGCTCCCCTGTCTCCTGCACAGGGAACCACGTCTGTCTCCACCTCCTGGGCTTCAGACTCCCAGGCTGCACTTTCCGTCTGAGGAGCTGTTCCAGTGCCCTGCGTATTTCATTAGACTTCTAGAAGCTCCTTGGGTCTGCACAGTGTGCTTGCGTGTGTCAGGAGAGGCCAGCGCCCTCCTACAGGGACTCTGCAAGATCAAATGGAGGCTTTTCTCTGAGGGAGGACTGGAGCCCTGTTCTTGAGATCCAAGTTTGTCTTCCAGTAGACTGGTGGCCTTTCCCACCTTGCCCTTGGTCTCTGTGATTTCTCTGTCCGGTGTCGGTCCAGTTTCTCCCCTTTTGGTGTCACCTGAGTTTCAGTCCTACCAACAACAGATTCTATGGGCCTTTCCCGAGCTGGTAGCTCCCAGCTCACTACCTCTGAGCAGCCCCCACCCCACCCCATGTCACCCTATACTCCGACACATCTCACCCATGGGGCAACATTAAGGAGTAAACCTAGTGGGTGTGAGTGGACTCCTCACAGTACATTTGCTTAAACTAAGCCCCTGTCGGCAGTTGCAGTTTTGTGGGAGACAATGGAAAAGTTAACCCCAGATTTCCCCAGTCTAGGACCATTCACATTCATGAAATAGTGAAATTATATTTTTTAATTTTATGAAACACAAGATACCCATTAATACATAATGCATTTGTTTTTATGTATCAGTTAAAACAATCTTTAAAAATCTAAAAAGTAAGTTACTATGAATTTGTGGGCACACACACACATGTGGCCACCAGCCTGTCCCCTCCTGTGTTGTCACCAAGACCTCTGTGTATCCTTCTTGACCTTTGTTCTTTCTCTGTCCAAGTCTTGTCTTCCTGAAGATCTAGCAAGCAAAACCTACCTTCTCTCACCTCTTCTCCCTTTGGCTTGTCACATGGTCTACAGTATCTTGGCCTCTTTCTTCTCCTGAACTCATTGCTTATCCTTATGAGCATGAAGTTAGCACATAAGTAAGGCCTCCCACTGTGGAGACCACTGGATGTCTGGTGTTCCTACAGAGCCATTAGTGCCATAAGCATGCACACAACCATAGTAGTTAGCCCACTGTGCACTGGGTCACCTGGATGGTACCTGTTTTAGTTAGGGTTTTACTGCTGTGAAGAGATACCATGACCAAGGCAAGTCTTATAAAGGACAACATTTATTTGGGGCTGGCTTACAGGTTCAGAGGTTCAGTCCGTTATCATCAAGGTGGGAGCATGGTATCATCCAGACAGGCATGGTGTAGGCAGAGCTGAGAGTTCTACATCTTCATCTCAAGGCAAACAGGATAAGATTGACTTCCACAAAGCTTGGATGAGGGTCTTAAAGCCCACGTCCACAGTGACACACCTAATCCAACAAGGCCACACCTCCTAATAGTGCCACTCCCTGGGCCAAGTGTTCACAAACCTTGTAGTACCCTATTTGGTTACCATCCTAAGGTATTGGATCAGTTACTTTTCATTCTGCTAAAATGTCTGACAAAAGCAACTTGAAGAAGAAGGGCTTATGTTGGCTCACACTTTGAAGGTACAGTCAATCAAGGCAGGGAAGTCCCGGCAGGAGCATGAGGCTGCTGCTCATACTGCATTCACATTCAGGAAGTTGAGACAGAAGTCAGAGCTCATTTTGCTTTATCCTTCAGGACCATGCTGCCTATATCCAGGGTGAATCTTCCTGTCTTTAGTAATCCTTTCTTTCTTTCTTTCTTTTTTTAAAAAAAAAAACAATTAGTTCCCCTCCCCCCCAGTGGAGTCTCACCAGATATACAGATCACTCTTTTCTTTTCTTAAGGATTTATTTATTTATTTATTATGTATAAGTACACTGTAGCTGTCTTCAGACACACCAGAAGAGGGCATCAGATCTCATTACAAATGGTTGTGAGCCACCATGTGGTTGTTGGGATTTGAACTCATGTCCTCTGGAAGAGCATTCAGTGCTCTTAACTGCTGAGCCATCTCTCCAGTCCCTCTGGTAATTCTTTCTAAAAAAAAAAAAAAAAAAAAAAAAAAAAAAACCTATAGATCGAAGGAAGGACATATTTTGTAATTGATCCCAGAGGCTGCCAAGTTGACAATCAAAATTAACCATCCCTAGGGTATCCTGCTCCTTGAGAATTAAGACAAAACCCCATAGTGGCTCAGTGGAAGAAACTGTTCCTGCTTCTGGTCCAGTCCGATCTTTCTCTTTTGATTTGTCCTGGTTGAATGATCATCTGGCATTTGAATCCCCAGGCTCAGTGATTCCTGGCCACAAGACTTGATAATGTCTTTATTCCTGGCTAGTCAACTACATCTCTCTGGCTCTAGTTCCACCCCGTTTCAGACACAAAGCTGCCTTCATCCGCAGCGATTGGTCCTGCAGAGATGCATGATCCTCCCATTCACTCTTTGTGAAAAACTGGCAGCGGCAGCCATTTTTCTGGAAATGTCTTCCTTTACTAAGGCTCAGGAGGAAGTGAAGAACTAATTAGCAAAACCTCCCTTGGTTAAAAGGCTCCATCCTCTCCTCTCTGGGCTACTTACTCAGTGCTTTGTTTTCCCAGTCTTCCTGTTTAACTATTTCAGTCCTGACTGAGTGATCTGAGTGGATGGGATGTTTTTAGAGGCTGGAATGGCTGCGTTCAGCTTTATGCAGTGAAAGCTGTCCCGGCATGTATCCATTTCCAAGCACTTGCTATTCTGATCTAGTCTCTCTCACTATGATCTCATTCATAAACACCCAGCCTGTGATGTCCCCTCCAACAGACACAGCCTTAAGCATAACTAATATGTGGAGCACATTTCATGACTTACAAGGACGTTTCTGGTGTATTATCTCTTTTAATTTCACAGCTCAGTGAGGTGAACAAAAGCCCTATCACTGTCCTCATTTAACAGATTAAAAAGTTAAAGCTAAGTCATTGTGCTTGGTCAATAAAACACTCTTAATCTTTGCCCTCTGGAGCTATGCAAACTGTTGGCAGAGCAGATCTTGAGTAAATAAATACACAAAAATATCTATCATTAAAAATTGAATAAAGGCTAATGACATAAAAGAAGCTCAGAAGGAGTGTCAGGCAGGAGCAACCTTACATCGCAGGCAGAGTGGGGATCTCTGAGCAAGTGGCTTCAGAAGTTCAGATGTGATGCCAGGTAAAGAGAGGGTTTCTGCCCCAGGATGCAGGCAGGATGTTTGCCTCTACTAGTGACAGAACTCTGTCAGCAAAGAACGTATCCCATTACTAAGGATATCTTCACAGCTAGTTTCTCAGCCTCTGAAGAAGCAAAGTCAGAAACCTTAATGTTGCTCAGCAAGCTTCTCACAGGATAAGCTCCTTTCTTCTTTTCCAATCTCTCTGGCTATAGAGAGGACAATGTATCACTCTGTCTGAAAGAGCAACATGTATTATTGTGTAGTAACTTTCTGGGACTCCACATGGTCCTCACTGTTGCATATAAACCACCTGATTCTCACGGCCACAATGCATGATGGGAATGGCTACTATCTCCTTTGTTTCCTTCCCTGGAAGCCAGGCAAGGTCACATGAACTGAAAGAGGTGGGACCAGGGCAAGAGGTGGGGCCAGGACCGCAAGCTTTCTGCCACCCTGCCATGTTCCACAGCCTCATCACAGAGCCTATACATCACACAGTAGCCTGTACCACGTTAAGTTGCCTTGTGTTTTCAGTATTTGTCTTTTTTTCTGGTCTCCTTCTAGATTTCACGAAGGTTAGGGAAGCTCTATTTCCCACCAACCTATCCCCCAAACAGAAAGTGGGAAACCACTGAAATGGGTTGGTTGCTCTGCCCCTTGAAGTCCTGCTTGATCTCTTTAAAGATGACGATGGGAGGAAGAGGGGTGTCTGAGGTGGTGAGGACGGGATGCTCTGACCCCCACCCTGAGTGGCCCCAGGGAGGGAGCAAGAGCCCAATGGGACTCAGCTCAGTATGAGGTCTTAGGAGACTCACTTGACCCTAGAGGTTCCTGTGTTGGCAAACTTTCATGGAGGATTTTACAAGGCTGCAAAGCCTCAAGCACCTGTCTGCAGAGATGGAAACTCCAGGTGACTGAAGCTCAGGGGTCTGACCTCTTGTCCAGGCTCTATCTAGGTCTCCTACATTGCTGCTGTTCAGCCTCTACTAGTGTGGAAGTGGTGGGTGTGGCGCTGGTATTGAAGGTGAGGAGGATGGGTACACATTAGAAAAAAGTCCATCCTCCAGGAGGGGACAGGGTGGAGAGTTAGAGCCAGAGAGGGTGAGCTTGTGGAGACATCCATTCTTAGGTAGGGATGAAGGAGGAGAGTTACAGCCAAAGAAAGTGAGTTTGTGGCGCCAACCAACCTTAGCAGATGAGGGAGGAGAATTAAGAGCCAGAGCAAGTAAGCTTGTGGAGACATCCATCCTTAGGTAGGGGTTTGAGGGCTAGAGCCATACCAAATGAACTTAGAGAGCCATATAAATCCCAAGAACACACATGATTGACTGCATGCACTGTAATTTGAAAATCTTCAAGCCTCAGGGTCAAAGCCAGGTCTGGAGCATTTGACTTGGACCATGTGAAATGGAGCAGTGAGCTGAGCACTGGCATTTACTGCCCTTTGCTCCTTGACTGTAGATGTAACCTTGGCTCCTGCCCCAGGACTTCTCCATCACAAGGGGCTGCCCCCTCAGACTGTGAGCCGGAATGACACCTTTTCCCCTGAGATGCTCTGTGAGTACATTTTTGTACAGCAGTAGGAAAAGTAACTCATAGAGCCAGCAACTTATAGACCCAGCCATCTGTTGGGTTTCAAACCTGAAACAAATGGCTAAGATGCCTATTTAACATACCAAAGTGGACCTAGCTACCAGATTCTCCCCGAATTCCTCAGCCCCTACCTGTTACCAAGCCGTCCTGGCTGGCATACCAGGGCTGCTCTTCTTTATTTAATCCAACCATTTTGATTACCCACTCCTTTTTTGTTCCATTGGGCCTCCTGGCTGCTGCTCCTGGTTCCTCTCTCTCTCCTTTCCCCTCCCCTTCTCCCCACATGGTCCAGCTCAGGGTTACATCCGCTCTGGACTCCCTCCGATGTCTCTGCCTCTGGCTCTGCTCTCCCACATACTCATAACAAACTTTCTCCTCCGTCTACTTAGGAAAAGCTGTGCCCTTTCCTTTTCTGTTTTTATTTACGTTTTTCTTCAAAGACTCTTCCAGCCAGGTTGGTACCACAGACCCAACAGAATTGATGGGCATTCACATAGTAGGTATGCAATAGAAACTTGCTGGGAATTGAAAACAGTTCTTTGTTTAAAAAAAAAATTAATAATAATAACATTTTAAATACCAGTACTAAGCATGCGCATTGTTGCAGAGTATTTGATCACACTGTGAACCCCGATATTGTGTTGCTTACTGGAAAAGCCCGATTCTAGTTGTGATGTGGCTCACCCATTGTGTTTTATAAGAATAGAAGGAGAGGAAGACTATGTTTGGTGGATGTGCAGTCAGGTGTGGGGGAAGGGGCTCGCCTCTGAGGGCCCATGCTGAGGGCCTCTGCAGGTCCATGCTGAGGCATCCCTTCCCCCTGAGAGACCAGCCACACGATGGTATAGTATAGAGTTTATTCAGGACATGGGGATGGGGAGATGAGAGGGTAGTAGAGACAGAGAAAGCCAGAGAGAGAGAGAGAGGCCAGCTATGATCATGTGGAGAGAGAAGGTGGAGGGGAATGGGGAGAAAGGGTAATGAGCAAGAGCAAGAGAGCAAAAGAGAGAGGAAGGGGCAAGCAGCCCCTTTTATAGTGAGTCAGGCTCACCTGGCTGTTGCCAGGCAACTGTGGGGCGGAGCCTAGACTTAATGCCAACACCCATAGCACACAACCTTTAAGCCCTCTGGCTGGAATACAGACACACGAAGGTAAAGTTAGTTTGTATAAGGAAGCAGCCATGTTTGATGTCTAATTGAGTGGCAGACAAAGTGACGAATCAGAGAAAGATTTGACAGAGTAGGATATGCCCAACTCTCACGAGAAGAGAGAGGAAAGAAAGGCTAGTTTTGGGAGAGAGCAAAAAGGGAGAGGAGGCAGTTTTACCGGGAACAAAAAGTCAGAAGCAGAAAGAGAAGCCAGATTGAATCAGGCAGCTTGGAGAGAAGTTGGAGACAAAACAGCTGAGTTGAAGCAGCCAGCCAGAGCTCAGAAAGCATGAGCTTATTCAGCAGTAAGTCTCAGAGGCCGAAAACATTCTAGGCCTAGGTTAGATTGCACAGAGGCTAGAAGCTTCCAGGACTAGGCAATAAACCAGAGAAAGGATAATTAAATCAGGCGAATAAAAGATACTTTTACAGTGTGTAATTTTGAGGACATTTACTGGTCATTTTGTTTTGTGTCCATTCACTGATACTGATTATTGAGCCGTTCTGTTAAATATATCTCCAAAACTTATCAAGTTCTACCTTCGAGATTCCAACATGAGTGGCTGGAGAGATAGCCCAGCAGTTAAGAGGACTGGTTGCTCATAACTGTAACTACTCCAGTTCCAGGGGATCTGATACCCTCACACAGACACACATTCGGGCAAAGCACAAACCCTGACTGCAGTGAAACAGGTAGGAGAGAAGACGTGTTCTCTCTGCCTCCACTAACCTGTCCGCAGTCTTGTTAAGGAACACTTGTGCAGTCCCTGAGGCAGCATGGGGAGAGGGCCGAGGGGAGTTAGTGCCACCCCCATGCATGGGGAATGGAAGAGTTGCCACATTCTGCTTGGCTGTTAATGAACCAGGTCCCTAGCAACCCTCAAACCACAAAATGCCCTGCCCTGCCACTGTGTGGGCCCTGGGTCAGAGCTTTTTGAAAATAAGCAGGTGCCTTCGTTCCAAGGGCATAAGAAAAGCCAGGCCAGATGTAAGTCCGTGCGGTATAATTCACTCAGTCACTTGCCTTGTTATCCTGGTTTACAGAGCGAGAGCTGAGTTAATTAGCCGCAGACACAGAAAGCCGCCACACGAAAAGGAGGGAGGGAGAGAAAGGACTCACGCTCCCGAGTGTGGGAGGAGCTAATGTCCCAGGGGAAGAAAAGCATGCAAATGCAGAGTGCTGTTCCCGGTTTTCTTTTAACTTGGAGTTTTTTTAATAATGCGTCTATGGAGGTGTGTGGGGAGGGAGTACATGAATGCAGTTCCCATGATGGCCAGAAGAGGGCGCCCACAGCTAAATGCCTCATGCAGTCCTAGCATAGCTATCAACCTTTGTAAAACCGATGCGGTAATCCTCGGTTTGTCCGGAGGGCTCTCACCCTTGGCTAACAAGAGGAAAGGTAATGATCATAACAGGATGCATAGTGAGATGATTTAACGTATATATGGCATGCTTATACTAATGGTTGGTTTTTAACCTGAAATTCAAATTTAGCCATATATGCTTTTATAGGGCTTTTCTATGAGCCTGGATCATGTAGAAAACAGACTATTTCAAAACAACAGGTGTGCTAGCTAGTTTTATGTCTATTTAACACTAGCTAGCGCCATCGGAGAGGAGAGAGCCTCAATTGAAAAACTGCCTACATAAGATGGGGCTGTGAGCAAGGCTGTAGGATGTTTTCTTAATTCGTAATTAATGGGGAAGGTCCAGCCCATTGTGGGTGGTGCCATCCCTGAGCTGGTGGTCCTGGGTGCTGTAAGAAAGCAGGCTGAGCAAGTCACAAGGAACAAGCCAGTAAGACGCCACTCCTCTATGGCCTTTACATCGGCTCCGGCCTCCAGGTTTCTGCTCTCCTTGAATTTTTTATCCTGACTTACTTCGAAGATGGCCAGTCATGGATCTGTAAACTAAATAAGCCCTTTTCTTCCGGACTTGCTTTAGTCATGGTGTTTCATCACAGGAATACTAACCCTAAGACATGTCAATATTTCATGAGATAATGAGCATTAGAAGCTTCTAGCCTTCGTGTTAATTTCCACAGGCAAATTATTTTCCCTTTGTCATCTTAAATGAGATCAGCTGTTGAAAACTCCCTTTACCCATGCAGTTTTCAAGCTCTTTCTGGACTTTCCAGCTCGAAGCTGCACTAGACCCTGACGGCCGCTAGATGGCACAACGGATCAATGTTCCAGACGGTCGCTGTCAGGGAAGAAAGGAGGCGCGTGTTTGCCGCAGAGCCTTGCATTATTGATCTCTGCTGCCGCAGAGGTGGGAGGAGCCCGCCGCCATCTCGCCTAGCTTCCTGCAGTAGCGCAAGGGTGATTGCTGCAGGAGGCGTTTCCGTTCCTACAAAAAGTCCTTGGCTGGGTAGGGAAAAAGCATATTTCTCCGTCGCAAGCATTCGGCTTTTTCATTCCATAGCAAGATCAGATTCCTCCGGGGTGAGAATCATTTTATTTCACACTGCACTCGGAACAGCGGCTGTAGCTTTTGAAATCTTTAAATCCTTTTAATCCACGTTTGTTTTAATACGCTAGCGAGTAGTGATACATAATATACCAGCAGGAGAAAAACAATGAGATAGTGAGAGGGGTAGGGTGGAGCGGGGCGGGGTCCATGTCTCCTTTTGGTTTTCCAATCACAAACCAAACATGCTTATATAGATAAACGGAAGTCTCTTCATATAAAATGGTCTCGTTGTGTCGATTTAACCACAGCCAAGTGTTCACCAATCATTGTCCCCGGAAATTTGCACAATTGGACAGACAGAAATGCTCTGACAGTCAACCGTGGGTGGGGCCTCCACGTGATCTCTGCGGTGGCGCCTCGCCCTTCTGACCACTAGAGGGCGACCGATCGATCAAATGGGAATCTCAGACAATGCAAACACATTTCAGAGTAAACAGCAAATGTGTTAACGCAGCAGTCCTTTTATTTGGTCAGTGTGTTCTTCGCGGGTTTGCAGATTAGAATGTTGTTTCTGCAGGTCAGACGTAGGAGGCATCTTTATGTTGTCTCGTTTGCATTCTCCAAAATGAAATAAAGTCCAGAGCACCTCGGCTCACAAATTCTAGAGCTTTTGCACCTGCAACCTTCAAATATAACACGCCATCTTCCTCTGACTTCTCTTCCTTGAGACTTCCAGAGCATTACACAGACTTTCACCGGAAACACATCTTCCTTTGCTTTGAAGTGGATCCTACCTGAGAGCATTCTTGTATACGATGGGATTGTCAGCTGACTGAGCCCTCCACAAAAGATTCCCCCAAATAAGCTGGGGTCAAGATTTCAACGTGGAAAGCATGTTTCGGTCCTGGATGCTGCTACTAAGATGTCATTTAAGTGCTGGGGGGGCCTATCACAGGCAGCAAGACTTTATATCCAACCTTAGTATATACAAGTGCAGCAACCAAGAATTTTCATTCTTAAGCTTAAGTACCCAGATATATTTAGAATGTCAGATATATTTAGAATCCTTTAAATCAAGTTACCTGTGGTCCCAGGTTCCCCTTCTGTTAAGCGGAAAGCCATCGTTACTAGGCTCCTCCTCCATCCTGGTTTGGGTTGGGATTCCAGGTTCTGCAGCCTGCCAGTGACATTGTCCTCCCTTCTATGGTTCCTTGAAGCTTGGAGACTCCAAAAGACTTTCTTCCCTCTCACTCTAGGACGGAACTCACCCAGGAACCTTGTCAAACTAAAGGACATCCTCCTGTCCCCAGTAGAAGCAAAGGATTACAGAAACTGAGTCTATGGGTTGATATTGCAGGAAGTAAATTTTGTCCCAGTAAGAACAAGATAACGTTAAAGAAGAGAAGTGCCTCTGTCATGAATGGCCAGCCATTTCTCGAAGGTTATATAAAGAAGGGTCACCACAATGGGGACCAAGCTTTTCTCTGCTAAACCCCTCACTTGGTTTACTAGTATCTCCAATCAATAGGTTGCAGAAAAAATTTCACTTCCAGAAATAAATGTCAGTCCCAGCCCAAGAAACTGCTATGACAGTTGCCTTTTGCTCACTATAAAAGAAATAATGCAAGGTCACATGATACAAATATTAGTCTTGAGAAAACACACATGAGAGCTTGTCAAGAAGCCATCAACAGGAACCACAGTTGTGGGAAAGAAAGCTGAGCTCTGCAGCCCCTGGGAGCAGGGGAGCCATTTCAGGTCAAGGGGCCACTTCTGCCACATCCTGGTTTCTCAGACAGTCGTTGGGATCAGTAACATCCCTAGACAGCAAAACAATGTAAAGTGATTGGAATATTCTATAATACAGAATACTAGTGTGCCCCTAAGCACCGAATGGGTGACTGGTGTGAATGAGGAAAAGACACTTTAATAGTATTTAGTTCAGTTATTTAAACTGAAGTAGCCACATGTAACTAGAGGTTACCGTGCTGGACAGCGTAACTCTGGAGTCATTTTATTTGTTTGTTTGACTGATTTTTATGGTTTTTGGCCAATGATTTCTATATCCTCTATTTCATGATTATTCTAAGATAGTCTGCCAAAAAAGAAAGAAGAAGAAGAGGAGGAGGAGGAGGAGGAGGAGGAGGA
>JADRCH010000292.1:1753284-1831524 GCA_019843965.1 Rhynchomys soricoides
AGAGAAAAGGAACACAGCATGATAAAAGTAGAACTGGTCTGATTTTATTTTATATTTTTAATGCCAAGACAGTGGTCGAAGAAGCAGTATGTGAAAGAGAACAGGAATCAGATGCTCACAGCGCCATAGAAGGGGCAAGTCGCTGCCTTTGAAAGTTAAATACTTCTCTAAATGTCTGCAAAGCAAGGAAAACAAAGGAGGCCAAGTTGGAATACGCAGTTGACAACTGTTTGGTTGCCCCACCACCTCAGCCTCTCTTGCATCCAAAGCCGCATGCTTACCCATCTTCCCAGATTGTAGGGCATATCCCTTAACCTCTTGCCTCAGTTACTGTCCTATTGCTGTGAAGTGACCATGACCAAGGCAACATACAGGAGAAAGCATTTAATTGGAGGCTTGCTTACAGTTTCAGAGGGTTGGTCCGTGGTCATTGTAGTAGGGAGCATGGTAACTTGCAGACATGACTCTGAGAGCTTACACCCTGTCTTCTGCTCCCATTACCAGACACGAGCTGTCTAGCTATACCCCTACCTCTGAGGGACTGAACTTTACATACAGAAAACTGACGTCACTCTGGTATGATGATGGCGTGGGCGGTGCTTGGAATCTGTGGAACAAAGGGCAAAGAGCAGTGCATGCACTAAAGCAGGAAAATAGGACCTGGTGATGGTCTCAAGGACAGGCTCTGGGTCTCAGGAGACTAGCTAGGCAGCACTCTATGACTCTAGACTTCCTGCTCTGTAAAACGGAATAATTTTAGTCCTGATTTCATAAAGTTAAAAGAAAACATTCAACGAGCCCAACAGATATTCACCATTCCTAGGATACAAAAATTACTCTATGGATACTGTATTAATTTTATAATAATATTAAAGTCAAAGCCTAATAGTATTCCAGATTCTGGATTTGTGTCAGCCTCTCCCATTAGGGTTCCAGAAGAAGCACATTTCTCTCATCTCCTTTCCTTTTTTTTTTTTTTTTTTTAAATGTTTTATTAAGCTGTAATTTACGAATCTCTATACAACGAAGTGTCGAGTTTGCTTAAGCTAATTCAGACGGGACCTGTGGACCCGCCATGGAGGCGGTGCTTCACTTGGAAGTATTCCTGTCTCCTTTCCTACACAGGAGGTCAGGTGAGCTGCAAGGACCTGTCTTGGTTTTGTTTCCTGTGATAAAACTCCAGGACAAATGGAACCAAAAGGAGAGAGGTTTATTTGGCTCACAATTCCAGTTCCGGTCCATCACCACAGGGAAGTTGGGGCAGCAGGAACCTGAAGCTGCCACTCCAGTTATATCCTCTGTTGAGAGCAGAGGGTAGTAACTTAGTGCGTGCCTGCCCATGCTCAGCACCTCTGGCTCTTCATCCAGTCCAGACTCAGTCCAGCATTCCTGGTGGGTCTTCCTGCTTTATTTAATCCAACTAAGAAACTCTGTACTAGGAAGTGGTGGTACACACCTTTGATCCTAGCACTCAGGAGGCAGAGAATCTTAGATGGTTGTATAAAGAGACACCATAACCAAGGCAATTCTTATAAAGGACAACATTTAATGAGGGCTGGCTTACAGGTTCAGAGGTTCAGTCCATTATCATCAAGGTGGGAGCATGGCAGCATCTAGGCAGGTGTGGCACTGGAAAAAGAGCTGAGAGTTCTACATCTTATTCCAAAGGGAACTAGGAAAAGACTGACTTCCAGGTGTAAGACTCTGGGAAGCCTTAACTTACCGGAGACCCTCCCCGCCCTGAGTGAACACCATGGAGTCAGGGATCGATGCAAAACGCAAGAGGAATTTATTGTTCCAGTATGCTGGGTCACCCTGCACACAAAGGAGGGAGAGAACAACCCAGCGCAGCCTGTTCAGAGCAGCAGCCATTAGGCACAACGTGATTGGCAGAACAGTGTGACTTTTAAACTGATTGGTCTTTAGGGAATGAAGTGGCCAGGACTCCCCCTGTCTGTAGGTGACCAGCTGTTGGTTTTCTCTGCAGATTGTGTCTATGCGCTCTGGGTGCCTCCCCTACCTGCAGGTGGCTGGATAACCGTCCCCACCTGTGGTCTGAGGAATGTAATTAGTCTCTCCCTTCCAAAAGGGAGAGGTGCCCATCTATGAGCTCTGTGACCTTTCTCTTCTAGGAGGGGAGGGGTCTGGTGGGATTTTCCAAGTTCCTGAGCTGACCTCTTCATAGACAGCTAGGAGGGGGGTCTCAAAGCCCACACCCCCACAGTGACACACTTCTCCCAACAAAGCCACATCTCTTCCAACAAGGCCACACCTCCTAATAGTTCCATTCCATTGGCCAAGCATATTTAAACTAACAAATGGAGGCAGGCAGATCTCTTGAGTTTATATCTCCTGATCTAAAAATCAAGTTCTAGGAGAGCCAGGGCTACACAGAAAGATCCTGTCTTGAATGAAAAGCAGTAAGCCCCCCACAGGCAGGCCAATCTAATTTACACATTTATGCACTTTGTCATTAAGATTCTCTTCCAGATTGTGTCAATCTAGCTGGTGACTACCATCAAAACACCAAACCTTCACAGACTCTTACTACAGGCAAAAGACATAGAAAAGGATGGATGAACTCAGTCTTTTTTTTTTTTGGTTTTTCTAGACAGGGTCTCTCACTGGCCTGGAACTCACCAAGGCTAGGCTGGCTGACCAGGGAGTCCAGCCTGTCTCAGCCTCACCAGCACTGGGGTCACAAGCCACAAGCACGCATCCCATACCTACTTTTCCATGTGGGCTGTGGAGGCTGAACTTGGGCCCTGGGCTTACAAGGCTAGCATTTGTCCTTCTTCTGGGCCCACAGTGTCTTACAGGAGCTACCAATGTGCTAGTCATGTTAGCAAAGGGTGAGCTTCCATGTTGAGGTGGCGGGGGGAGGGCAAAATGCTTCCCAGAGACCAGAAGCTTGTGAAGGGAAGGGACAGGAAGCAGAGAAGGGCAGAGAAACACACTAACACGAGAGCCCAACTTGACAAAGATCCCACATTCCCCACACTCTGGAGCTGTTCATTCCACGAGAGTGGAGCTAAAGTGGCCAGGCCTTGGTAGTTTTAGCTCCTTCCTTCCTTCACAAACTGAGCTGCCTTAAGCGGGAGACATGAGGTTGGAGTGCTCTCTTTACCTGAGCAGTAGCGACCTACCAGCGCCTCAGGAGCAAGCCATTTCCTGAGGGAATCTGAGCTGCACCCCTCCCTGCATCTTGTGCACAAGGTGTGAAAGGCTGCATGTTAACACAGCCTGCAGACTTGGTTTGGCTCCATTCTCACAATTTTTTAATGAATAGTTGTTGCAACTCTGTGTGTGCCGTTACTAGGACTTACCGCCACACTGTGCCCGCAGAGAACAAGCATCATCCTTATGGCCACCTGTGATGTAGACATAAGGTTTTACTTCAATCCACATGCAAATCACTTTTTGTTTTATCCCAGCTGAAATGTATCAGTTCTACCTCCACTAGATCAGTTGTATGGAATTTCCCCCTTCTTCCTGTAAACTTGCACATTCATGACTCCTATGTTACCTCTTACTGCTTTTTTTTCTAGTAATCTTTGCAAAAACCACTCCTTCGAATTTTGGAAGTGAGATCATAGCCTTGGAAGTAATTACAACCACATTTAATGACTTTTCCTCCATTTCTAACAGCTGATCCCAAGAGTATTCCAGATTAGCAATGAGTTCAGTCTAATGTCTGTGGCCCCGAGATGTAAGCTCACTGTTGCAAATAAGATTAATTGAGAAAACATTTAGCATGGGTACTCTTTACAAACAATGACAACACTTGTAAAGACTTAAACATAATGTGACTCAACAGAGGGACTCCTGTCTTGGGTGGAGTAGCTAGAGGTGGGGCATCCATCGATAAGTGGCAAGCTTTGTCAGGTGATGGGAGGTCCAGTGGTTAGAGCTCTGAAGACCAAAGGAAGACATTTGGGCAAAAATGTCGATGTGTCATGGAGCACACATAGCCTAGTAAACATGATCTTAGGAAGCTATGCAGCTAGAGGCATTTTAAAGATATGACTGAAGGATGGAGAGATGACTCCAGATACTGTTTCTCCAGAGGAACCAGGTTCAAATCCCAGCAACTCTATCTGGTGGCTCACAAGGCCCCAGTAACTGTAGTTCTAGGCCAGATCCTCTGTGGGCACCTGCTCTCGTGTGCACATAAGCCTTTAGAGCTAAGGCTTAGGGAAAGTTTCAGAAGCAAGAGAGTCACGTGACTGGTACAGCCCATTGCCTAGTATCTTAGACTATGGGGATGTCTCAGGAAGGGAAGGGGATGAAAAGATTGGAAGAGCGATTTTAAAGGAGAAGTGACCAGCATTGGAGGGATGCTGCATGGTGGGAGAGAAAGGAAAGAGGTAAGCCTGACTCAGAACCTGAAGAGAACACTTGAATGGGTCCCTGAGGGATGGTCTTGGAGCCGTTCTAAAGCTATGCTTGACGTCACCCGTGGGAAGGTCACACAGGACACGGGCCTACCTTCATACCCAGTCATTCATCTGCCCCAACTTCCACTTTTTATCAAAAATCCAAATCCATATATATTTTTAAAACTTCCTCTCCTCTCAGTGATGACTCCCCAGTCCGTACGAACACAACGAGCCACAGAAGGGCTAACCTCACTACAGCTGCTGTCTTTGAAAAAGCCACAGAATACCGTGTGTCCTACATTATTCCACTCCCAGACCAAGTTACTGGCCTAGACCTTGCAAGCTTGGGAGGAATTTTTCCTTAGGAACTCCAAAGACAGCTCCTTCTTATGATTCTGATCTCCACACTTAAAACATGGTAGATGTTCCTGGAGAGCTGACTGGGTGCTCCTGGGTGCTTGCTTGATACTAAATGCAGAAACCCAGGCTGTCTTCGGAGCTGTCCCCAGCTGTACACGAAGACTTCACAGGCACAGGAGTCACCAGGAGGAACGTCCTAAGATGTCGATTCTGGAGGTGGGCGTGGCCTGAATGACGGGGCATTTGTTTAGCTGGACCAAGGCCCTGGGTTCAACTTCAGGAACCTTTGTAGTTTTTTTAAGCAGTTCTAACTCAGGAAAGAGTCTTTGAGTCGGCATTCTTCATTCCCTTGAGTGGGATGTTGCAGGTGAAGGACTACAGCAGCCCTGCAGTCTTCCTACAAAGGGAGCAGCCAGCCTCCAGGAATTGTCCTCTCGTCCGGAGCACAGGAAGGTAAAGGTGACAGGCTGTGGAGCGGGGAATTACAATCTCTCAGCCTTCCGTGAGAAACTCCATTGCCAGGGCATTTGGTAGGTTGATAATGAATGATAAAAAAGGCTTAAGGATCGAAGGCTTAATCCCGGCACTTGGGAGGCAGAGGCAGGCGGATTTCTGAGTTCGAGGCCAGCCTGGTCTACAGAGTGAGTTCCAGGACAGCCAGGGCTACACAGAGAAACCCTGTCTCGAAAAAAAAAAAAAAAAAAAAAGGCTTGGGGAAGCCAGCAAAGCAACTGTCAGTCCGCTGCGTCTTGGAGGAGAGGGTGGAGGAGGGGCACCGATTTTGGCAAGGATGAGGAGGACCTATTTTATTATGGAAAACTCCCTAATTATGCAGTCAAGAGAACGGTGTGTGGCGCATACCCGGGCCTACACTGTTCTCATAAGGATTCCACTGTTAATTTTAAACAGACAAGCAGCAGGGCATCTTTCTCCACTCCCACGCTGTTCACACATGGCGCTTGTGTGCCAACTCAAAGCATACCCGCTGGAAAGGAAAACAGAGTCCAAGCCAACCCTTAAACTGAAGCTTGTCAGCCACAGACCTACGGGAGAAGGGCTTTGCTTTCTTTCCCGCCTTTCAAAACAAATTTCCCTCTGTGCCATTTCAAAAATGTACACCGAATATATGTTTGCTAACCAAAGCTGACAGATTTCAAGGAGCCTAACGTAGGGCCTTCCTTCCATGTTGACTTTCCACGTGAGTGGTCCTGGGTATGTTTACACAGTATCTAGGAAGAAGGCTTTGGGAAACAGGCCCACACTTATGTGTAACACAAGCGAATGGGTGAGACCTGTTCGCTGTCTTTGGAAGTGGCAGCAGGCGAGACAGACATAGAACAAGATGACCAGAGGAAGTCAGTGAAGCAAATGAAATTTAGGTAGCCATCAGGGGCTTTTTCTACACCCCCCCACCCGCTCACCCCCACCCCCTGTTTTTCGAGACAGTGTTTCTCTGTGTAGCCCTGGCTGTCCTGGAACTCACTCTGTAGACCAAGCTGGCCCGGAACTCAGAAATCCACCTGCCCCTGCCTCCCAAGTGCTGGGCTTAAAAGCCTGCGCCATCACTGCCCCGCAAGGGGCTTTTTCTTTTCTGTTTGTTTGAGGGACACTAGTGACCAGCTATGGTCTGGATGGTTGCCATGCCTACGGCCGGAGAGATGGTTCAGTGGCTAAGTACACTCGCTGTTCTTGCAGAGGACCCAGGTTCAGTTCCCAACACCCACACCTCTTCTGGTCTCCTCAGGCACTGCACTCCTGTGGCACACACACACATGTGCAGGCAAACACTCATACACAGAAAATAAAAATAAATCTTCTCCTAAATTACCATGACTTTAAAAAGGGCATGCTGGGAAGCAAAGTTTTATTGTACCTGGTTGTTGGTACATTCAGCATCCATTTTTACAGCCTGGTTCTAACATGCACAAACACGATGCTTTCTCATGCTAGCCATTCCTTCCTTCATACCAAGCATGATACATGACATGCTGGGCATGGTGCCAAATGGCAGAAAAAACACTAAAACTGTGAGAGTTTAGAATTATTGAAGTTTGGGGGGTAATTATCTAATTTGTGAAGCTGGTTATTGTCTTTCCATTTTACAGATGAAGGAGAACAGATCGTGGTAAAGGGAGAGAAAGGGGAAGAACAAGAAGTACGTATTGCCCTTCAGGTGCAGAGTCCTGAACATCCATGTGTGTGACTGCCTACAGGACTGCACACCCAACGGCCGCTGCAATTGTAACCCATCTAGTGTTGTCCAACTGAGCACTGCGTTCAAAAAGTCACTCTCTAAACCCTTCAGGAGAAGATCATTTTGATGTTGATAGCATTCAGACTGTCTCTGAGAAACACAAGGGTGGTAATGAATTCTGGGAACCCGAAAGAAGGAGATGATCATAGGCACTGGGGCAAATAGTTCCAAGTCTGGAGGGAAGGATGAGCCAACTGAGAAGTCCAGGAAGGGCAGCATGGAGAGCACAGAGCTCAGACGACAGAGCCAAGGACAGGTTCCAGGGTGTTATGAACTGGCCTCAAGAAAAATGAAACATGCTTGTTTATGCTTTCCCTGACAACTTGCAGCCAGCAAAATGGTTCCAGACTTCTGGCAGCCATTTACGGCAGCTTTAGTTCAAAATGCAAAACAGAAACTGCCCTAGATTCCTGTTTTTCCAAAATGCCCATTTTTCCATTGCACCAAGAGGTTTGAAAAACTCCTTACCAATGTTTTTCCGGATGCTTAATGATGATAACCTGACAAGCTCATCCAGAGACCAAAACATTCACGGAAGAGCCGCTATCCACATGTTATAGAAACAGGCAAAATGATGGGGGGGGGGGGATGACATGGTAGGTGAGAGACGGGGCTGTCAGTGAAACCTGCATGCTGCAGGAAGTAGTGCACTTCACAACTGCCCAGAGAGATGCCCAGGAAAAGCAAGCTATGCCTTAGAGGGAAGTAAGATTGACTCTCAGGGTGAGGCCGTACCACAAAGTGCCTGAGGAAGAAGATCAGCTCTAAGGCCTTTCGTGTAAGTCTCAGAGCCCAGTGTCTGAATGTTATTTGTTGAACTCATGCTTGGTTTAAAATGAGCAAACAGTCCCAGACCCCAGGACACACACAGTCCTTTCCAAGTCAAGGTCCCAGTTGTCACACTGCATCAAAACACCCATATGATGATATCTGCATCTTTGTGAGATTATTCTGAGATAACAGATGAGCAGAATTCTAGCTTCTCATGACTTTGGACTCCCTCAGTCTATGGGAAAACTCAGACACAGGACAGAAGTTAGAGGATGTGGTGATTTGAATATGCTTGGCCCACACGGAGTAGCACTACTAGGAGGTGTAGCCTAGTTAGAGAAAGTGTGTCACTGTGGAGGTGGGCTTTGGAGGTTTCCTCCTGTGCTCAGGCTCTACCCATTGCGGAAGAGAGCTTCCTCCTAGCTGCCTGAGGAGGCTAGTCTCTTCTGGTTACCTTCAGATCAAGATGCAGAGCCCCCAGCTCCTTCTTCAGCACCATGTCTGCCTGCATGCTACCATGTTTCCTGCCATGATGATAATGGACTGAACCTCTGAAACTGTAAGCCAGCCCCAATTAAATGTTGCCTTTATAAGAGTTGCCTTGGTCATGGTGTTTCTCCATAGCAACGGAAATCCCAACTAAGACAGAGGCAATATCTGGATAGATGGTGAGTAGAAGGTCAAAGTGTTATGGTGATGGTTGTCCTACCACTGAGAATGCCACCACTGGGAGAGCAGCCTCTGGAACAGCTGTTCACAAAAAACTGTGATCCTGCTACATAGGCCTCTTCTCTAAGGAAAGTCCATATAAATTCTTGAGCCCTAAAATTCCTTCTAGAACACTGTCAAAGACATAGAACTCATAGGACATCTGTGTGGGAAGTAAAGGAGCCAATTTCTGAATCTTAAATTGTTGGTGTTCTAATTACATGGGTCCATCAAAGAAAGAGGGTCCCTGCAGGATGTATTAAGGATTTGCAGCTGCAGGGTGGAACAGTCTCTGATGGACTGAATCCTGAACCACCATACAGAAGCATACTTATTGATTGTTGCACAAAAGTTATTTTTAGAGTAAACCTAGTTACTCAAACCAAAACCCAGATCTAATCTATGTGTTTCTTCACCCTTGCAACTTCAGTCCTTAATTGTGCATGGTTTGCAGTACACAATAATGCAAGTCCTTACAGGTTTTCCTGGACCGTCTTGTGACTAAAGTCATGCAAAGGCTGTGAAGCTTCCTCAGAAAAACAGCTCTATAAATCACAGATAAAACGACTCTACTAATTTTCCCTCTACATTAAACAGTCAAGAGCTTCCCATGAAGAGCTTGCTGGTCCACGGAGAAAGCTTTCAGCAGAAGAAATCTATGCAAAAGCTGTGCAGAGAGAAGTTTGTATTTGTCTCCTATTGCTTCCAGTTGTACACAAATTACAATGTGTTTGTGTGACCCTTAGACTAGTCCAGGGAAATCACTCCTTTGCTTCTATGTATCCAACCTCAACCATCTGAGCATAGCAAGGAAGAACTTACTGGAAAAGTTGTTGCCATCTTAATAAACAAGTGGTTTGTGACAACTACCAAAGGGTGGGTAAGTGTGTCTACCAAAAGGAGTGTGGTAAATGAATCAAGCCTCACTTAGCAGGTAGAAACCTTTCCCAATAGATCCCTTAATTGTCTTCCCGTTAAATTTGCCCATATTGCTCTTGACCTCACAGCAGTTGGGAGAATCAAGATTTTTTTTAAATCAACATTATTTTATGTATGTGAGTATTTTGGCTGTATGTACGTAAGTGCACCATGTGGATACAGTGCCCAGAGAGGCCAAAAGAGGGTGACAGGAGCTGGAGTTATATCTGGTTGTGAGCTGCTGTCCTAGTTAGGGATTTATTGCTGTGAACAGACACCATGACCAAGGCAAGTCTTTTAAAGGACAACATTTAATTGGGACTAGCTTACAGGTTCAGAGGTTCAGTCCATTACCATCAAGTTGGAAACATGGCAATGTCTAAGCAGGAATGGTACAGGCAGAGCTGAGAGTTCTACATCTTCATCTAAAGACTGCTAGTGGAAGACTAACTTCTAGGCAGCTAGGGTGAGGGTCTTAAGTCCGTGCCTACTCCAACAAGGCCACACCTCCAAATAGTGCCACTCCCTAGGCCAAGTATATACAAACTATCACATTCCACTCCTTGGCCCCCATAGGCTTGTTCAAACACATGAGTCTATGGGGGCCATATATAGCCATAGCATAATTTAAAAGTACATTTAGTTCATCTTCCAAAGTCCCCATAGTCTATAGCAGTCTCAACAATGTTAAAAGTCCAAAGTTCAAAGTCTCTTCGGAGATCCATTCAATCACTTAACTATAATTCCCAAAGCAAGACAGGAAATCAGCTGGGCAAACTCCAAACTCTGCATCTCCATGTCTGATGTCAAAGTGGTCTTCAGATCTCAAACTCCTTTTCCATCTATGTTGACTGCAACAGACATCTTTTCCTGGGCTGTTTCCACTCCCTGTTAGCAGCATTTCTTAGCAGATATCCCATGGCTCTGGCATCTTGAACATCTTGGGGTCTCCAAGGCAACTTCAATGTTACAGTGTCCCGACCTGCAGGGCTTAGTTATTCGAGAGGATCGAGGAGGACTAAGCCTGAAAGAAAAACGGGCGAGAGAGAGGAGGGAGGCTAGGCAAAGTTCCGTCTAGGTCTCACTTTATTTTTTACACACGTTTGCTTTTAAAGAAAAAGGAACGTAGAGGGGAGAGGGAAGGAGGCTTATGGCCCCCTGGCTGTCATGGTTTAACAAGTCAGACCATCCGGTGTCAAACTGTTTTATGATCGGTCTATTTCCAGGAGGTGGGAAGGACAGTTTAGTCTTGAGGAAACACAACTAGCTCTCAGAAGGTCACTAGGGTCAGATTCCCAGGAAGGTGTGAAGATCCTGGCTCCAGGCATCTCCAGCTTATCTTGTGCAAACACAACTGGTCCTCAGAAAGTCTCAGATTCCCAAGGACAGTGTGGAGGCCCAGGCAGATTCCAAGGAGGGTGTTAGGGCCTGGCTCCTAACATTACAGTTTCTTGTTCCAACATCTGGGATCCACACATGATCTTTGGCTCCTCCAAAGGGTTAGTGTCACTTCTCCAACTCTGCCCTCCAACTCTGCCACTCTAAACTCAGGTTGATCCACTCCACTGCTGCTGCTATTCTTGGGGATTATCTCATGGTATTGGTATCTACAATACACTGGGGTCTTCAACTGCAACTAGGCTTCACCAGTAGCCTCTCATAGGCTCTCTTCATGGTATCAAGCCATGGTACCAAGGAGCACTTTTTGTGCCCCTTTCAGTCCATATATTTTATACTTTTCCTTTCTCAGTTTGCTATGCTTGGTTAAAATGTTCTTCATGAGACCTAACCAGAGAACAAAGTCTATGATGGGAGTTTTTGAGACTTCTCTTGTCAGTGCAATTAATCTGAGTCTCTTCACCTTACCCTCAGGCAGACTCTCTGGACAAGGGCAAAAAGTAGCCACATTCTTCCCCCAAATACCACAAAAACAGTCTCTAGGCCACAGACTGAAATTCTCCACTGAAACCTCTCCTGCCAAGTCTGAACAATTCAAATCACTCTCAGTAACAAAGTCTTCCATATTCCTACTAGGATGGCCCATTAAGCCCCATTTAAAGCACTCCACTGCTTTCCAAATACAAAGTCCCCACGTCCACATTCTTCCAAACAAAAGCGTGGTCAGGCCAATCACAGCAATTCCCCACTCCTAGTACCAACTTCTGTCCTTACTAACCTCCAGGCAGCTAGGGTGAGGGTCTTAAGCCTCACCCACACCCACAGTGACACACCTACTCCAATAAGGCCACACCTCCAAATACTGCTACTCCCTGGACCAAGCATATACAAACCATCACAACTGCCATGCTAGGAATCAAACCCAGTTCTTCTGAAAGAAGTTCTTAACTGCTGAGCCATTTCTCAGCCAAATCAGGGCATTTCTGAAGCCATTCCTTCCCCTTACCATTGCATGACACTCAAGCAGAAAGCTAGACATTCCAAGGACCACACTTTGTGCTTTCTTTGTACCATTTGCCTAAACTAGCACTTGATACAGATATAAGCCCACCTATGCTCTCGACTATACTCTTCCTAACTCTATCACTGGTTTTGCATTTTATGTGTGCCAAAATAAAGGAAGGAGCTGCCAGAGCAAAGTCATCAAGTTCAAATGTAAAACCATTATTCTGAGGCTTTCATTGACTTGGGTGCTTGGGTTTGTTGGGGTCTGGGAATCACCACACAAACCATTCAAACACCAATCTCAATCAAACAGGAATGGATTATTGAATGCCACACCCCAAGACTGATCAATCAGGGACACATTCCAGACTCAGGAGCTGAATGGTGATGTTGAATCAAGATCCTATAGGGTTTTTTAAGCTTCTGATCTACAAACATCTGTCCCAAGTTATTTCACCAATCAGGATTTAGGGATAGAGGATTTCTTTAGGAACAAGTCTTTGTTGTACATTTATCTTGCTTCTATTGGTTGGGGTGTTCAACTGTGGCAGGGGACTTGCCTTTTTTAGCATTCATGTCTTAACTTGCCAACCAGGACGTCAGTAACCCATGTACATGTCTCTTTCCACCAAGTAGGATGTCAGTTCCCAGGGAGGTCTTGGGAATTTAAACTTTACTTAACCCTTACTCAAAATGGAAAACTTATTCCAAATAGTTTTTTATATTGGTGCAGGTGTCTCTCTTATGTTGGGGTCTATCCCAGAGGCCAAGAACAAAAGCAAAAATCATAAAAGATTATACACAGGTGCTGGTGGTTGGTTGGTTTGGGTCCAAGCTTATAGTGGGAAACTATACAAAGCAGTTCTACTGACTTCTATTGGGATTGGTTTCCAAAGGCACAGAATATAACAGAATATATAATCAACTTGGGCATGAGAAAGTTTCTCAGTAACAGCAGCAACAACATAGGAGAAAGTTTCCTTATGAAACTTGCCACAAAATGGCGGGCTAGACAGGTAACAGTTACCAGGCCTTAACATTT
This sequence comes from Rhynchomys soricoides, assembly GCA_019843965.1. Classification (NCBI taxonomy): domain Eukaryota; kingdom Metazoa; phylum Chordata; class Mammalia; order Rodentia; family Muridae; genus Rhynchomys; species Rhynchomys soricoides. The sequence continues at coordinate 1,766,120 of JADRCH010000292.1, forward strand.
CCCCTAAGCCTTAACAGGGTTGATATCACAGAGCCCATTAACCCCACAAGTTCACACTTTATAAAGTGAGCTGGAAGGGAGGTTGGACTGGAGGACAACTGAGAAAGAAGAGGGTAGAGGAAGCCAAAGCAAGCCAAAGCTAAGTTGTGCCTCTTGTAGGGCAGTAGTCACCCACCACCTGACAACGTTCCCACCAGAGAAGTCCTTTGACCTCAACCTTGGCCTGTGACTTTGTTTACTTATTTACTTACTTTCACATATGTGATTTTTGTTTTCATTTGTGTCTTCATTTTCTGTTGCAGTGATGAAATAACCTTACCCCCCCCCCCAAAAAAAAAATTAAAAGAAAATGGTTTCCCTTAAGTTCCAATTCCAGGTTGCAGGTTTATCACTGTGGGGAAGTCAAGGCAGCAGGAACTTAAAGTAGTGAATCATATTACCTCTACAGTTAAGAGCTGAGAGGACTGGATTAATGCCTGGATGCTTGTGCTCAGCTCACTGTCTCCAGTCACACAATTCAGGATCCTTTTGAACAGGGAATGGTGCCACCTTTAGTAGGCAAGTGATAACCCCTAAGACATGCTCACAGGCCAATGTAAAAGTAACTTGTATTCTCTTGTTATAAGTGTTGTCTTGGAGGCTTACCGACTCCATCTACTAACCTAGACCTAGTTCTGGAAGCTTCTAGCCTCTGTACAATCTAGTCTAAGCTGAGGATGTTTTCCTTCTCTGAGACTTACTGCTGAATAAACTCACCCTTTTTTGTTCTCTTTGAACTCTAGCTGGCTGATTCAACTCAGCTCTTCTGGTGAGAGCTCCTCTCCCACCTGACTTTTTCAATCAGGGTTTTCTCTCAGCCTCTGAATTGTTCTGCTTGGCCTCAACTAACTCTCATGACCTTTTCTAATCTTCTGGCTCTTTCGCCTTCTCTTGCTCATTCTATCTTTACCTGTATCTAGCTTGTTCTTTCTTCATTCTGTCTCTGTAAAACTCTCCTGGTAAAACTACCTCCTTCTCCCTCTCTGTGCTGCTCTACTCTCCTTCTCAACTCTACTGTGCTGCTCTCCACAAACTCTACTGTATTCCTGTACTGTACTCTCTTCTTCCTGTGCTGTCTCCCCCCTTAAGTAGCTTCCCTTTCCTCTCTGTTCTCGGGAGAGTTGGGTATACCCTATTCTGTCAAATCTTTCTCTGATTTGTCACTTTGTCTGCCACTCAATTAGACATCACTTTCAAACATGGCTGCTTCCTTCTACAAACTAACTTTACCTTCATTGTTTGGAATTAAAGGTGAGTACCAAGGGTGTGTCTGTATTCTAGCCAGACGGATTAAAGTGGTGTGCTCAAGGCTGAGCCACACCCTAACCTGAAACATGTTCAAATATTCTGTAACAAGCCAAGCTGATGTAGGCAATCCCTTGCTCAGTCTCTTCTCTGGGGATTCTAAATTGTGTCAAGTTGACAGTAGAACTAATTATCATACTTTGTTTGTTTTGGGAGAGGCTCTCAGGTATCTCAGGCTGGCCTTGAACTCCCTATATAATTGAGAAAGACCTTGATCCTTCCTATACAGTGATCTAAGGTATGTGATACCACACCAGGTTGTATTTGGTGCTAGGAGTCAAGCCCAGGGCTTTATACATGCTAGGCAAGTATTTTACCACCTAAGCTCAATTCCCCACCCACCCTATGTCCTTCCAATAAGAATACTCTTAGGTATCAAATATCTTGATTCAAAATGGGAGGCCATTTTAGGTTGATACATTTTTTAGGAATGCCACTTAGGGGGTCTGTTCCCCCTCTACAGTCCTGAAAGAGACTCCAGCTCACATCTAACTTCTAAACAGCAGGAGCAGTAACTCTCATACTCAGGAGGCCAACTATAGAATATTATCATGGGTAATCATTTATCACTGTAGACTTCAGTACAGTCAACTGCTTTTGCAAGCTTTTGGCTGTGAGCTCCCGAGCACAATAGGATGTGGTTAGGCAGCTGAAGTTCAGAGATCTGAAGAGCCCTATTGGACAAGATAGAACAAGGTATCTGAAAATCCCCACCTATAGTATGCAGGGTTTGCTGACAATGTTAGGAGATTCAGTTTTATTAAAAATATATTTAGTTAATGCCTACCATGTACAAGATATTGTGCTTTATGAATAAGAGACAGCAGCTGCTTGCAGTGAGGGTGCAATGCTGTACAGGCTCAGACTGAAATAAACTCAACCTAAGCACCACTCTGGAAGGGTGGTTTTCCCACTCTGGCAATTGAATAGATTTGAATTGTTTTCCAGGGTTCACTTCTGACAGGCCACCTGAAGCAGTACCTAGGAGGGTTCTTAAACAAAGCATTTGCTAGGAAAAAACTGAACCAAATAAAATACCAGAAAGAACTACATGTCCATTGGCACACAGCTCACATCGATGTCTCTAAGCACACAAATCTGAAAGACATGAATTGGGTTCTGAGGAATGATTCTATCTCCTTGTCATTCAGGCACTAGTGGATACCAGTGTGAAGACAGGGTCTGAGTTTGGAGACTAGGGACTGGTAATATCTCCTATAGTGCTAGTTGCAACTCTTTTATCTCTCTGTCTGAGAGGCTTCATCTCATTCTCTCTGCATTTTTCAGCAGTAAGAGCAGCTGTGGGTGCATTTCCTGCACAAGTGCTGGAGCTACCTGTGCTTTTAGTAAAAAGGTAGGAGGGAAAGTGATGAAAGAAGCCACTTCCCACACCCGGTGCCTTGTGCGTGGGATGTAAAGGCAGAGCCTGCTTTGAGCAGGATCAGGTTCTATGTGCTCCTGTGTAAACTATTCAGTGTCCTGTGGCTTGTTTTCTACCATAGCCTTTGATGCTAGCCCTGATACAGTCAAGCTGGGCAGAAGCAGGAGATCATTAGGTAGGAAATCACCACAGAAGGGACCTGGTAGAGCAGCCATCTTGACTTTACTTCCCTGTACTTCTTCAGGTCTCTTTGTCAATCAGTAATAGACACATGGACTAGGTGCCATAGCCACATGTCCTCAGTATTGCTTAAGATGTGAAGCTAGAGTCCAGTCTTCCCTTGAACTGTAAATTAGTGCTCATCAATCTCAAAAGTTGGTTCTGGGCTGGCAAGAGAGCTCGGTCAAATAAAATCACTTGAGCAAGTGTGAGGATCTGAGTTCAAATCCTCCAGAACTACTGTAAAAAGCTGCATGTGGCCACATGCCTGTACCCCTAGTGGTATGAGGGGACAGATAAAGGAGGATCAATGGGGCTCTGTGGCTGTCAACCTAGCTCCAGGATCGGTGACAGATCTTGTCTCAAAGGAATAAAGCAGAAGGTGGCCATGAAGGTAACTAGCATCCTCCTCTGGCTATGATGACAGGGTTGGGGGGAATGAACAAAACTTTTACAACTTGATTGTCTATCACTGTGGTCCTTGTGTGCATTTGCTCTTGGGCTTCCAAGGCTTGCTCCAGGTGGCAGGCCTGTGTCTGTCACACATCACCCACATACTACAAGACTGAGCTTCCAAGCCCTGCCATACACTTGACATAGTCACAGGTCACTCCTGCAAACAGAACATTTTAGGCACGATGGGAGGACTCAGCCATCATTATTGACTATATAAAATGCAAAAGTAAGCCACTAAGGTTCCAGTTCATCTCAGGATGGGGGGAGGGGGTTTATGTTTGTTTCTCAATAACTTACCCCATAACACTCCAGCGTAAATCTTAAATTCCCAAAGGAAAGCCATCAAGCTGTTGGAAATTCAATGGAATTATCTATAAAATGTATTAAAGAAACAGTGAAACCTCTGCTCAGTTCTTCTGCATACTCATTTATGGAGGTGGGAAGGAAGAACAGTGGGTCTCCTGTATCACACAATGGTGACATGTACAACTATTATAGCTGTCTTAGGGTCTTATTGAGGTGAAGAGACACCATGACCAAGACAATTCTTATAAAAGAAAATATTTAGTAGGGGCTGGCTTATAGTTCAAGGGTTTAGTCCATTATCATCATGGTGGGAAACATGGCAGTATACAAGCAGACATGGTGCTGGAGAAGGAGCCGAGAGTTCTGTATGTTGATCCACAGGGAGCAGAAAAAGACTACAAGCTACAAAGCTTGAGTATAGCTTGAGTATATGAGACCTCAAAGCCCGCCTCCACTGTGACACACTTCCTCCAACTAGGCCACACCTCCTAATAGTGCCACTCCCTATGGGCCAAGCTTTCAAGCTTTCAAACTACCACAGTATCCAAACTAAACACCTACCCCCACTCTACTCTGAGCATGCTCAGAACAGAGCTCTGTGTGCTGCCAACTGGGCAGAGCCAGGATCAAGTCACATCTTTGGCACTTAATCTTTGCTATGGTGAATACAGTGGGTGTCTATAAATGTGGAATCACAGTCAACCAAATTTCACATATTGGGGGCTTAATCTCCAGCACCTCGAAATATATTTGGAACTATGACCATGGCATATGTCCCTAGTTAAGACAAGGTCATACTTGAGTAGGGTGAGTTCCCAATCCAATATGACTTGGGGGGAAAGGGGGAGGGCAGATTTGACATGGAGATGTACATAAAAGAAGAATTCCTGTGAAGACTTCAGTTATGCTGGATTGATCCTAGGAATCTGGAGCCAGTACCTCTGTAGGATCTTCAGAGGGATTGTGACACAGCCTCAATTCAGGTATCTGGTTTTCAGTACTACAAGACAAGAAAATGTTGGTGTTTAAGTCACTTTATCTGTATACGTTTCTAAATGCAGCCCTGGCAAACTAAAAATATGACCTTTGGCAAAGTAATTGTGGAGTAAATAAGTATTCTACCTTATGGAACTGTAATGAGGATTCTATTGGTTAATATTCACGCAGCATGAATGGTAACTTGCATAAAATTTGGTCTTACATGGTTAAAATTCCCTTCTATTCCTTGTGGCACTGACAGGAGATGTCATAAATCCTGGCATAGGTCCTCATTCAAACATCACTGTTGTGCTGGGACACTTCACAATTTATCTTCAATATAGAACAGGAACGCCTAAGGTCAACGAGAGTGACAAGTGTAGGACCACTAGGACCTTCACTAGGCACTAGTGGAGCAAGTTCTCCATGTGCCACATAGAGCAAAGGATCTCACATGGCCAGGTGGGACCAGGTGGGGCCAAGTGGTACCAGGTGGGACCAGGTGGGACCAGGTGGGGCCAAGTGGGACCAGGTGGGACCAGGTGGGACCAGGTGGGACCAGGTGGGACCAGGTAGGACCGGGTGGGACCAGGTGGGACCACAGGGAAAATGTTACATGCATTTTTTTTCCTAAAGTAAAACCTTGAAATTAGAATGATCCTAAGTTTTTATCAATCCTCGTTTTCCTATTATGTTAATTAATTAATTAATTAATATTTGTGAAACTATCAGAAAACTCAAATTAGCAGGAGAATTTCAGAAGAAATAAAACTCATGTAAATGAAAGAATTGAACATGTCAGGGGAAAATGTCTAAAGCCAAAGAAAATTCAAGAATTTATTTTTCTTTTTTTTTTTCACCAGAGGATTCTCTGCTTAGCCAACAGGACCCCCTCTTAGCCATGACTAAGGCAAGTTATAAAATAAAGCATTTAATTGGGTTGACACTTTGAGAGGGTTAGTTAGACCCCATGATAGCAAAGGCATAGTGCGAGGAAGAGTTGAGAGCTCACATCTAAAACCTCCTAGCAGGAGGCAGAGAGCACACTGGGAATGGCATAGGATTCTGAAATCCTAGACCCCACCCCCAGTGGCACACTTTCTCCACAAGGCCATACATCTCAATCCTTGCCAAACAGTTCCACTTACTAGGGACCAAGTATTCAAACATTAACAATTGACAAGGGGTTATTCTCATTCAAACCATCATCAGGCTAGCTTCACATTCTCCACAATCTTCCTGTCTCAGCCTCTCAAGTGCTGAGATTACAGGCATGAGTCACCACCACCATCATGTGTGACTCTTAACTAATTAAAAGTTATATGTTAGCTGCACAGGTCTCTGGCGAAAGTAGTGTGAATTTCTCTATCCTTACTCTAAAAAGCCACTAGAACATGCATTCTGACAGTCGTTACGCATGGATTTGTCTTGAGCAGTTACTATATGCTGGGTACTGCTTTAGATGTTGGGAATATGATCATAGATCAAAATAAGTAAAAAGCCATAGTTATAAATGCTAGTAAGGAAATCAAAGCAGGAGTATATCAGGAGGTTAAGAGCACAGGCTGAGATAAGGTAGCCAGGGAAATCTCACTGAGAAGTTGACATTTAAAAAGAATAGTTGACAGAGGTGAGGAAGTAAGCTGCTTGTCTGAAAGAATAGCAAGTACAGAGCTCCAAAACAAGAGTCTGCTTAGAGTATTCAGAACAGGAAGGCAGGCGGCCAGGGTGACTAAATAGGAATGACAGATACTGCACAAACAGAGATAAAGTGTGGAGTAACAGGGACCCAGCCTCAAAGGGGTCTGACATCATCACAAAAACTTCAGATTCTGCATAGGTTGAGAAAGGAGACATAGGGCAGATACGTGCAGTGTGGTCTGTAAGGGGGGAGGAGGGGGGGAGGAAGAGAGGAGTGGGAGGTTGATTTGGTAACTTAAAACAAGAAGGGACAGTGATTCAGCCAGGACAGTGGCAGAGGAGTGTGGGAACGGGACCCGGGATGAGAGGTGAGAGGTAATGGAGTCATGTGACGAATCCCAGGAATCAGACTCTGGAGACTAGCATCAGGGTGCAGATCTGTTTATTGCAAAGTGCATGCACTTATATACAATGTTTGAGCCAATCCCAAGTCCCTAAATCCTCAGCAAATCATATCTAGCCATAGGTCACTGTGCCCTAATGAAAGCCTTGGCTGATAAGGTTACTCAGGAGGGGATGGGAGCACTGTCACCTGTTAGGACTTCCATGAAGACAGAGGAAGCAGCCGCCGCCCTCGTCTCAGTTCTGTTTTGCTGTCTTACCAGTGTTCTGGGAGCCATCTTAGATCTAATGCTGTGTAGGGCAGATCAGGACTCTTCAAGGTGTCGCAAGAGCCTATGGCTCCTCGCTCTCCATCCCACTGTTTTCTTCGAATGATTGACTCCCACAATCCCCACAGAGAGAGTGGTTCGGGATCTATGTGCAAAGCAGAGCAAGTGGGATCAGCCAGGATGAGAAGGCTGGGCCAAGGAGTGGACTTCTGATTGACTCTGGAGAATTTGGCCTGAGTAATAGAGGAGCAGAATTGTCACTGTCCTGAACCAGGGAGGACTATGCTCAGGCCTGCAGGGAGTGAGTCGGATGAGTAGAGGTGAGATGCTGAGTGGTTCTATTATTCATTTTCTACAGCTATACGTCAGCAGTAACATGGTGACTTAAAATACTAGACATCTAGCCGGGCAGTGGTGGCGCATGCCTTTAATCCCAGCACTCGGGAGGCAGAGGCAGGCAGATTTCTGAGTTCGAGGCCAGCCTGGTCTACAAAGTGAGTTTCAGGACAGCCAGGGCTACACAGAGAAACCCTGTCTCAAAAAAAAAAAAAAAAACAAAACATCTTTCATGATTCTAGAAGTTAGAAGTTCAGAATCAGTCTGTCTGAACAGAAATCAAGGTACTGGAAGGAGTGTACTCTCTCATGAGGTTTTTTTTTTTTTTCTTTTCAAGACAGGGTTTCTCTGTATAGCCCTGGCTGTCCTGGAACTCACTCTGTAGACCAGGCTGGCCTCGAACTCAGAAATCCACCTGTCTCTGCCTCCCAAGTGCTGGGATTAAAGGCGTGCGCCACCACTGCCCGGCTCTCTCATGAGTTTTAAGGGAGAATCTCCTACTTGTCTCTAGCCTTTAGTGCACTGGTTTTCAACCTCCCTAATGCAGTAATCCTTTAATACAGGTCTTCATGTTGGGTGTCGCCAACCATAAAATTATTGTTGTTGCTACTTCATATCTGTAACTTTGCTACTGTTATGAATCATAATGTAAGTGTCTGTGTTTCCAAGTGGTGTTAGGTGATCCCTGTGAATGTGGTCATGACTCACTAAAGCTCCATCGCACCATGCTGACACTAAGGCATTTTGCTAAACTTCCAAGAGCTTTTTTCTTCTCTTTTCTTTTTCTTTCTTTCTTTCTTTCTTTTTTTAATTACAGGTTTGTTTGTTTCCTTCTCGCTTCAGCCCCGCTCGCTCTGGCCCAAAGATTTGTTTATTTACTTTTTATGTAAGTACACTGTAGCTGTCTTCAGACACACCAGAAGAGAGCATCAGATCTTACTACAGATGGTTGTGAGCCAGCATGTGGTTGCTGGGATTTGAACTCAGGATCTCCTGAAGAGCAGTCAGTGCTCTTAACCTCTGAGCCATCTCTCCAGCCTCCAAGAGCTTTTCAAGGTATGTTGTCCAGAAGAATTCTACTGGGATTTCCTTTTCCTGCCCCAACTTCCAAGACCAGCTGTAGCTGATGTTGAATCCTAGGAGTCAGAAAGAGAGAAATGGAGGTAAGGCTCTTTTCTCCCTGACTCTTTCCCAAAGTCTATCTCGTGAGTCCTTCTAACAAACTCCCAATAAAAGGCTTGTCCTTGAAATTGAACCTCTTCTTTGTGATGGAAGCTGACTGGACTCCAACACAGGAAGATGTCTTGGCTCTTAGGTAGTTGTTACACAGCCGGCTTTCAAGTGCTGTGAGATTCTGAGTTGGTGGCAGCCAATGCGTGTTTATGTACTGACTCTGGAGATATAGAGCTAATTATCTTCAAACTAGGAAAGTTTCCAACTCTCCCAGAGAAGTTTATTTATGCCTGGTATAACTCAGGGCAATGACTATAGTCACTGAATTTAATTCCAGGTTTGAGAAATTGTGAGGCATTGTTTCAATGCTAATGGCAGGAGGCATACTGAATTAGCAACAGCTTGTATGGAGCCTGCTAAAGAAAACCACAAGGCTTTTGCTTAGACTGCATGATGAAAGGGCTAATGCACTTACCTTTTCAAAAAGGTGACACTTAAGAAGTCACCAGGACAATTTTCAATCAAGACTGGAGGTATAGCACCAGCTATCACAAACTAGGGGCTTGCTAGGTGGCAAGTACCAACCCATGTGCTATACACATGTGCACTGCCATTTAATCTTCATAAAAGTCCTGTGCAACAGTGGTGTCTCCCTGTCTCATTTTATAGGCAGCTGAATGAGTCTCAGTGAGATCACATGGTAACCAGTCTTTTCTTTGAAGGCTGAAGGTGGGTCCATAGGCACCACACCTGTATGAGAAAGAGGTCTGCAGCTCAGAAAGGGAACTAGACTCAAGGACCCAGGAAGTGGCCAATGTCTAGATAGCAGCCTGATTCATTGCCCTACATCTGAAATCGCCAGTGTTTTTAAAGTCTCCACCAAAGGAGATGAAGAAATGACTCATTAGTGAAGAGTACTAGCTGTTCTTGCAGAGAACCATGAGTTCAATTCCCAGAACCCACATTGTGCTACTTACAATTGCTTGTAACTCCAGTTCCAAGCGACTGATGGACATGTGGCTCACATAGTGACAAGTGCACGCGCGCGCGCGCGCGCGCGCGCGTGCGTGCACACACACACACACACACACACTTGTAAAAATATTTTAAAACATACTTAAAATAACATTTACTTAAAAGAATCCTTCATTAAGAAAATGAAGTATTTTACTTGTAAATTCAGAACGACTCACAGAAAAGAACGGGTATAAGAGAATGGGTTTGCTCCTTGTTTTGAAATAAGCCTCATAAACATAGACATTTGTTTCTGATCAAGGCAGTTTACTGAGTTCACTGATGGAAGTTGCTTTTTTTAGCACTTAGCTAGACTAGCTTGTGTGGTGGTTTGAATATGCTTGGCCCATGGGAAATGTGGCACTTTTAGGAGGTGTGGCCTTGTTAGAGGAAGTGCGTCACTGTGGAGGCGGGGCTTTGAGGTCTCATATATACGCTCAAGTTTGGCCAGTATGATCCAGCTCGAGAAGAGAGTCTCCTCCTGGCTGCCTTAGGATCAAGATGTAGAACTCTCAGCTCCCTTTCCAGCACCATACCTTCCTGACGATGATGGACTGAACCTCTGAAACTGTAAATCAGCCCCACTTAAACACTGTCCTCTATATGAGCTGCCTTGGTCATGGTGTCTCTTCACAACAGTGGAAACCCTATCTAAAACAGCATGTAAAGAGAGAAACAATAGAACTTAAGCTCAATAGTAGGGTACTTGCTTTGTGCGCCTGAACTCCAGGGTTTAAATCCCCAGTGCTGAAACTCTAACTAAAATAGTACTTAAATTGACCTAAGCACTTAGAACAGTCCTTGGTGCTGGGTCAGCTACTGTGAATAAGTCACACTGCATGGGCTCCCTTCCAAGGGCCTCCATGTTGGTGCAGTCAGCAAATGACATAGCAGACTCTTGGGCGCTCTTTCCTGGATTTCTTCAGCTCTTGTTTGCCAGATTTCAGTTTATAAATGCCATGCATACTTAGGAGGGATTAAGACTTGGCACCATGTTAAAATTCGGTTTATTAAAAACATTACCATTATGTATTAAAAAATTAATTGACATGTGGGTCCCCCAACAACTGGAGTGGGGTCTGTCCCTAAATCTGTTGCCTGCCTGTGGATTGCATTCTCCTAACTGAGCCGCCTTATCTGGCTTCAGTGGGAGATGTACCTAAGTCATTTGCAGTGATTTGATGCGCCAAGGTGGGGTGATATGGGGTGGTGGTCTCCCCCTTTCAGAGGAGAGGGGGAGGGGGAATGAGGAGAAGGGCTTGTGAGGGGAGTGTGGTGGGGGGGACTGCAATGAAGATAAAGTGAATAAATAGACAAATTAATGAAAAAAAGATAATATCTTCTGCTGTGGTAGTTTGGATAAGAATTGTCCTCGTAAGCCCATGGATATGAATGCTTGCTCATTAGAGGGTGGTGCTACTCGACAACAATTAGGTGTGGAGCAGGAGCCTGGTAGCAGGAGCTAATGCAGAGGCTATGGAGGGGTGCTGCTTACTAGATTTCTTATAGCAGCACCTAGGACCACCAGACCCACAATATACTGGGCCCTCCCCCATCAATCACTAAATAAGAAAATGCCCACAGGCTTGCCTACAGCTGGGTTTTATAGAGACAGTTTCTTTTTTTCATATTTAATTTCTTTTTTATTTTTCATATTTTATTTACATTTCAAATGTTTCCCCCCTTTCCGGATCTCCCCTTTGGAACCTCCCTATTCCCTCCCCCCCACCCCCCACCCCAGAGATATTTTCTTAATTGAGCTTCCCTTTCTCTCAGATGACTCTAGCTTGGGTCAAGCTGACACAAAACTAGCCAGCAAAAGTACATAAGGAAAACGACTTATCACAACCACCCTGAGATATTCGCACTATTGTCTTATCTGGAAAAGCCAAAAAAGAAAGCACAGAAGGATCCTGTGTCTTGCCAAAGTTATATAGAAAAGTGGCCCACCCCTCAAACCCAAGGAGAGTAGCAGCAGTGGCTGCACTCTTCACTGCAACCATCAAGTTTAGTCAGTGACATTGATAAAGCCTCTGGGATTCACAGCAAACTGGGCTCTGTCTTAGAGTAAGAAAAGTTGTGTTGGTTGAGCAAAGAAGATAGTATGCATGGGCTCTCTCCCTAGAAGAAAAAGGTTAATAAATGTTATGACCTGGCTATGTCAGAAACACAGATGAACACCCTTGTGTCTCTCAAGTGTCAGAATCTGTTGAATGACAATTCATACGGTACAAGAATTTGTCAAGTAGTGTCACTTTCCTAGATAGCCTTCCAAGACAGAGTTCTTCTGTTTCAATTTTAATCATCGACTCTCAGGGCATGCATTACACATCACACAGCAATTTGCTCCTCCTCCTCCTCCTCTTCCTCCTCCTCCCTTCCTCCTCCTTCTTCCCTCCCCCTGCTCCCCTTCCCCTTTCCTTGTATGTATGTACATATGTAGGTTCAAGAATGATAACAAAGGGTTAAAGAGGCTGCAAGCCGGTCAAGGAATTTTAAAGAGGTCTGAGCTGCCCCAGGGAACTGCACATGCCATAGGCAAGCGGGGCCAGAGTTGAACTGAAGATTCAAAATGTGGAAGAGGGGATGTAGAGGTGAAGGTCAGGACAGAGACCACATGGACAAATGGCTGGACAGATGCACAGTAGGTCCACATGGACCATTGGATAAATAGATGAAGAGACGACAATTTGAGTCATCCATGTCAGTAACGGGCTGGGGTGAAGAACCTGGGTCAGTTAGGAGTTCTCAGCCTGTCAGTTCCTAGATGCACACACTGGGTGGTCAGCTGACAGGTTGGTGGGGCCACTACCATTATAGCATTGGATACTCTCTGCCTTTGAGGATCCAGGTAAGGAAATTGCACACTTTCTTCAGTGTGGTGTGTCTGGTAAGTTCTTGGGCCTGGTTTTCCTCATCTGGCCTTCATATGTTCATGTGTTCCTACAGTCTCCATTTACTTTGGTACATTGATAGGGGGACCTTTCTACTTTCAGAAATAAGTTCTTCATCAGCCTGAGTCTCATAGGTGGTGCTGGACTGAAGGTGCTGTTTATGTGGCCCCAAGAGGCAGTCATCTTACTTCTGAATTTGCAATCAAAATGGAATCCTTGTAGAGGAGTCTCACAGGCTGAAAAATCATCACTTTACACAGTATGGACAGACACAAGGTGGGGTCTGGGCAGATCTCAACAGTAAGCAGACCGTATTGCTGATTGCTGACTGGAGAGTGCTTCCATTAGGAGATCAGAGCCTTTACAAGCTCAGCTGGAAGCCAATGGTCCCGTCATCTGTGTGCTTAGCTTCACCTTTGTGGGATGTTTCAAAGGGAAACTGGAGGTGAAGATTTCTCTCTCTCTCTCTCTCTCTCTCTCTCTCTCTCTCTCTCTAACCTCCCATCACCCTCATGCCCCCCCCCCAAGAATAAACAAAATTCATCATGAACTAGACTCAAAAGAGATGCTGTGCAAAAAGTGCTGATGAAGGAAGATGGGCCAGAGAGAGAGAGACAGAGATATATAGAGGGAGACAGAGAGAGACACAGAGAGGAAGAGAGAAGGAGACAGAGGGGTTGGGGGAGGGAATGGAATCACATTCCCAGAGTCATCTCAAATGCAGTCCAGGTGTTGGCAGTTACAGGGATTAGCTCGTCTAATCTCATGAGCGCTGTGCGATGCTCTGAGGACTTGTTTGATGTTAAAATGTCTTCTTGAGTAAGAGTTACCAAAGGAACGGTTGTTGCCTGATATTGCTTCACGTTTACCAGACTGATGTGGTCTTTGCATGCATGGGGCAGTGAGCGCATCTCCTGCCTGTGCAGTCTTTACGTCCCTCCCCCCATCTCAGTCTCTCCCGTTCAACTGCTACCCTGCCTAGTGTTTAACTAATGGCATTTAGAAAGAGGAAAACACTTTACAGAGATTTGCCTTTTTTAAAAAAAATTATGGTTTAGGAATTCCTAAGAAAGGATTCCAACTTAACCATTCTTTGAAAAAACATCCAGTTTCAAAAAAATCTCTTTAACACATCAGAGAACACTTGAGAGTGGCATTCTAGGGCTTATCAAGATGGAGCCAGCTCCAAAAGGCCAGGGACATTAGCTGCTGAGTCAGCCAACAAAATCTCTGAGCCAGGATGGACAAAACCAAGCTCAGGGTTCACAGAGAGAGCCAAAGGGCCCCAGGGTATTTGTCTTCCAGCTTCTATCTGCAGTGTTCCCGTTGCTATGGGGACAGAGCCCTTTGGAAGGGAGAGCTATTACATCCATCCCTGGCTACATGTAGAGATGCATTGCTTTTGTTATTTTTTCTTTTTTGTTTTTCAAACAGCACCTATAATTCCAACTGGCAACTCAGAACACCTATACCCAATTAGGAGCAGAAAGGAATCATACTTGGCTCCTTACTGTTTTCTCTGTTGAGGAGAATTATAAGTCATAAACAAGAACAGGTTGTGAGACACAAACTAATCCTCCACTCCATGTCATTGGCAGTGTAAAATCTAGGAACTCAACAGGGCAGAACATTGGCTGTAAAGGAGCTGGAGTCCATCTGTGAAATGTTCCCCATGCATCTAGAGCCAGTTCTTTAGAGCCCATGGGGTCCCTTGCTCCACTGTGGGCCTCACTGTTACAAGCAGGCTTAGCAGGATCCCTGCCTCCTCCACCAGCACAAGGCCAAACTGCTGGCCTCATAGCCTCTTCGCAGAGCTGACTTCCTAATGGACTTTTTTTGACCATCCAGATACATTCTCATTTAAATTCAAGGACACACACCCACAGGCTGATCCAGGAGGGGAGGGAGGCTCACCATGAATTGAATGATAAATAATACATGTAGTAAAAAACAACACCAGCCCTTATTTGCAAATGAAAGAACACTAGAAATTATTTCTGGTGGAAATATAAAAGATTCATTCAAGCAGGGAGTGGGAGAGGATGCTTTTTCTTAAAACTCCTCAAGAAGGAACCCCACTGTTTCACTTTTAAAAGACACACTCTGTCTTGAGTTGGGAATTCAGTGGGCAGTGGAACACTGGCCCCAGTGGAGGGTGCTAGGCCTCCCTAGAGGGGAGCTCAAGGGGGTAGGGAGAGATCTAAAAGGGGGTTCCCCTCATGGTAGGTCAGCTTAGTATCCATTTCCCTTCCTCTGGTGTTTTCCAATTTCCTGTCATTTTCTTGCCCTCGTGCTACAGGATCAAATCCGTTATTCCATGTGGGACATCGTCATCTCTGGAGATGGTGGTAGCTTTGGCACATGACCTAAGTCATGAGATGGAGCTGTTAGACTCTGTTCCCCTTTTACTAGTCATAAACCCATGAGAACTAACCTGGAGTTGCCAATTCCTGGGGACTCGTGGCTCAGCCTACCTGAAAACCAAAGCCAGCTGAGTTAGGGAATGAACATTCCTAACTTATGTTATACCAGGTGCTCCGATGAGCACCTGAATCTATTTCTGAAGCTAGACTGCCCTGGGTCTGCCCTTATGCTTGTTACTATATTGTTTACTTTTCTATTGCTGGGATAAAATACCATCATCATGGTAACTTATAGATGAAAGAGTTTATGTGAGCTTACCATTCTAGGAGGTTAGACTCCATGATGGCAAAGAGAAGGTGTGGTGTAGTTGCAGGATATTTGATCACACTGTGTACCCCAAGGTGGTTGTCCTCTGGAAATACCTGTTTCTAGTTGTGGTGTGGCTCAGCCTTAGCACACACTTTTAATCCCAAACAAAGTAGGTAAAGTTAGTTTGTAGAAGGAAGCACCCAGATGAAACAGAGAACAGAGAAAAAAAAAAAGAGAGAGAGAAGCTACTTAAGAGAAAGCAATGTAGAGAAAGAAAAGGAAAGAGGGCAGATTTACCAGAACAGTTGTACAGAGATGGCTGTAGAGAGAGAACAAGGTAGAAGAAGCCAGAAGACTAGAACATATCGCCAAAGTTAGTAAGAGGCCAAGCAGATCAATTCAGGAGAAGCCAAGAGAAGCCAGATTGAATCAGTCAGCTTGGAGAAGAGTTTGATCGAGAACCGCTGAGTTGAATCAGCTAGCCAGAGATCAGAAAGAACTAGGAAAGGGTGAGTTTGTCCAGCAGCAAGTCTCAGAAACTGAAAACACTCTAGGCCTAGATTAGATTATATGGAAGCTTAGAGCTTCCAGGACTAGACCTAGGTTAGCAGATGGAGGCCATAAACCTCCAAGATAACAATTACATCATGCAAATTAAAGATAGTTTTAAATGGTATCAAGAGTAGGAGGCTGAGGGCTCACGTCTTGAACAATAAGCATGAAACAGAGAGAAAAACCTAGAGATGGACAAGTCTTATCATTCTCAAAGCCCACATGCCAGTAACACACTACTTCTAATGAGGCCGTACCTCCAGCAGTGACATCAACTGGGACAAGCATTCAAGCCTTCAAGCCACCACAGTTACCCAGTGAATTAATTTTGTTCATAATCAGCTCTCTCCGAGTTTCTGTCACTTGCACTTAAGTACTCAGCAAGATGGACTTGCGGCTGCTACTCAGATAGTTTGGGTGGCATCACTGGGTACGAGAAACAGACCTGAGTTTGAATTCAGAAGGAAAGGGCATGAGGCATAGCCACCTTACCCCTGAGGAATCAGAACCCAGGGGAGGCTGCTAGGTATCCAAGCTTCAGCATTCTCTGATTCTAGACCCCCTTTGTGAGAGCAAAGCTTTCAAGAAGACTTTGGTAAGAGCCTGAAATCTAAGAGTGTCTAGAGACCACAGCTGAGAACTAGCCCTTGAGCCCATACTTTAGATGTTGACAGCCTTTGGATGTCAATGTGTATGAATTCAGACCAGATACTGTTTTCATCACTGATAAAGTGCTTGAGAGAAGCAATTTAAGGGAGGGAGAAGTTATTCTGGCTCACAGTTTGGGAGAGTTCAGTCCAGTATGGTGAGGAAGGCAGAGCTGCATGCATGGTGTTGGGAATACTACTGGACTTCTTCTGACTATGGACCAGGAGGCAGAGGCTGGACTAAAACCAGAATGTAGCTCTAGCCCTCAAGGCTGAGTTCCCAATGACCCATTTCCTTCAGTTATGTCCCACCTACCAAAGTTCAGGACATCTCAAAACAGCAAAAGAAGCTGAGAACCAAGTGTCAAACACATGAACCTGTGGGTGATAGTTTACATTCAAACTATAACAAATAAGAACAATATATGAACATACATGGATACACGTGTATGCATTAATCATTTAAATGCCATCTTCTGTGGAAACTGTGAGATTTCTCTTATTGCCAGCCAAAGCTTACCTAAGAAAATGAAGCCTTATTAATTGACCAATCAAAGAGTGGTTATTTATTTGTTGAGGATTACATAAGATATATATCAAGAATTACACAATAGACATGAGATTTGCGGAAGTGACTCTCCTCAAACGTAAGAATTACAGCCTGCTGAACACCTCAAAAGGTATTTACCACAACATGGAAAATGCAATTGTGTGTGCACGTGTGTATATATGTATGTGGTGTGTGTGTGGAGGTCTGTGCCCACACACGTGGTGATCAGGGGTCAATAGCAGGTATCTCCTTTCTCACGCCCCATCTTTAATTTTTGAGACAGTGTCAGAGTTACTGAACCGGTAACTCATGGGTTCAGCTAAACTGGCTGGTCCACGGGCTTCAGCGATCCAAGCCATGTCTTTCTCCCACTCCACCCTGGCCTTCACCCTGCCTTTTATATCCCACCTGGGATCTGAGCAGATGTCTTCATGTTTGCATGAAGCTAATGGAGCCATCTCCCCAGACCTGGAAAAAGGTATGTTAGATATGAAAGTTAAAGCAGAAATAATAATCATTTTTTTTCTAATGACATAAGAAACACAACTTGGGGGAGTGGGTAATGAGAAGGGCGCGCCTACAAACAGCTCCTTAGGGGAGACAGAAGCCTTGCTAGCTTGAATCATGAATCTTTGCATCTTCTGGATCAGTGATTAGAAAATCCCCAAGGGACTTTTGGGAATTCTGTACTGCAGGGGAACGGGGTAGGATCCCTCTGGTCTGCATACAGGTGGTTCCAGAAGTTATGCTTAGCTGACAAGCTCTTCTCCCTACAGACTCCCTGCAGTCTCCAGCCTGACTCCAGCCAGGCTGCTTCTGCCTCTTTATCCTATTACCAACCTAGACCTTGTGTGTGAACCTTCAGTAGAAACAGAGTAGCTAGTTCTCAAGTCTGGGTCTAGTCACAGCTTTCGTGTGGATTGTGGTGTCTTCTGGCTGGTCTAACTGCTTCCACCCTGGCCCTTCTTGTAGATCACGGAGTGAGTCTTTGAAGATATGTAAGATCTTCACCTCCGATCAGGAAAAGACGGCCTTTCAAATGTCCAAGGAACCTTTGGTTCTTTGGCTTTCTGCTCCATGATCTGTTTCTCTGAGCTCATCTGATCCTTACAGTTAGAAAATGCCAGGCTCCCCCGAGTTGATAGCACACACCTTTAATCACAGCTCCTCAAGAGGCCGATGCAGGAAGATCACATATATTCTTTTAGAGGTAGGGGGTGGATTTTTACCAGACATGGGTTTTGTGTGTATGTGTGTAACCCTGACTGTCCTGGAATTCACACTGTAGATGAGGCTAGCTTCAAACTCAGAGGTTCACCTGCCTCTGCCTCCCAAATGCTGGGATTAAAGGCGTGCGCCACCAACTGCCAGGCTACGAGTACAAATTTTAAGTCATGCTTGAGCTATAGGTGTGTTCAAGAACAGTCTTGGCAACTTAGTGACGCCCTATCTCGAAAACAAAAGCAAAAAGAGGGCGGGACTGTACATCAGCAGGGCAGCACTTGCTGAGCACGCGCTAGGTCCTTGGTTCGCTTCCCAGTGCCACGAAAAGTAGAAAGGACTAGAAGTCGGGGCGGGGGAGGGAGGGCTGGGGTGAGGTTCTCGCCCAGAACCTTTTGAGTCCTTGCCACTCACCTCTCCTTACCTTGCAACATTGTTTCCCTGTACCAGCGAGGCACATCCTTCCTTAAGCGCTGAGCTCAAAAGCCACACTGTCAGCGAAGCCTCCTGTGACCGCCCTACTTGATCTCATAAGCTCCTCCCACTCAGTAAACCTCCTCTTCCCCCCCCCCCAACTCATCAGATACACGTGAAAGCCATGTTCTTAAAATGTATTCTGATCATGGGATAATTTTTTAGGTCACTTATTCATGAGGAAGATAGAGCTGATTCAGAGAATATCCAAATACATAGGTTTATATGTAGACAGTCTGAGAAACAAAAAGAATGAAATATGGGCAGTGGTGGCGCTCGCCTTTAATCCCAGCACTTGGGAGGCAGAGGCAGGCGGATTTCTGAGTTCGAGGCCAGCCTGGTCTACAAGAGTGAGTTCCAGGACAGCCACGGCTACACAGAGAAACCCTGTCTCGAAAAAAAAGAAAGAAAGAAAGAGAAAAAGAAAAAGAAAGAATGAAATAAATTTGGTACAAGAGTAGTTCATGTTCTGAAAGACCAGACAGTTGTAACCTTCAAAGGACCTAATTTGCAAGGGCCCGCCCACCAAACACACAAAACACATCGTTACATCTTTTGTATTTATTTATTTATTTTGTATGTGCAAATATGTGCGCACACATGGGGGAAAGGTGGTACATGTACATACGGAGGCCAGAGGTTGATGTTGGATTTTCCTCTAACTTTCTCTGTCTCATCTAGTCAGACAGGGTCGCTCAGTGAACCGGAAGTTCACTTTTCAGCGGCAATGACTAGCCAATGAGCTCGTAGAATTGACCTGTCTCTGTCCCTTCATCACTGGACGTATAGATACCTGGACGTACAGATACCACCATGCCACCATGCCTTGTTCTTACATGGATGCTAGAAATGCGAACTCGGGTCCTCACACTTGCACAGCAAGCACACCCTCACTTCCAAAGGTTAATCTTCAGTTTTCCGGATTCACTAAACATCAGTGTCCTCACTAATTAAAGTCATTTCCCTTAAGAGTCAGAGGACAGTGAGGGCCTTACAAGATATTCTGTCACCACCACTATGTACCCAGTACCTAGAATGATGGCAGGCCCATCGTTAGTAACGAAACAGGAAAGTATAATAAAGTCAATGTAATGCTGAATTTGCTTTGTGAAATGCTACCGTATGGTTATTGATAATGGACAGAGTATTGTCTTACTTTCTCTTTAAATCGCTTCTAAAACTCACTCTCTTTCACATAGCGGGCCTCGGTGCTCATCAGTTTCTCAGTATTTAATTATCACTAAAGGGCTACACAAAGCTTTGTTTCACAGCCGGCTATGTTTGCTTCCAACCAGAGCCTTTACCATGGCCATGGCCTCTCGTTGCTCATTCCAGATTGTCCAATCACCACTATCATGTGCTGGAAACTTTACTTTCTAACCCTTGGGTTAATAGCAATCATCATTACACAAGACATGGCTGAGAGGATTTTCCTAATATGATTTTACTTTTCTCTACCCTCTCCTACAGCTTCCACGATGTCTGTTTAGACATTAACTGATTTTTTTTTTTTTTTTTTTTAAATCTAAGAGCAGGATTGAAGGGATGGCTAAAAGGACATAGAATGATTCTAACATTTCAAACTGGACAAGGACCCAAAAGGAAGGGTAACTTTTTAGGATCTCTCATTCTAGTCTAAAGTCAAAATATATATATATCAGGAATACAACAACCACCTTAATATCCAAAGCATTGTGAAGAAGAAAGTAGTCAAGGCTTTGAAAACGTAAGAGAGCAGCCTTGATACGCTGTAGGGCAGTGGGAAATGCAAGCCTGGAATCAGACTGTCTGGATTCATAAACCCAACTACGTCTCTAAATAAGCCATGAGGTTGTGTTTGCAGGTCACTTCTTGGGGTCTCCACATTCTCATCTGTGGGAGTGTATTTTATCAGACACTTATAAGGGTATTAAAATAACATGTGTGATGTGACTAGAAACCTGTGCAGTAGAAGTTCAAAACATTGTTTGGATGCAGGTATCATTTATGGTTGTCAAGTCAGGGTTTCTATTCCTGCACAAACATCATAACCAAGAAGCAAGTTGGGGAGGGAAGGGTTTATTCAGCTTACACTTCCATGCTGCTGGTCATCACCAAAGGAAGTCAGGACTGGAACTCAAGCAGGTCAGGAAGCAGGAGCTGATGCAGAGGCCATGGAGGATGCTGCTTACTGGTTTGCTTGCTTCTCCTGGCTTGCTCAGCTGGCTCTCTTATAGAGCCCAAGACTACCAGCCCACAGATGGTACCACCCACAAGCCCCCACATGTCATATGACATGTGACAATAGGAAATGAATTTCATTCATCATAAACAGTGAAATGATGTCATGGAAGATATACTCTCTGAGCCAAGCAGAACTATAGCCAAACCTTGACTTGGCTGAGTTACTTAGCCCTATTAATATGGCATTAGTTATCTGAAAATAAGGATAATCTGTCTCAGATGCTTATTGTATAGAAAGTCAACCCCAACAGTATCAGCGTACAATATAGTGCTGACACATTAAAAAACTTGAGACAATATTAATTTTCCTTTTTCCTACTCTCTCTCATTGCCTGCTATGGTCAAGTCTTTGACTTGTGATCTTAGCCACTACCCTTTACATCCCAAGCTAGTTGTCACAGCCCCATTTCCTGTGTTTCTTAGGAATTCCCAAGAGGGTACTGAATTTAGCATCATCGGACCTCTTTCATACAGTACACAGATACACACTTATTGGAAAACCTCCTGTCAAGAAGAATATTTGCAATGGGCTCAACATGTCCAGTAACAAGAGTTCCAGAACAATAAACTTCTCAATAGGCTGAGATACTGGCTCTTTCCCTCAACTCTCGGCTCCGTAACCTGGGATTATGCTCACAGTACGAGTGACTCCATCAGCTCCTGGCATGCAGCCCATAACCCAACCATGAGCCTTGCTATGTCTATGGCTAGATGTGCAAGCCCTTTGTTTCCTTGACTTGCACCCAGCTACAGCATTAAGCTTCACATGGTTGTAGTGTGTGCATTGCAGAGACTGAGGTGGGAGCTACTGGAACAGTTAGGCCACAATGCTTAGTCACAGGGCAAAATCCTTTGACGAGCATAAACTCTGAATTAAAATTATGTCCAGAAAAAAAGGACAAATACAGATTTGGTTCTTATTACGTTTGTTTCCCATGAACGTTTTCTATGTCTTTGCATATGCCAGAATCTCAATCATTACTGAAAGAGTAAATTAGCAAAAGCTCTCTTTAGCTCACTCAGTATAGACTCAAAAGATGTGAATCTTATTGGATAAAATATTCATCCAGAAGCATTAGGACACTGGAAAAAAATTACCTTATGGAGTGTGGGGGGGGAGGTAATAAAATATGTGTATAGTCAGAATTAGAGACTGAGCTCCAATCAATAAAATAAGATTCAGCAAGGGCAAGCAAATGGCTTCCATATGGATCAAGCTGAGAATTGGGGGTTTGAGGGCTGGCTGAGCGCAGAATCAGTAATGATTTGGAAGTCCATAGAGGGTTCCACTGCAACCACAGAACATGGCATGAGGGGCTGGGTGTGTAGACAGCTTACTCTTCAGCCAAGAGGAATGTGTTTATTGCTCTTGATCTGCCTTTGCCAAGTTCGAACCTAGTGGGAATGCTAAGCATATTCCTCTTCAAGGTCCAAATTTCAAAATCAATACAAACTAATCAAAGGAGTTTCAGAGTGGAAAAAAAAAATGAGAACTATTAAAAATTTGAAAAATAAGTCTTGGGAGAACACACACTAAAGATAGCCTGTGTTTGGTTTGAAAGAGAGAGAACGGAAGCAACAAGTCTTTAATTATTTAATTATGTAAAGTTGTGTTGCAAAGAGATCAAAAGTGATGTATCTTCTCGATACCTCGTGGAAAGCTGAAGTAACGGAGGCATGGCACTGGCCTTGCTTCATGATAAATCTGTGGCTTGGGTAGTTGAGATGATCACTGGCACAGTCAGCTCCACCTCAGGCTTAGTCAGGCATTGATTCAGTGTCTCACTTAAAGGCCTGCCCTCCCCTGCAGTATAAAAGAGAACCACCTCCACCAAAGGAGAGGAAACTGCCATGTCCTCTTAAAAAGATGTTATCATAATCAGAGTACTGTGTCTTAGAAAGGAAGAGTAGGACTGGGGAGGTTGTGCTCATCATGTTGGTCCCTGGCTGTTTATGTGTGCGCACCTAGGTTGGTGGAGGTCTAAGGGGTGTGGGGTAAGTAGGTGTGTCTATCTCCTATGCACACTTTAATTTGGCTAATACATCCCAGTTATAGGCCTGGGATCTTTTACATGATCTTGGGATCTTTTACATGATGCAAGGCCATATGGTGTTGCTGGCTAGCTTTAGATATACGCTTGATATACGTTATAGTCATCTGAGAGGAGGGAGTCTTGATTGAGAAAATCAAGGTTCCCTGTAAGACTGAGCAGTAGGCAAGCATGTAGAGCACTTCCTTAATTAGTGAGTGATGGAGAAGGGCCTAGCCTGTTCTGGTAGACTTGGCTTCTATAAGAAGGCAGGCTGAGCAAGCCACAGAAGCAAGCCAGTGAGCCTCATGGCCTCTGAATCAGCTCCTGCTTCCAGGTCCTGCTCTGTTTGAGTTCCTGTCCTGACTTCATTTGTTGATGAACAATGATGTGGACATGTAAGCAAGCAAACCCTCTTCTCTACAACTTGCTTTTGGCCGTGGTGTTTTATCACAGCAAGAGTTGCCCTAACTAGGACGTGTGATCTTCTTGTGGATCCCTTATCAGTGCCTTTAATGCTCATGCTGTAGACAAAGCCATGCACACTCTACAGAACTCCTGGTGACTTTCCTCTGTGCTCTTGAGATAGGTCCCCAGACCCTGGCCTCCTTCTTTGCTAACTCACTCCTGTCCTATATTTCCATTCTTTGACCTATTTCGCTCCAAGCACTCTTGCTGCCTCTCCCTCCCCATCAATATCCCATAGGTGCTGTCTGTTTGGTCTCATTCTCTTCCAGGCTATCCTTCCTACCTTCTGTGATTCCCACCGACCACTCCGCCCTACTTCAGTTCAGGTTCCTGAATTCAGACCCAGTCAGGAGCCCCAGAGCCTAGTCTAGGGAAGCAATTTGCATAACTCTTGATCCTGCTCTCTCATGAGGTCACTCTGACTCTGAAATAATCCCAAGTATTTAGATGGGTTATTCAATATAAAATGTGCAGATGTTTGGCTCAAACCCAGAGCCTCTAACTCTTCAATCTATCATTCTTGAGGTAAAAAACCTTGTAGAAGTGTCTTTCTCATCGCTGTGATCAAATATTTGAAAAAAGCAACTTAAGGAAGGGTGGGTGTCTTTGGCTTACAGTTTCAAGGGATACAGTCCCTCATGGAAGTAGTAGGGATAATTTCATTGTCACACAAAGGAACACCTAAACCAAGCAAAAATATCTCAACCAGGCAAAACTTTACTCTTGACCAAGACAGTGTGCTGGCGAAGGCAACCACATCAGGCAAAGAGTGTACCTGTTTTTTTTTATTCTAAGGCAAGTGGTGATTGCTGGTTAGGAGCCTTTCAGTCTTTCACAGTTGGCTATTTTTAAAAGAGTTGGTACAAAGGAAAGAAAAGAGAGCCAGAAGGGGTTGCCCACTTGAGTTTTGAAAATGTAGCAGAAAAGAAAATGTGTGAATAAAAACTTTACTAGGAATCAAGGAGTTGAACTAAAACATTTGCATAAAGGTTTTCCAAGGTGGGGGAGATAAAGAGGACTTTAATTCCTTCGTGCAAACAAAAGTTGTATGGTGTTGAAGAGAAAAAACTAATATGGAATGTTTCTTAGAGCAGGAAGACTGGTAACAGGAATATGTAGAAAGGGGTCATGCTGGGCTCCCAGGAAGCAAAGTGATCACAGCTGCCTCTCAGCTTCTTCTTCCGTTGTCAGTTCACAGCGCCATCCCCCAAAACAGTGCTGCCTGCATTGAGGGTGAGTCTTTCCGCCCTTGACTACCATAATCTAGAAACTTCTTCCCAGACACACCCAGAGGTTTGTTTCCATTGTTGTTACCAATGTTGGTAAGATTCCAGGCTTTCCTGCCAACTAGAAAACGGTGCTTTGACTTCTATAAGCATGGCCTGACAACCAGGTCTCCAGGGCTCAGTTCAGAGGATTCTGACTGATTCATTTGCCAATCGTTGGGAACAGCTTCTGGAATGTCAGGTGTGGATTGTCCACAAGTGTATCTACACGCTGAAGAAAAACCCTGTAATTGCTGAGTATCATCTCCACTGGGCACAGAATGGAGAATAAGCAAAACCATGCTCTGTTCTCATAGACTGGGCAGTACTGCCAAACACCTGCATTAGGCATCAGGTGATGCCACCTTCCTGCTGGGCTACAGCCAGGAGCACAACAGGAATCTAATAACAAGAATCAGTGCCATCTCTCTCAAGATACATGTTGCTTGACAATGATCAGAAATGTGCATAAGCCTGAAACTCTGTTTATATTTATTTTTAATTAATTAATTTTTGAAATAGGGTCTCACTATCTATTTCTGTTTGGCTTTAAACTCCCTTTATAGACCAGACTAGCATCAATCTCACAGAAATCCATCTGCCTTTGCCTCTCGAATGCTGGGATTGAAGGCATGTGCCACCACAGCCAGCCTGTTTACATTTATTTTGGGGGCAGAGACAGTGTCAGAAGTGGTCAGACCTGAGGTTGCATGGAACTAGCCAGCTATAGCTGAATGGAGAAGTTGCTTAAGCCCTACTATTCCAGGAAGCCCTGGTTCTGACTGACTCAGAGATAGTGACATGGTCAACTGGCTAAGAACAACAGATAAACAGGGATCTTGGGACTTCTTGGGCTGTTCAAGTCTGTGAAGCTACAACAGAAACAAGGGATTTGATGTCACCTCCCTAGAAGCAGAACACAAGCCTGTAGAGAGAACATCTTATGTCTGTATGGATGTGAAACCTATCGATAATAAATCTGATGGACTATATGGCTTAGGCAGGACATAGGTGGGGCATCTGGGAAGAGAGAGAATTCTGAGGTAGAACCACAGGAGAGTAGATATAAAGAGACAGTCAAATGGTACCGGAGCACAGGTAACCAGCCACATGGCAGAATGTAGGTTAAGATAAATGAGTTATTCTAAGTTATGATCTAGCCAGAGACTAGCTACATGACCAAGGTATTTGTAAATATATTTTGAGTCTGAGTCTTATTTCTGGGAGCATGGGGCTGGAAGGAAGAACCAGGACCTAAGTTCTACAAAAGCTTGGGTACTTGGAGATCTAAGCAGAAGCAGAAGGATGTAAGGTGTCAGAGTTCAGGAGCTAAGAACCTGGAAACCGGAAATGAGTGAGTCCAACAACTCAGACAAGACAAGGGTCCAGAATCCGAACACAGCAGGGCAGTAACCTATAGGAGATGGGTATAAGCTAAGGAGTATGACTTATTGAGCCTGGTTAGCAAGTAATCTTAAACCAATGGATGCAGCTGTGCACACCTTACAGGACGTAACCACAACTGGCAGAGAAATGGCTGGTTCTAAAACTCACCTCAGAACCCAGTCCGAGATGAACCGGTTCCCGTGATACATGATCACTTGCTCATTTTTAAATAAAAAAATAAAATGTTTTTGAAGACAGCTGCACTGTGTCAAGAGCCGAGTCCTGGAAGAACACAATGCCAGGCAGGAAAAACAGACAGTCAGGAACCTCCACAACATGAAGAGTATGACAGTGCAGGTCATTACAGTCTACTGCAGGAGCAAAGAGGGGGCAGAAACCACAGCTTGCATCTGGAACTGGGTGAGGCTGAGTGGCTGGCTGAAGGAAGGCACCAGGATAACAGAGTCATAGGTTATGATGCCAAAATGTACCCAGCATTATATAAATGCTTTATATACCTGAACTCATTACAGCTGCCAAAGGAGTACTGGACTATAGCCAGTTTGCAGCTAAAAAAAAAATATATGAGTCCAAAGATACTAAATAACTTGCTGAATGGCCCCTAGATAGTACATGGTAGAGGCTCTGCAGTCTGTCCCCATAGCTTGTGCCTTGCTGCTTAGGGGAATGTTAGGATTGGACCTACAAGGGGCATTCACGAGAGATACCTATGGCTGAATTCACCTGGGAAGTTATCTAGTCCTAGGGAAAGATCCTGAATTCCTGGATTATTATGAGTCCTCTCAAAGGAGAAGTGCTCCACTATTAACAAATGGTTTCCTTGTCCAGCAAGGATACTACAAAGATGTAAGGGTTCTCTAGAGGAACAGAGCTTATAGAACAAGTGTGTATTTATTATTTTATATTATGTATAAAGGGGATTTGTTAGAATGGTTTACAGGCTGAGATCCAGCTGGGCCAACAATGGCCGTCTATCAGTGTAAGGTCCAAGAATCTAGTAGTTGTTCAGTCCGTGAGACTTGGATCTCAGCTGGTCTTTAGTATACGCCAGAATCCTGAAGAAGTATGTTGTAATGCCAGGGAAGGAATGGCCTTGCCGGGGAGAGTGAAAGCATGTAAGCAAAGAGAGCAAGCAGCGTTCCTTCTTCTGTATCCTTTGTATAGACTACCAGCAGAAGCTGTGGTCCAGAGTCAAGGTAGATCTTCCCACTTCAAAAGATCTAGATTAAAGATGTATCTTTCCACCTCAAAGATCTGCATCAGAAATGGGTCTTTTAATAAACAGAAGTCCCTCACAGGTGTGCCCAGGCATTTGCGTTTTCATTAATTCCAGATGGAGTCAGTTGACAACCACGATCTGCCATCACAGTTGTTAACAGAAGAAATGACCACAGTCACAGGTCGTAATCCCTTGCCAAATTTCTAGAGTTTGTGAACATGGAAACTTGACTAAAGGAGAGGTTGAGTCCTTAAGAGAAAGTGCATGTCACCTTGTAGAAAGAGCGTACAGTCATGATTCATCTAGTCCTCCCTCTAAGAGCCTCATGGCCATTTGCCTCAGTAACACTGGGGCAAAGGTGGATACCCAGACACAGCTGTAAGTCTTTGAACTGATGTCTGTATCATCAAAGCATCATCATAATCCCCTTGTTAAGAGCAAGGGAACAAGAACTCCAGCTAATAATGAAGGTGACCTGGGTTACACCAGTGTCACTCAGAGGGGAGTCCTTGAATCAATGGACATTATATTGACTTCAGATGTAAACTAGACACCTATAGATGCAGACTGTCTTCTCCGGCAGTGGCCACGGGCATGGAGAAGCCCCTGAAATTGTACCTCATACTTAAGTCCAAGGCCAAGGGTACTAAGACAGGAACCAAACTCAGTGGAGATTCAGGGCCTTTTGTCATCAGAATCAGTTGTAGGTGGCCAGTGGTCCGAAAGAGCTAAGGTATCTGTCTGCTCCAAAGTAAAAGATAAATTATTACACCTTGTACGTCCCACTCACAAGGAAGGCTAGTAGTGTCTTGTCTAGGACCCAAGGCACACTCAAATTTCTCACCACACGGGGAGTGAGGAGTCAGCAGGCAGCAGAGATTAAGAATATTTCTGAGAGCCGCTAATACCCAGAAACAGCTGATAAAAATTTAAGCTTAATACACCATCTAACCCAAATTCCTCCCTAACTCACCTTCCTACAGCAGGATCCCCCAAAAGCTCCGGAATCCTTTAACACAAGAGGAAACTAGAGTACAAAAAACTATTCTTTATTCTATTCAAATGAACACATCACTAAGGTCTCTCCTAGATCCTGGGGGGAAGGGTCTGTACAAGCCAGAGGCTCATTAAGTAAGGGCCATTGGCTTCTAGAGCGATTTGCCCATGGCTGGGAGCCCAGAGAATGAACTTGCAGGGGCACTGGAGGAGTGAGCCTGGCAGAAAAGCCTGCATGTTAATGCTCTCCAACCCGAGCCTGTTTTCTGCCCTCTCTAAATATTTGCACCCCGTGACAGTTGCCAACGGCTTTTTTGTTTGTCTGATTTTTATCAAACCAGATTGCACCAAATACTCTTGTAATGAAGAACATCTGGTAAAGAGCTGGTGCTGAGTCGGGGCCAGCTCTTCATCTCATTCGGAAAGAGTGACAGAGACCCAGAGTTGACTCCAGAGCGGCCGCTCTGGGTGGGAATTAGAACTCTCTGGACATCCTTGGCCCGGTCTATAATTCAAGGGGAGCGTACCCCTTCACTTTTCTCCATCTGCAGATCGATGCTATTTACTAGGCAGCAATGCTGGGTGAACGGCATTATTGAACTGCAAAAATGTTAGTATTATTGCTTTTCCTCTTTGATCTCATGGGGCAAGATAAATTTATGATATCTTAATTGTTTCCATGGCAGCAAATCATATTGTCCCAAACAGAGAACTTGATGACTTCATGGCTGGATTGAGAAAAAGGAGAAATCAGATTGGGAGTGAGAACTCTGCCCAAGCATAAATATCCTCAACGGCAGCGGAGGGAATAGAGAAAATTGCAGACAGGCGAAATTGCTTTTGGTTTAACTGATCTCGCAAGTTCACCCCGGTGAAAAGCCCCTTCTCCAGGCTTGTAATTTGTGTAATGATGCCTCCTTGCCTGGATGCACAGAAGGCTAATGGTGCGACTAGTCGGGTTTTGGAATGTCTCAGCAATGCTAATTCCAATTGTTTTGCAGCAGTATCTGCATATCTGCTGTAAGCTGTTTTGTTTTTCGTGTGTGTGTGTGTGTGTGTGTGTGTGTGTGTGTGTGTGTGTTTCCTACAAAGGCTTCTCCATAAATTTTTAAAAGAATCAACCAACTTCCAGCCAAAAATTAGTCTTTCGTCATCTGAAAAAAAATCTGTCAAGAACTGTCGCTCTGTCACTAGATGTATGCACATAGCCTTCTTTAGGTTTGCTATTGACTTTATTCTCACATTTCCAGATTGTATCACTAACTCTTGCCTATTGTTTGAGCAACAGCCAACATCCTTTCTACTTCTGAACCCCTTAAATTCACCTCAGTGAGTTCAGGCACAGACGACAGTGACTTGGGATTTTCAAACACCCTTCCTCTCTACGGACCCCAGTTTTTGTTTGTAAACATTCCCAGGGCCCTCTACCAATGACAATCTTTTTCTTTTAGCGTGTAGATTTCCAAACAGTTCAAGACTGCTGACTCATCAACATCCCTTCTAACCTTACCTAGCAACTCCCATGGACCTCACGGTCTGTACACCAGGAAACTCACTGCCTCTGTCAGGGTCTCCCTGTCGTAGCAAATACTATTGGGGGGTTTCTACCCCACCTTAGATACCTTAGATCCCAATTAAAAGACACAAACTTTTATATTTACAATAAGCCTTAAAGGATTAGATCAGGACAGGTATCAACCCCCTACCTATTTTGTCTACTTTCCGGTCAATAACCCTGAGATATCACTTGACATGTTCCACCTGGGCAGCTCCTACTCCAATGGGCTGGCCCTCATGGACCATGCTCTCCTGACCCACCTAGCCCATGGCATCTTCTTCCTTCTTTCTCCTTCTCCTCCTCACCATGGTCCTACCTCAGACCCCAAGCCCGGGCACCAAAGCCCCGCCTACCTTTCTTCTGCCCAACTACAGGCTATAGGCATCTTTATTCAACTAATAGTTTTAAATTAAGGAGCAAGGTTAGCACAACAAAAGCTGGTATACGTGAGAATTCACTCACTTTGAGTCAACCAGACCTTGTGATAGAGAATTTAGCATTACAATACATAGCACCAGACCAAACCTCAACATCTCTCATCAATCCTTCACTCTTATTCTGAGAATTTTATCATGGTGAGTCCTGTACACTGACTTGTACTCTCTCTCTGTATGACTCCACTAGAAATTGCATCATGAAAGTCAGCTATGTCAATTCAGGTAGATTATACTACTGCTATTTACCTCACTACGAATCTAAGTGTTTCTTTGAAGGTTTATGTGTAGACCTGCTAAACATGGGAAGGGAAAGGCCATGGAAGGTGAAGGCTTACAACAATAATTTTGGGCGAACTTCATCCAGTCAGAATGGAAACTGAGGATTCTCGAAGCTTGTGATTTAGTATGAAAGCTCTACCAACCCCATCTGGGTTTCCAGCTGGCTATTTGCCCAACAGACTTGCACTTTACAGGTTCCTGTTATTAAAATAACCACAACAACCAGTTTATTAAAGTAATTCCTTTCTCTCCCTCCCCTATCCTCCTCCTCCTCCTCCTCCTCTTCTTCTTGTTCTTGTTGTTGTTGTTGTTGTTGTTGTTGTTGTTCTTCTTCTTCTTCTTCTTCTTCTTCTTCTTCTTCTTCTTCTTCTCTCTCTTTCTCTCTCTCTCTCTCTCTAAACAAGAAAGACAGAATCCTATGCCCTTGGTATGGATGGAATGATATGGTTCCTGCACCTTGGACAGGGCCAACAGGGCAAGGCCTCCACAGGTGTCAGTGGCTACTGTGGGCATAAGACTTGCTTGTATAATAATGTACATATTTTCATGTTCCTCCTTCAAGGAATGTCCTTCCTGCTAATGTTAATGACTCCATGATAATTAGAAACAGCAGGGATCCAGGAGTTGGAGTGTGTGGCTGTGTCTCCGCAAAATGGTAAACATTAGGACCTTCAGGACAGCCCTTAAGGCCATGGGGAAGAACTCTAAAACCATGAATTTGAAAATATACAGTTTCCCATTTACACAAAATATAAGGATGCAATATGAATTGTATGTAGGGCTTCATGAATCTAAAGGAACAAAGGCAGCTGTGCTGAGAGCCAACTTGTCAGAAAGGTACTAAAGGAAGGAGACGAAGAGATTTAGGGAGTGGTAATTGCAGGAGCCCTATCCAGCTAAATTTTTTTTTTTTTTTAATGCTTACAAAAGCAGGCAGATTCCTGAGTTTGAGATCAGACTGGGACAGAGAGAATCTAGGTCCAGGCCCAGGCATGGTAGAAATGGTAATTTCAAGTCGAGGTCCCACCTAGCTAGTTTATTGTCTGTGCTTAACAACGACAGTGAGATCTTTGAATTCTTTTGTAATACTAAGAAAAACAATAAGTGTTTGCTGTCTCCTAAGAATCAAAGGGGGGGGAGGTGGTCACAAGATGCTAATTCATGGGGAAAATCAGACTGGAACCTCGGGTAATGACTGAATTGATATGTAAATAAAAAGCTGGGCTTGTGGTCTGCAAGAGATGAACTATCCAGAGAATTTTTTTTTTTTTTTAAGGATAAAAGGAGCGAACTGCTTGGAGAATTGCCAAGCAGAACATAGAGAAAGAACTGTCTGGAGATCTCCAGAGAGAGCAGAACATAAAGAAAGTGGTCTGGAAAGCTATCTTGAGCAGAACATAGGTTGTCAGGTTGAACCCACGATCTGAGATTTGACTTCTGGTCATGTGTTTCACCACTCCCAGATACTCTTCCCTCAGAATCCCTTTCCAAGCTGAGGCTGGTCCTTGG
This sequence comes from Rhynchomys soricoides, assembly GCA_019843965.1. Taxonomy (NCBI): domain Eukaryota; kingdom Metazoa; phylum Chordata; class Mammalia; order Rodentia; family Muridae; genus Rhynchomys; species Rhynchomys soricoides. Next base: position 1,798,041 of record JADRCH010000292.1, read on the forward strand.
CCATCTTGAAAACAGCAAAACAATGGGCTTCTTTGGTTGGTGGCCTGTAGGAGCTGGGAGAAGAAAAGAGAGAGGAACCCAGAGCTATGAAACAAGGACTTCTACCAGAAAATAAGAATATGACAAAGGGAGGAGATGAGGTCATGGGAACCCAGCATTCTCTTCCACCTTTCTCAGGTCTTAGCGCTTCTGGCAATGCCAGGGACTCCTTGAACCAGCCTGGTTGTCTCCTCACCTCCGGACGCCCCTCCTCCATACCTTCCTTCCACCGAGTCTGTGCTTCAGACCAATCTGTGGTGATCTTGCCTTTGCAGCCACACCCTGGCAATGGCCAGTGACTTCTGAACCTTATCGCTCATCGTGACAGAGAGAAGCATGGTCCCCAAACAGCTACCACACTGTCCAACTGTGGTCATGAGCTTCAGGATCCTGGGCTCTGCCCTGTTTCTGTGGGGGTCCAGCATCTCAGCATTCCTTTGTTACAGATTTCTCCGCAGTTCTGCTCGCCTTGCCTTACCCTCTCTTCCATCTTCCGGAGACAGCATTCCTACACCCACTGTCCCTGTTATGCTCTGTCCTCTGCCCTGGGTAATTAACCCTGCTTTGCATTTCTCATCTATAATGCATTTTAGAAGCTGCAACTAGATTATCATTCCTGAACTACAGCTCAGATGCATTATTTATCTGCTCAGTATTCTGCAGCCTCCTCCCAGTGCCTTTCAAATGAACTTAAGAGCCCCCAACCGAGTCTTCTCATCCAGACTCACAGTGGTCTTGCCTCTGGTGCTCTGGCCGTGTTATTCCCTCCCCTGGGATCTGTATGTCCAAATACTACCTGATTTTGAAAATGTCTCATCTTGCTGAAGTCTTCCCTAATCTAATTGGAAGGGATTTTTTCCTTAATCTAGATTCTCATAAAATATAACACGTTTTTGACCTTAAATTATTCTTCCCGAATATATTACTCATCAGCCAAAATTACAAAACTCTTCATGAGAAGAATAGAATTCTTTCTACCCCGCCCCCCACAGAGCACTTAGCACAGGGTTTTTGCATATATTAGGCAATAAGCAAATATTTCCTTAATTAACAGTTTTGAAGGGGGCTGGGGATATAGCCCAGTTGGTAGTGTGTTCTCCTAGGATGCACAAAACCCTGAGCTGAGCTCAGTCTCCATGCCATGTAATATGAGGCACTGTTGCACATGCACATGGGATCTCAGCTCCTGGCTGGTGAGAGCAAGAAGGTTATCTTCAGCTACATAGTGAAACTGAGGTCAGCTTGGGCTACCTAGGACCCTGTGTTAAAAAAGTAAGTAAAGATCTGCAAAATGTGGAGGGAGGAACTGACCACCAGCCTGGTAGCCCGAGTCCACTCTCCAGAGCTGACAGGGGGAGGGAGAGAACTGACTCTTTGAGTCATCTTCTGACCTTACATGTGCACTGCCCCCATAAATGGCAAAGACCCTTTTCTATCTTTAAGTAAATAAATAGGGATGAGGGCTTGGCTCAATGCATATTTGCTGGACAAGCTTGAGAACCTGAGACTGGGTCCCTGGCACCCGGGTAAAAGATGGGTAAGATGGCACATCTACGACATGAGTTCTGGGAAGCCCAGATGAGCAGATCCTAGCAGCTTGATGCCCAGCTAGCGTGGGGAGCCTGGTTTCATAAAGCAGAGAGTGACAGAAGCAGGTACTTGAAAGTGGTCTCTTGTTTCCACACGTGCATGCATACATCATCCCTGCTACACACCCACCCACCCACCCACACCCATACACACGGAAACAGAAAAATACATAAAATTACAAAGAAAACCCCTTAAGACTTGATTTGGGGAAAGGTTTAAAACAGGGAACAGTGAAAAATACTTGGATTTCTGGCTTAGATTAACGGATGAAAAGTCTGATTATTGGTAAGGTTAGTATCCCTCAGAGCAGAAGGTGACTTGAGTTTTAGGAGACAGTGAGACATTTACATGAACGTGGCCACAGGTAGTGGAACACTTGAGACTGGAAGACACGGATGTGAGAGATAACATCTGAGATTATACACAGACCCCACAGGGAGAAAAAAAGTCTGTGTTCTTTTCATCACTAACCAAACACCAGGACAACTGACTTTGGAGGAAAGATTTGTCTCTGTTCATTGTTTCAGAGGTTACAAGCACTGATTGATTGGCCCTGTCATTTTGGGCCTGTGGCAAAGCAGTACATCATGGTAGGGGCCCCTATCAAAACAAGCTGCTTAGCTCATGGCAGCCAGGAAGCAAAGAGAAGATTCTCGGGGCTGGAGAGATGGCTCAGTGGTTAAGAGCACTGACTGCTCTTCCAAAGGTCCTGAGTTCAATTCCCAGCAACTACATGGTGGCTCACAACCATCTGTAATGGGATCTGATGCCCTCTTCTGGTGTGTCTGAAGACAGCTACAGTGTACTCACATACATAAAATAAATAAATGAAGAAGGAGGAGGAGGAGGAGGAGGAGGAGAAGGAGGAGGAAGAGGAGGAGGAGGAATCTCTTCAAGTGTACATCCCAGTGACCTAGTTTCTCTCCACTGTTCTATGGCTTCCCATTAGTGCTAGGGATTAAGTCCCCAATAAACAGGCCTTTGTGCCACATACAAGATCCAAACAGGAGAAAAGTGTGAATCTGTTGCCTGAAAAATTAAGAGACTAGAAAATAAGGAAACTACAACCAAAGAGAAAGAGTCAGGAAGGAGGCAGCCATGGTAAGGGCAGCTTTCCCAAAAGGAACGGGTACTAACATCAGAGAGAGCAAGACAGCCAAAAAGTCACTCACTGGACAGATACGGTGTGCCCAGCACTGCTGGATGTACTTGAGACTAGTGATGGATATAACATGGCTCCAAAGAGTTACATTTTAGTGAAGGAGAGCAGAGGACCCAGATAAGCATGAATCCGGCACTTAGAAAGGAAAGATGAAACAGGGCTGGCACGGAAGAAGGTGCAAAGGCGATCTTACACAGCTGAGCAGCAAAGTCTCATTTGGAATAGAATTCCAGACAAACCAGGGACTGAACAGCATCTTTCTTCTGGAGCTTTCTCTTGGTTGGGAAGGTTAGAAAGGTTAAGTGATAAGATCATAGGATAAGCAGGGAGAGGCATCTAAGAGGAGACTTGAGGGAGGGAAGGCCTGAAACAGTCACTGGCATGGAGCAGGTACGACTGCGGGGCAGACAGCCAGGAGCCAGGCAGAGCTTCTGAAGAAGCAGAGCCAGAAGCCAATACCATGAGGACTTGGCCTCGGGGCACACACAGCCTGTATCTGCTTCTCTGTTTATCTCCAGAAGGGGCTGGTCCTTCTTGAGAACCCAGTTCATCAAGGATAGCATCCTGCCAACCCCACAACAATAAACCTCTCTGTGGTCTTCAATCCGCAGTCTGATTTATCAGCTCTGATTTGTTACTCAGCCCTCTCCTGCTTTTGCCTTATATGGCCACATCCTAAGGATGGGCACTGATCCGTGCCCATGAGAACCTTCTTCCTCTTCAGACTCCTTCCTGAAAACTGGTTGTGGATTAACATCTATTGTTTGGTTTGGTGATGAGTTAACCCCTGTTGTCTCTTTGAATATTCAGTACTAATTTCATGGCAAACATGTACAAGTAGTGCCTACAGCGCCCAACATCCACTGAATGGACTATCAGAGACAAACAAAGCTTGCCATTAGAGTGGCAGAGACACACACTGACAATTGATAGACATTAGATAGGTAAAAGACTATAGCCTGGGCTGACTTCAGCCTCGATCTGCAGAGGAGACTGGGAATTTTAAAGGGAGAATGGATGGGTATCAGTGGGAAGGTGAACAGGGACAAAGTAGATTTTCATAACCTATAATCTATAACAAAAGCTATTCTACAATTATTTAAAACTATAAAATTATGTTTTAACATTGTTTGTGTATGCGTGTGTTCCGGTGTATATACACACGTGTGTGTATATGCGTGTGTTGGAGCCAAAGTTGGACATTTTGGGGGTCCTTTTCAATTGCTCACCACCTTGGTTTTTGAGACAGGGTCTCTCATTGAACTTAGGCATCCCCTGTCTCAGTTCTCACAATGTCATCCTTCCAGTCTTTCTGCTCCCAGTGCTGGGAATTATAGGTGTACTCTGCCAGGCCTGCTTTAGAGTTTATGTGTGTGCTAGGCATCGGACACAGGTCCATACGCTTTTAAAAATAATTCTTATAAGAAGAGGCTGGTCTACTCAATATTTATTGTCACTTGGCTCCTTCTTCCCACAAAGATGGCGATTCGGGGATCCTGTCTTTGGGTAATGACCGGGACAAGCACTAAATTATTTTGATAGCTTTGACTTTCCTGAGTCAGCTTGTTTTGGGAAGCCTGGGGCCATCCAGGGGGGTACAGCTTCTGAACTTTAGAAACTGTGGTAGTGTTTGTCCACGTCTTTGTAGGTCAAGGTTGAGGGCTTGTCAAGAAGAGAGCTCAGAGGAGCCAGCCTGGAGTTCAGCCAAGAAGAGGATCCTTGTCAGAGAAACAGTCACTGCTGAATAGGAAGAAGCAAAGTATCACTTCACTTTTCATCACACCGTGAGCCTGTGTGAACTGTGGTGGTATGGGCAGGTTGTCCCTGAGAGTAATGGCTTTGAGCAAATGCTTAAGCCTTGTTCAAATTATGAGGGAAGCCCAGGTGACAGAGAGATTGTCACACACAGCTTAAAACTACAGCAAGACCCGCAGCCCCTCCATTTTGAAACTTAGTTAAAAGGTTGTATGAAGCCCCAGCCCAGTTATCACAGCATACATGTATCAAGACTGTACTGGCTTTAAGTGTCTCTAAATTTATTCTAGTATCTATTCTCTCATGCCCTAGACCTCAGACTCCTTTTCCCATCACAAATATGTAAGGTCACAGGTCAGGAGCTGTGATTTTAGCCTTTCTCCAGTAGAATTCTCCCGGCTCCTGACAACGTTAGAGGTCACTCTCTGGCACCATTTTTTCCTTGGGAGTGAATACCACCAACAGAGCTAACTCTGTCTGGACATCACCCAGGAGAGCAAACCCTAGAATCCCAGGTGTGGGTGAGGCTGAGACCAGAGCCAGAGAATAGGAATCTACACCAGCCAACTGCTGCTACGTGGAAGAGGAGGTCAAAGAGATTTTTATTTTCAAAGGTAACACACAGCCTCATATGGGAACAAGGGCTGGCAGCCCAAGGAAGAAGCCAGAATGAAATAGGGTCAATAGGCATTGTCTTAGCCAGGGTTTCTATTTGTGCACAAAACATCATGACCAAGAAGCAAGTTGGGGAGGAAAGGGTTTATTCAGCTTACACTTCCACACTGCTGTTCATCACCAAAGGAAGTCAGGACTGGAGCTCAAGCAGGTCAGGAAGCAGGAGCTGATGCAGAGGCCATGGAGGGATGTAACTTACTGGCTTGCTTCCCCTGGCTTGCTCAGTTTGCTTTCTTATAGAACCCAAGACTACCAGCCCAGGGATGGCACCACCACAAGGGGCCCTGCCCCCTTGATCACTAATTGAGAAAATGCCTTACTGCTGGATCTCAGGGAGGCATTTCCTCAAGGGAAGCTCCTTTCTCTGTGATAACTCCAGCTTGTGTCAAGTTGACACACAAAGCCAGCTACTACAGGCACTCAGGCCTTCTCCATAGCTCCCTGGGATGGCCTTGATCTTCCAGTGTCATGGTGACTCATATCCACCCATGCACACACACACACATACACACACACATGAATATGCACACGCACACATACACAATCATAGTAAGAGAAGCTGATGACTATCTATGAGAATTATCAGGGTTAAATCTTTGAGCCAAGCAGGAGAACCTTTAAAAATCAAAGACAGTGATAGGTTTGAAGGAAGGGGTGAGGGAGGCAATGTGTCCAGTATCACCTCCATGAATGTGTAGTGCAAACGAGGAGGCGAACCTTTCAGACTTCTCTACCAGGGAAAACAATGGGAAAGTGCCTCCTTTGTTCCTTTGGAATTTGATCAGGATTCCCATTCCGTTGTGCAGTCTTTGCCAAATGCAAATTCTGAGATACCCACTAGAGGTCGCTGTTCATTACAATCAAACCCAGCTTCCCTCTTGGGCGGGGAAGCCCGAACCGCATGGTCTTCACTGCAGAGCAACCTGCAGACTTTGCTGAAGGAAAATCAGCTCGGTCACCCCTCCGTCCCCCGCCCCCCGGGGTAGGTACGGGCTGCCTGCAAGGACATTGCTTTTCATTACAGAAGTCAAAAGAAGACAATGCAAATCATCAAAGAATGTTTTTCAACCCCCCACCCCCACATCCTGCAGAATTTGACTTTTCAACCGGTTCCACTGCCTCTCCCTCCCCCACGGCCCAACTGTATCATTTCTTCCCAGGCGACCGGCACGCAATCAGACTTGAATAAAAGCCAAGCTGAAATACAGACTATGTGCTTGTTGATAGTCACTATCCCCACACCACTGGGCTTATTTCTTTCTCTGCTGGGGCTATACCCGGAATGTAAATTAGCTATGAAACACGAGGAGACAGCAGACTAAAGACCCTCTGCAACTGCAGCTTCTCTCAATGGTAAGAGCTCTGAAGATGAAGAACGAGTGTAGTCAAGGTGTGATCAGTGTACCAGGGCGCGGCCCGGCTGTCTCCTATTCTATAAACGTAAGCCCTGGTAAGCTGATCTCTCTCCAGTAGAAGGACACATGGCCAAGCATATTTGGGTAACACAAATTGGTCGTCACAGGTTTTTAAGAAACAAAAACAAAACAACACCCACAAAGCTGGGTGGGTGGAGAAGAGGTTGGACCGGAGAAGAGTTGGGTGAGATAAATAAAATCAAAACACTTACAAAAGTCTCAAAGAACTAATGAACATTTAAAAAATGAAGTTTTCTATCTTTATGAAACCGCATAAGAATTAAGTAAGTACCTATGTGTAAAGCACTTTGCATAGCATTATACAGACACTTTATAATTTTTTGTTGTTGTTTGTTTTTGTTTTTTTTTCGAGACAGGGTTTTTCTGAGTAGCCCTGGCTATCCTGGAACTCACTCTGTAGACCAGACTGGCCTCGAACTCAGAAATCCGCCTGCCTCTGCCTCCCGAGTGCTGGGATTAAAGGCGTGCGCCACCACTGCCCGGCATAATTTTTAATTTTATTTCTACTTCAGTTGGCCTGGACAAGGGAGAGACTGGATCTAGGAAGCAGTCAGGGACTGTTTTCCTGCTGCCCCTCAAAACAGGAATGGACCTGTGCATCACACACAAGAAAGGCAGAAGGATGGAAAGCCCAAGTGTGCAGCTTCTAGAAGAGATTTTGAAACAGCACCACGGGACCTGAGCCCAGAGCTCTCTGGACCACACTCCATCTTTCTCTCCACTTAAGACTGCAGCGCTGTGTTAATGTCCTCTCGGAATACAAGTGGGAAGGCTTCCAAACCACTTGGACGCCTGTATTGGCATCACAAACTCTTGTCAGTGGCCTTCGGGGGTCAGTTCTGAAGGCTGGCAGTAGCCATGGCGAGCAGAGGATGTTGCTGCTCCTAGACTAGTGGCTTTCAACCTCTCTAATGCTGGGACCCTTTAATATAGTTTCTCGTGCTGTGGTGACCCCCAACTTCACAACTGTAACTTTGCTACTTTTATGTAATATAAATATAAATATTATGTAATGTAAATAATTGTATCTTATGATGGTCTTAGGTGACCCCTGTGAAGGGGTTGTTTGACTCCCCTGGGTTGAGAACCATCGTTTAGACTATCCTGAAACAAACTATGCCCAGGCCTTCTTCAGCGTGCTGTTCTCTAGTATTAAGGCTCTAAAAGATGACCTGTGTGCACCCTCTCCTGAGGTCCTGTATGTGAGAGAAACCAATTCAAGTAGAAACTTGTGACTCCAGGCCTTGCCTCACAGACAGACATCTCTTGACACTGGCACAAAGCCCCTCAGAGTACAGACTCCCTGATGCCAGACAGCATTCTTACTCAATGGGCTGAACTCTCTGCAGCTCAGCTTATTCTGTGCCCGCCAGGATCTATACCTATGCTGTCTCCCAGCCCCCATGGTAGCAGTTGTCACAGAAATAAGTGGACAAATGAGCCACAGGGACTTGTAAGCCAAAGTTTTTTACAGCTTCTCAGAAATAGAGCACCTGGCCTAACTGGCTGATGGGTCAGTAGAGTCTTCTCTCATAGACCTTGGAGCTGAGGGATACATTCAGTGTCTTTTTTTTTTTTTTTTTTTTTTTAACGGTTTATCTATTATGTATACAGTGTTTTGCCTGCATGTATGCTTGCAGGCCAGAAGAGGGCATCAGGTATCATTACAGATGGTTGTGAGCCACCATGTAGTTTCTGGGAATTGAACTCAGGACCTCTGGAAGAGCAGCTAGTGCTCTTAATCACTGAGCCATCTCTCTAGCCCAAAATAAGTTTTTTGGTTTTTAAGATTTATTTTATTTATATGAGTACACTGTAACTATCTTCAAACACACACCAGAAGAGTGCATCAGATCCCATTACAGATGGTTGTGAGCCACCATGTGGTTGTTGGGAATTGAACTTAGGACCTCTGGAAGAGCAGTCAGTGCTCTTAACTGCTGAGCCATCTCTCCAGCCTCACGTTCAGTGTCTTAAGCTGTCCTTTCTTGAGCAACAAAACCCATTCCTGTCAACTTTGTACAACCTTGGAATTACATCTGAATCTTAGATTTCGCTCATACGACTTCTGTCCACTGCCTTACACAATCCATAGTCACCTCGGGGAACTAAAGCCATGTGGTCCCTCTCCTCCAGACTGCTGATTGACGATTCAAGCTGAGTTTCCTGTTTGATTTCCTGATGTTTGAACTCTCCTCTTGTGCAGCATCCGGGCTAAGCTGCTTGATGGTGGTTCTCTACTGTAGCCACCTCAAGCAGAAGAGAGCCTCACGTCCTCTGATGTTCTGATGGTTTTCTCTTCCTTAGGCTTTTCCCTGTGTCTAATTAGACTGGCTATCATGGGCTTCTGAAGCCTTTCCTGATGGCATAATCAATGACCAGAACTAACTGGCTCCAACTGGTTAGCACCATTGCTGATACAACAGGAAAGGAAGAACACCCCACAAACTCGGAGGCAGGGTGGTACACATGCTAATCTCCCAACCTCGTCCCTCACAAGTACCTTGGGATGAACAGGCCAGAACCATGTCTCATGGCCACCCCCCATGATTGAAGCAGAGCAGATGAGTTTCTGCGCTTTAAGCAGCAATTCTTAGGAAGAAAGGCTTCCATGGCTCACACATGCAAACCGACATAACACTAGAAAGGTTGCCATCCAGCGTAGCTGCTGCATCCCAATCTAGCTCAAGAAATGGTGCTTCCCCAGATCTCCCTGCCTTGTATGATGCAGCCAGGCTGAGACCAGGACATGGTCCAGGCCTTTCCACTGTTAGCATCTTCTCCTGTAGCTTTCAAGCTGGCTCTGTATAGATGAATCCCGGTTCTGCTACTCAGTCCTTCACCAGGGCAGATTCCTCTCCGACCTCACCTGTGATCGCTGCTAATCCTAATGCCCTTGCAAGCATAACATAAAGATCGAGATCGTGAATAAAATTGGTCTGTGCCCCCTAGTGGCTGTTCTGCAAAGGGCAGGTATATCCTACGATGCTTTTTATATGTGCACCTATTAGAGCAGGCAGCCAGTGCTCTAATTTAGCCTGTAGGTACTAGGGAAGGTTCAGCAACATGTTCCTTCCTACAGAGGTATTGGCAGCAGCAAAACCTGGGCCACCAGAAAAGGAAAAAGGGGGCAAATTTAATGTGTCCATCTATCCAGAAGTGCATAAATTATGGGTTATGCATGCTTCTCTGTATATTTATATTTTTAACTGTGAATGAGTTTATTTGTTTATCAAAAGTGATTATACTTTGCTCTTTTAGTATTTCTTCTTATTCCTCTTTATTACGAGTCAGTTCAATAAGTACTTTTTTTTTTTTTTTTTTTTTGGTTTTTCGAGACAGGGTTTCTCTGTGTAGCCCTGGCTGTCCTGGAACTCACTCTATGGACCAGGCTGGCCTCAGAAATCCGCCTGTCTCTGCCTCCCAAGTGCTGGCATTAAAGGCGTGTACCACCACTGCCCAGCCAATAAGTACTCTTACTTTTGTTTTGTTTTTAGACAAGGTCTTATCCTACCCTAGGTGTTCAGGAACTCTGTTTTTAGCACAGGCTAGCCTGGAACTCTAGGTAGACCAAGATAGCCTTGAACTTTTAGTGCTTTTCGTCCCACCTCTGCCTCCTGAGTGCTGGAATAACAGGCATGTGCCTGCCAATAACTGTTTTCACATAAATATTTTCTACTCTATATATCTGTTTGTTAAACACATGTGTATTCATTGTGGTAAGGCGGATGAAGGTGCTGACAGTCACTTTCACATGGGGGAAGGGAATCCTGACAACCTGGGGCAGCTCTCCACAGAACCCCATCTCCCTACTCTTCATCTAAGTCCCTCTGTTGTTCCGGCCACACTCATTCCACCGAAATTAGTTGGTCTCTCTATTGATCTTCAGCGGAAACTATTGATCTTCAGCGGAAACAGCTCTCTCTGTCTTGCGGTCCCTTTTCTCCATCTGATGGCAGAGAACGAACAATTTCCAGTTCTCACTGGGTCTCAGAACATTTAACCACTCAACTGCACATCACTGGGGGAAGGGGGTCATTCTCCAGACCTTTCTGCTTGCAGGGCAAGATTCTCAGCAGCTGCAACTAAGCATAAAGAAGTTCCCCTCCCGGTGCCCACGCAGAGGGGGCTGGTCACCTTAGAGAGAGCGTCCAGACCGCTGATGTTTTTCTGTTTTGTTCTTATTGTTTCTTGCCCTAGATACTTTTTACTGTGATACTTTTTATTTAATTTTTAGGTATGTAGGTCAACGCTGGCCAGATATTCTCATCATACAGATTAAGTTCTCCAGAGCACTGAGCCAACATTAATCCAAACGTGCCAGGTTTGTAAAGTAGAGAAGGAATTTGTAGGCAGGATTGTCTATCCTCATCCTCACTTGTGAGCCGCCCACACACACACATGCTGAAGGTCACACTACTTCCTCTGGCTACAGAGAACCCTGTATGACATCCTGTCAGACCTGATTTCTTCTGAAATGTGCCAAACTCTGCAGAACTCCCTTGCCTTCCCTCAACCCCTCCATACCTCTCAGAGCCCTTCCCCCCTACAATGCAGATTTCCCCTGTCCCTAGAAACTGTTCAGACACTGAGCTATCAACGGGACAGCATACATATACAGCAGAGGACTGCCTGGTCTGGCCCCAGTGAGAGAAAACACACCTAACTCTTGAAAGACTTGAGGCCCCAGGGAGTGAAGAGGTCTGGAGGGGTGGGGGTGGGGGAGAGGGGACATCCTCTTGAAGACAGGGGAGGAGGTATGGGATGAGGAACAGTCAGAGGGCAGACCAGGAGGGAGATAATGACTGTAAAAAAAGATTAAAGAATAAATTTTTTTTTTTTTTTTTTTTTTTTTTTTTTTTTTTTTAAAAAAGTAAGCTGCCTCGCTCACAGAATGTATAGTGTGACTGAGCGGTCTCTGGGATCTTTCTGGGAAATCAAAGGTGAGCTGAAGTGGTCTGTGCAGATTTTCACTCGGCCAATACTCCAAACCCTCCTGTTTCCCTCTTCTTCCCTCCACCATCCCAGATTAGATATTGGTCTCGACCTACTGACCTACCTACCACACGGATCCTGGAGGCCTGGGAGTCTGGGTGTATGGGGAAGAGAGCTGCCTCTTTCCTCTGGCTCTTTTCCATCCCATCTGCGCATGCTCTCTACTCAACCTGAACCTACTTCATAACTGCCTCTCTCTAGCTGTTCAGTGGTCTGGAATGAAGACTGAGCCACTTTTTCTTAAGGTCATAGGATCTCTGATGCTGGTCTTCTCAGCAAAAGCATGTATGAGCATGCTTGAAGGTTACAGAGATAAACAACTGGGACCCAAGCTAAAAGTTCATTCATGAAGTCATCACTGCTGCCTGTGCAATGTTACTCATGTCTGGAGTGCCCCAGGGTGGCCACTGTTGACCTCCAACCTCTGCTGCTCTGTACCCTCAAGGCTGTCCCTGTGAGACCCTCTGGGTCCCTGCTATCCTTTGGCTACATTAGTCACTTGGTTGTGTTCTGCTGAGTTCTAGTCTCTCGGAATCACTGAAGATTGAGCCTGTTCCCCACCAATGTTAACAATCTTTTCATTTAGCCAAAGAATGAGACCAGTGGGCTTACCTGGTCACCTCTCAGTAGCCAGTGAAGCCCAGTTTGTCACTAGAGTAACATTTTTATTGCATTATTGATAGCAGTGTCTGTTTCCCTCCCCTTTAGAAGTTGGCACACGTCCTCTGGAAGCTAAGAGATGCGGTGGGGCACTGGCTGCACAAAATATCCCACAAACACCCTGCTGACAGGTGAGAGTCCAGTTATTTATGGCGGTAAACAGGGACACTCCTCAGACTTGGTAGCATCAAAGATGTGGGGGATGAGAAATAAAAACAGTTATGGAGACTTGGAGATGTTGATGATGGTCTTTCAATGTGGAAACATGCTCAAAACTGATCAAGGATAATAACATCATAGTTTAGGATTGATCAAAGATAATAACATCATAGTTTAGGATTGGTGGACAAAACAAAGCATGGTTTTAAGTCAAGAGTTTCCAAGACTCTTAAGATGTACACTGTTGTTTGCTACTATTTCTTAAAGGACAGTTTTGGGGGGTAAGTTTCTGCAATGAACAATGATGTTAGTTCTAAGTTTTATCTCCCAAGGAGTTTCCTGGGTAAACAGCTATATTAGAGAAGATGGTAACATAGGAAATCATATGTATACATTGTATACATGTAGAGGTTTGCTTTGAAATAGTAGCAAGATCCAATAATGGCAAGTTCACTATCCATGATTGTATCTCTCCATTCTGATCCCAGAGAGCCAGCCTACCCTGCTGAAAGAATCTGTAGACCTACAGAGTCCAGCCTCTATCATAGCTGCTCTGTCCCCATTTGGGTCACTGCCTGGAAGGTTCCCATTCAGCTCCTTGCTTGTCTCTCCTTGAAGTTCATTGGGATTTTTTTGTAAACAGAATTCCACCCAGCCCTCCACACAGGTCAGGCATGATCCACACACAATAGCTGTGTGACATGAGTCCTTGCCCTACAACTGCCACAGGTAATCTGACAAGAAAGGGAACTGCACAAGTCAGGTACCTTCTAAAACACTGCCAAGTTTAAGACCACTGTGGGAAATAGTCTGCATTCTTTACTTTCATTACTACAGGAAGTGGCAGAGATACCCAATTCATCCGCTCTTTCATCCCCTCTTTTGCAACGTGACATTCTTGCTAAGAGCTGTCACACCAGCCAGGGTTCATATTTCCCAGCTTCACTTACTCCTATGTGGCTGTGTCTTACTAAGGGAGCAACGAATAGAAGTGACATCTGGCCTTATAGACTTTGTGTTTTCTTCCATAGTCTGCCAGCTCGATGTGTGAAAGGCTCAGGGGAGAGCAGGGGAGAACCTATGTCTTAAAGTTTCTATTACTATGCTAAAACACCATGACCAAAAGCAACTTGGAGAGGAAAGGGTTTATTTCATCTGATACTTCCACCTGGAAATCTATCATTGAGGAAGTCAGGGCAGGAACTTGGAGGCAGAACCTGAAGCAGGAGCCTCTGAGGAATGCTGCCTTGCTCCCTATGGCTTGCTCAGCCTGCTTTCTTTAGCTACCTGAACCACTTGTCTAGGCATAGCACCTCCCACAGTGGGCTGAACCTTCCACATCAATCAATCTGACTGAAGTATTTTCTCAATCTAGGTTCTCTCTTCTCAGGTGAAGCTAGCTCAATGGCTCTCAACCTGTGGGTCGGAACACCCTGGGGGGTGAAACATTTTCACAGGAGTCTCCTAAGACCATTGGAAAACATAGATATTTGTATGTTTAGTAGCAAAATTACAGTTAAGAAGTAGCAATAAAACTAACTTTATGGTTGATGGTCACCACAACATGAGGAACTGTATTAAAGCATTAGGAAGGTTAAGAACTGCTGCTCTAACTTGTGTAAAGTTGACAAAAAAACTAGCCAGCACACTGAGGGGCACCAAGCAGAGGAAAGCCACCCACCATGCAAAGATGGATATTATGTTAACCACGTTTGCTCTCTGTGCTTCAGCACCTACCAAAAGAAGTAAGATGTTAAATAGAAAGAAAACAATTGCTACCATCCATCTGAAGAGACTAGTCCCAGAGAAATATCAGGCTCTGGCTTTGGGTGGCTTTGATGGGAACAAATTAACTTGTCTTTAAGCATACTAATAAAGTATCAGGTATTTTTTTTAGAATATCGTTAGCTGATAACTCTGTAAAGCAACTTGCTTCTCAGAAGGGGCTTTGGCCGCTATCAAGAGGTGGGTAAGTTTTCATTGTTTTTCTGTTCATGGTGGCCACGGGGATGAATCTGATTTATGAGTCTTGGATAGAAAGAAAGATAGCTGCAAAGCCACATTTCAACCAGAATTGTCTCTGTACACAGGTCATTTCAGCCAAAGCTGTGTTTCCTGCAGAAGCAGATGAGTACTATACAAGAATCTTTCTAGATGATGGTCCCCCGTGCCTGAAAGAATGAATACTGGGCTCAAATAGGATCCCTAACTTCAGGGGCCATCCTGTAGTTTTCCACAGCTATTGGTCCTGCGGCTTTGTGATGAGTCTCAACTCAAAACACATTGCTGATCTGAAGACATCAGTCCTGACCAGTGTTGCGCTGGTTCCAAATATTGCAACAACAATCTGATCTGTGTTATAGCATTCCAAACCACTTTCTCCGCCGCCTCCAGAGATTTCTGTAAAACAGGACTGATGAAATTGGCCAAGTTCATGGAAGGAGAGGTAGTCTATAGATGTTGAATGATACCAAGTTATAAACACGAAGACGCAGAGCACTGTATGCGAACACTGCGTGCATGCTAATTAGCCTCTATGTTTCAATACTTCTTCCTACAAGGTATAATCTCCAACTTTCTCTTCCTCAGGAAAAAACGTACTTGGAAAAAGTAAGTGTAGCATTTGGCTCAAGTGTTACAAAAGGAATCCACAAGCAAAATATTGTTACTAGAAGACCTCCAGTTCATACTTGCTCATTCTTCAGTAAGAGCTTCAGGTGCTCTCTGACAAACTGGTTCTATGACATTCTACTATGACGGGGTCACGTGAGCACCTGCAGCACACCCATAAGTGTGACTCCTGGCTTCCCTGGAGTTATTTGTGGGCAAAGCCTAATGAAAGAGTGGAGGTTTTAAGGTCGAGATGGGAATGAAGTTGGCTTCAGGGACAGATTCAATTCTATTTTTAGATAATCTTTCTTTACCCTTATTGACAAGTTATACAGGACCTTAATGGAAGAGGCCTAGCTGATCCACAGATCACACTGGGGATAATAACCGACAGCACTTCGCATTAGTGGCTGCCATCTTTGGTCAGGGGTACCCACTAACTTCTAGGGAGGAGTCCATCTTTTCATACATGAGCGTCTTTGTAGTCTTTCAACAATTTTTTGAGTATGCGTATTTGTGTGTCTGTATGTGAACATGAATGCAGGTGCCCATGGGACCAGAAGGGGGAGTCATAAGTGGTGTGTGCCACCCACTGTGGATACCAGGAGATTGCTCTGACAAGAGGAGTAAACACTCTTAACCACTGAGCCACCTCTTCAATTCCTGCTATTGTAATTTCTTAACTTCTAATAACATGAGATTTTAAAATATATACACACATACATACCTACATGCATGCATACATAGACCTTCATTTGCTCTAGATCCAAATGTACTTTTTGTCCTAGGCTTTCCAAATACAATGGAAAGTCTTAGGTCACCTAAGGGCTTATGAAATCACAGGGAGACTGCACCACTCCCAGACGTGTGAGGTTCTCTCCTGAACAGAGCGAAAAAGCAGCCCAATGTGTTCATGTTTCATGCCTCGCCTGACCCCGGAAGTGCCAGCCGAAGGTACGAATGAGTGACTGTCATTATCAATCATTCTTCCATGAAGAACAAAGAGTCCCAACGACAACTGAAAAGCAATGTATCGTGGGGATACACGGGGGAGCAACAACAACAATAGAAATAGGGCTGTTTGGCTCTGTCTAAAAACAGAAACTGTAACAGACCTATGCCCAGGACCTTCACAGACCTCCAGGAAGGTAGTTGATCCTCACGCCCACAACTCCAAGGCGTAAGACGCCCTGTCCACCATTTGCCTTCTTTGCTCAAAACACTCTAGAGCCCCTATGACCTTGTCCTTCCTCCACGACTTCCTGGTCCCTTTTTAAATTTTTTATTATGAAAAATGTTTAAACATACTAAAAATAAATAAATAAATAAATAACACAATGAATTCTCTTTGTCTGTGGCCAAGCAGACGTCTGTGCTTTGGGCACACTGACTCGGTTCTCCTTCAGCGTTTTCCCTGTGTGGGGTATGTGTTACTTGAGGTGGATGGCCTTGCATCAGCAACTCCACACTTGGCTACCCCACTGCTCCCCATGTCGATTCTAACTCTCCCTAGCACCCATATCTGTTTCCAATCTTCCCCTGATTACTTGGTGTCATCCCTCTGGACTATCAGTTCTAGGAGGATAAGATTTTTGTTCAGCTTTGTTCACTAATACATCCTTCCTACCCAGAGGAGTGACTGACACATAGTAGATGCTCATTAATAAGAGTTGGGTGGAGCAATCCTATTTCCTTTCCCACATCCTGGACCGCCACGAATGTACTTAAGTACCCGCTCTCTGACTCCACCCAATGATTGTACAGTCACTGCACCCACTTGTTCCTCTCTCTCTGACTCTCAGTAGTTCCTGGATCATAATCCCAAGAGGCAAAACTAAACTGGCCCAATTCTCTTTGTGTACCATGTCACAATATGCTGGCAAGGCTGTGAACGAACTTGTAATGCCTGGAAAATGTTAGTGGTTGCCCCAAAACCAGACAGAAGCTGATCTGATGCAACTCACAGCAGGGTCTTTATTCTATTCGAGCTAGCTTGGGCTCCCCCAATGCACCACCATCACACAGGACGGTTTTGGTGGTGGGGAGCCCTGAATGTCTACTGGGGCAAGGGTTTATAGTAAGCAGCAAGCAGGCAGTATGTGTGAAAGCATCTAATTGGAAAGCTGCTGTGGCCTTTAACATAGTTGGCTGGTGCTGGGAGTCATATCATAAACTCAACTTCTTCTCCCCTCTGCATTGGTGGTCATTAGGCAAGGGGTGGGCTTGTAATCTGAGGTGCAGATTTGTTGGGGGAATAACCTGGAGGCATTGGTCTTGTTGGGGATTAGCGTAGAGACTGGAGCTAGGCTCAGGTTTTGTTGGGGGGCAACCTGGAGACTCATGCTAGGTACCAGCCTGTACGTTTGCCTGAGTTCAAACTTAGGTCAGGTTCTCTAAAATGGAGTCTGAACTTAAAGCTTTGGCATCTCAAACTCACCCAGAGTCTTCTGGCCACCACTGAGCACGTGATATGAAAGTAGGCCACCACCAGAGGCCATGTGTGGAGCAGTTTTCTTACAATAGAATACGAATGATTGACATTTCGTCCTTTTAGATGGGTGGGTGGCTATCAGCCTAGTCACCCTTGAGTTATTGTGCACCCCACCAAAAAGATAGTTCCTGCCAGGCTCCACGTGAGGTAGGAAAGCATGCACAGGACATACTGTTATTTGGTTCAGGTTCTTTCTTCCTGCATTTTCAAGGTTGTCAGGGCAGCAAAGACATTCAGGCATCAGACACTCTTCAATTAAGTCTTCAATAAAGCCAGGGGATGTTGCCAGCCACAATGACAAGTTAGGAACCTGTAGGACCAGTAATGTGCTAGCTCTCCAACAACCACAACTAGGGTGGTTGGGTCACTGCCACTCCCTCCAAACAATGTATCCTGTCTCCTGTCAAAGAGGAGTGGCTCTGGTCTTAGCTAGTCTTCTGTGAAGCAGGTCATGGCCTGGTAAAAGCAGATCCAAAGGAAAAGGGCACCACATCAAAGCTCATGGCAGGGCTACTACATTCTTCTCAATAAAGTGTTTTCAAGGGGATGGTTCCCTGGCAGTTGGTGCTCTACCTAGATGCCACATATGACTATTGCTAAGGTCACCAGATTTCAAAGCTATCTTATAGGGTTTTGAGGACTCAGTAGCTATGAGTTCTAATCCAGAGTCAAACTTTAAAGTGACAGTAGGGATCTGGAGATGTGGCTTAGCAGTTAAGAGCACCTGTTTCTTGCAGAGGACCTGGGTTCAATTCCTAGCAGAAGTTTCCAATCCAGGGGACCTGACACCCCTTTCTAGACTCTAGTGGGCCAGAACATGTAGTGCACATATATACATTAAGGCAAAATACCCATATACATAAATAAATCTAAAAATTAAAACTAAAGTTAACATTGGGACTCTTGAATGGAGCTCCAGGTGAGAACTCACAAGAGCACACTACTTTTCTAGATTCTTCCAGGGGTAGAATTGGTATCCATACAGCTTTTGTCTGATCCAGTCATTCCATGGCTACTTCCATACCTTTCCATAGTCAATGTCCCAGGCACCTTCTCTAGGAAAGCCAACCACACCGGCTACTCCAGGCTTTCTCCTGAGATCCCTGAAAGGAAATGCTTGAAGCATCCATCTGATTGGCCAGCAAGCACGGGGTGCTCAGTATTGTAAATGTCACTCCCACATGTAAGTTAAAACTAACTACAACTGCTCCCTTGTGTGAGCCCCTGTTGGCTTACCCTGACACAGAGACAGAGGTTTATTGAGATGGGGATTGGACCAAGATCCCAGTCCCACATAGATGCAGGGATGTGTATCTATGACTGAAAAGAGCAGTCATCGTCCAGTCAGTGGCACTATGGATATGTTTTCTTCTGCTTTGCACATCTCCCCATCAGAATGATATGCGCAAAGACAAGGATGATTGTGTGCTTTAGCTGCAGCTGTATCAGCTCCTAGCAGCATGCTCAAATAGAATACAGGAGTGCTCAGTGAATCAATAGAGTTCCTGAAGCCCAGCTGTTGCCCGACTGAACAAAGCAGGAAACGCTCCAGCTTTGTTGAGATTTCTCAGCATTGGTAATCCCCTTAGTTATGACATGTCTTTACACACCAAGTCCTAGCACCAGGCCGAGCACTGTTCCAGTCTCCAACACACAGCAGGTGACACAGCCATCCCCTGGGACCTGTGAAACGTTTCAGTTTCCCCAAGAGACTGGAATTTCCACTCCTGGGTCATTAGCCTCTCCCAGGACAGCATTCTAACTAATGCAGAATTCACTTTAGGATTGCATCTGGCACAGGTGAGAGAAGAAGACGGTGATGCTCAGAAGACACAGCTTTGTCACAGCGACAGGGGTGATCTGAAGACTCAGCTTCACAACAGGGATGCTCTGAACTCACAACCCTGCCCAGTGTTACTCTGAAGTCACAACAGTGTCACAACCCATTACACGTGGCAATGCTTTGGGGACACTCCAAGGTCATGGTCTTGGGTCACAGACTAGGAAGAAGACCGGGCAACAGGTCTTTAAGGATCAGGATAAGAAGACAGGCTACGGGAGTGAGTATCTCCACCCCCACCCATCCCTTATTCCCTCCCAGAATGCTTTGCCAAGATTTGTTCATCTACGAGGTATTGTTTCCCATCAAATAAGAAGAGAAAGTAAAAGGGTGTGCCATTTGAAAATCATCTCTCTCCTGTTAGCAAAACCACCCAGAGATGGCATCAGCCTGTGACCAGGTCCCAGAGGACTTTATTTGGGGGGGAGGGGGATCTTATGGTTTGAATCTGAAATCTCTCACAAGGGTTCATGTCTTCAGTAGTTGGTTCCCACCTTATGGCCCTGTTTTGGAGGCCGTGGAGTCTGCAGGAGATAGAACCTGGCTGGAGGAAGAAGGATGTGGGGGGCCTGCCCTCATTTCTAACTTCTGATCCAAGTTACACAAGGGCTCTGGACCACCTACTCCTACTGCCACTAACTGAGTCACCCTAGTATTCCTTCCTTGCTGAAATGAACTGTAAGCATCCCAAACTGTGAGCCAAATTAACCCTTTCCTTCTTTGCTTGCTTCTGTCAGATATTTGGTCACAACAATGTAAAAATAATGAATGCAGAGACCAGTGTGTAGCTTCCAACCCAGGTTTTAAAGTAAGCCAGTACCCTAGCTTAGAGCCTAGCTTTTAAGATAAATTCTTTGTACATCAATACTTAAACAAAACAAAAAGCCTCTCTTAGCTGAGACAGTAGATGATTTGTAGAAACTGTGCTAACCACCACAACTGAAGACAGAACTTGTCCTGGATGCAACAGGGCAAATGGCCACAAAGATCAAGGGATCCCCTTGGAGTCTGTACACAGTGGGCCTCTGAGGGGTCTCAGCCATCGGCCAAGAGTAGAGGTTGTGAAATTCTAGAGGGGAGTATTCAGTCCAGCAAGCCTACCAGAGTTCTTATTTTCCCACATTTGCCTTCAGGGGAAGTGGGAGAGCTGGCTGCTTCAGACCCTGCTGATGCCTCTTTTTCTACACTCCAGCCGACACCCATCACTTCTTCTTCCTCTTGACCCTCATGTTTTCTAAGAAGATGGCATTAAGGTCAAGAATCATCTGCTTCAGTTCTAAGCCCAACACAGATGACAAGCGACACATTTTAGCAGGCCTCACAAATTACAGTTTTTAACCCCTTTCATCCCAGCATTGGCACGCAGTATGCCAACTTTAATAACCCCTCACAAAGCAGCGAGTGTCATTATTACCTGCATTAAGGTTTAAGAAACGGAGTCAGCCACAGGCCACAGGCTGAGTCAGAGTGAGAGGGAGTCTGAGCTCCTGACTAGCAAATGCCTTGTGCTCACACCACTGCAGGAGCATTTCTTATTTGAAGCTGGCGATTCCAGCTCAGTGCCTTCTCTATGGTCTCACCTTTATTCTATAGCTAGCAGGGTTGTTGTAACAGAGCAGCAGAAGATGGAACAGGGGTGGTTCGAATACTCTCACCTATTGGAAAATATCTGAGAAACTGAGATACCAAGAATTCCAGCCCTGGGCACTCAGTGAGGAGTAGAGCTTGGGCAGTAGTCCCTTCTCTTGTCAAGGTGATTTTCTACAGTAAAAAATGGCATGATCGAAATTGAGCCGGCCAGGAAAGACAGACACATATAGGCAGGGAAATACAGGCAGTTTGGTACCGTTCACGCTCAAATCAGGAAGTGGTGGACAGAGGAGTGGTGGACAGAGGTAGGCAATGCAGGGCAGATCTACCATGCATACCCAGGTCCAGTGCTCACTCCACTCAACTAACAGCTGCCCACACGGCAGTTTCTTATACCAGATCTGCTACTGGATTCTATATGGACCCATCTTCCCCAAATCTTCAGTTGCCAACACCTGGTACTCTGAGGACGTAACGTCCTTCCTGGCTTCAAGTCTCCATTGAGGCCCTGTGTCAAGGGGCAGTGGTGAGGTGGGGGGCGTGTCTTATTTATTTGTCAGCTACTGTTATGGCTTAGATCTTAAATGCCATTCAAAGGACATTAAAGGCCTGGTCCTCAGCCTATAGTGCTATCTAGAGACAAAGGCATATTTAGGAGGTGGGGCCTACTTGAAGGAATTGGGTCACTGGGAGGTGTGTCCTTGAGGAGATTTGGGGACTCCAGCCTTTTACTCACTCTTTGCTTCCTAGATGCATGAAGTGGGTGGCTTTGTCCCCCTGACCACTCCCCACAGGGATGTCCCTTCTTGGCACAGCCCCAAAGCAACTGACCATATGACTGTAGATAGAAACCTCTGACACAGAATAAATCTCTCTTACCTTAATATTCTCTGTCTCAAATGTTTTGATTTAGTGATGAAAAACTATATATTAAATGAATTTTTTATTTCTGTTGTTACTTTCTCTGGTCTAAAACGTGGTTTAACATTCCAGGCAAAGGTTTGGTCAGATAGCAACAGAAAAAAAAAAAGAAAGAAAGAAAAAGATCTTTTTCTGAGTTCAGAAAAAATACTGCATACATTGTGACTGCTTTCATGGTTCTGTCATGAACATAAAATGCGCCACTTCAGAAAGTGTAGTCACTCTCAGATGTAACCTTACCTTGGAAAGCTAACCTGTACTTAGTGTGTTAATCAAATACCATTAAATTAGTGCATATCTTTCTTTCCATTTTTTTTTTTTTTTTTTGGTTGGTTGTTTTGTTTTTCCAGACAGGATTTATCTGTGTAGCTCTGGCTGTCCTGGAACTCTGTAGACTAGGCAAGCCTTGAACTTAGAGATCTACCTGACTCTACCTTCTGAGTGCTGGGAATAAAGGCCCGGATGAATATTTATCTTTTCATATTATAATCAAGAAAAGCAAAATGGACATATTTCCAGGGTAACTTTGTGAATTTATACATAAAACACAGGCATAGGCCTGAAAATCTGTTAACTCATCCACCTCAAGAGTGTTGATCATGCGACCGTTTTACTCAATAAATAAACTTCTGTTGAACGATCTGGAAATGTATGTATGTGTGTATATATATATGTTCAACTACCAGAAGCACAAGGGCAGGTTGGAGAACAGGCACAGGAGGCTGGTCACAGGTGGGATAATCCTTTTCAGCTCAACCATGCACTTAGGCCAACATTTATCAGTAGTCCTGTGCTGTCATGGGCTAAACCCACCTCACAAAGCAAGGTACCAGATAGCCGAATTCCTAGAACCCCTATCCAGAGCCTGTGTGCATACCTGTGCTGTGTTCTTGGGCACCCCTGCAGCAACCTTCATCATCACAACCTACCCACCTTCACAGGAAGAACCCTCTGTTTGAAAGCCCTCAAAACTTGTCCAGGTAAGCCAGGCATGGTAGTGTATGTCTACAAAACCCAGCTCTTGGGAGGTAGGGTCAGGAAGATCAAGAGTTCAAGACAGGCTTTGCTGCCTAGTGAGTTCATGCTACGTGACACCCTGTCTAACAAACAATCAAAACCAGTCAAGTTGTGGCATGGGAACTGAGGGAAGGCATCATAATT
Source organism: Rhynchomys soricoides (assembly GCA_019843965.1). Lineage (NCBI taxonomy): Eukaryota > Metazoa > Chordata > Mammalia > Rodentia > Muridae > Rhynchomys > Rhynchomys soricoides. The sequence goes on from JADRCH010000292.1 coordinate 1,821,125, forward strand.
CCCTTGGGTTCCAGTCTCTGGGAAGGTGTTTGCACTAATATTCCCAGCTCCTACCACCAAGAAGAGTTGAGGCAAAGGGCTCCCATTTGGCTCCAGTTTCTAGCATGACCAAAGAGAACAAACACATTGCCCAGGAAACATGCCATTTAATTGTTTTACCCATTTATTTCCCATGTGCATACACACAGGCATGTGCTGTGACACACATGTGCCTGTGCTTTGGCACATATGTGCATGTGCTGTGTGCATGTACACTTGTGCTATGGGCACACATGTGCCTCTAGTATGGGCATGCATGTGCATGTACATGAGCCTGTACTGTGGGCACACATGTACATGTGGTCTGGGCACACATGTGAATGTGCTGTGGCACACAGGTGCATGTGCTGTGACACTCCTGTGCCTGTGCTGCAAAACACGTGTTTGTGCTGTGGATACACACGTGCATGTGCTGTGGTACACATGTGCATGTGCAGTGGGCACACATGTGAATGTGCTGCGGCACACAGGTGCATGTGCTGTGACACTCATGTGCCTGTGCTGCAAAACATGTGTTTGTGCTGTGGATACACACATGCATGTGCTGTGGATACACACGTGCATGTGCTGTGGTACACATGTGCATGTGCAGTGGGCACACATGCACCTGTGCTATCACACACATGTGGAAGTCAGAGGACAACTTGCAGACTTCTCCCCTTCCAGAGACTAAACTCAGGTTGTCAGGGTTAATGTTGAGAGGCTTAGTGCTCTGAGCCTTCCCATCAGGCCTGGGTACTGTTGTCAAACCAAAGATGATTTCCACAGTTTACTAAGTGCCCCGCCCCCCTCAGGGCTCATGGGTATCAGGCATGGTCAGCAGTGTGGGGTAAGTAGTTCCTATAGAGAACCTCGAAGCTGGCTCGACACACCCTGAGACCAAGTTCTCTGCACAAAGGAGTTTTGTTTGCCCCAAAGGAACAGTGGGCAGAGATAAGGGACAAAGACTGAAGATGGAGTACAAGGGACAAGGGGTAAAGAAACAAGGGACAGGAGGAAGGGGTATTTGTCCTAGAGGAGACAAAGTGGCCCGTAAGCAAATGGCAGTTTATAAATGCAGCCCATGCCCCCCCCCCCCCCCCAGTTAGGATGAGAAGTTTAATTTTAATTGGGTGTGTTGATTAGGTGAGCCAAAGGGGGCTTATGATTGCTGGACCTTGGTAGTCAGCCTTGGGAGGAGAAATTGGCCACATAAGGAAACAGACCTTGGGGGCTAGCTTTAGGAATGTAATGTGACTTTTGTTTTTTAAAGCAAGCCAGAGGGAACTAGGGAGAAGGGCAAGAGCCATGTTTAGGAGCTGACTAGAGTCCTTTCATTGGGACCTTTAGGAGATGTGGCCCAGTAGAAAGAAGTTAGGTCATTAAAGGTATTCCCTTGACGGGGAACCTGGCCCTCTCTGCTGTCTCTTTGTAAGCCAGCTATCCTGAGGTGAGAAGCTTCCTCTGGCAAGTGTTCCTCACTATGAAGGGCTTGGCTGCCCCATCACAGGCTCAAAGAAACAAGTTCAACCAACTGCGGATTGAACTAGCCAAAACTGTGAGCTCAAATAAACCTTTTTTCTCTTCAAGATGATTCCTCTCAGTTATGTTCATAGACACAGACTAACACCCCAACCTGTCTTAATTAGGGTTTCTATTGCCATGCCAAAACACCATGACCATAAAGCAAGCTAGGGAGGGAAAGGGTTTATTTGGCTTACACTTCCACATCACTGTTCATCATCGAAAGAAGTCAGGACAGGAACTCAAGCAGGGCTGGAACCTGGAGGCAGGAGCTGATGCAGAGGCCATGAAGGATTGATGCTTATTGGCTTGCTTCCCATGGTTTGCTCAGTCTGCTTTCTTATAGAACCCAGGACTGCCAGCCCAGGGATGGCACCACTCACAGTGGTTGAAGCCTTCCACCATTGATCACTAGTTGAGAAAATGCCTGGGTCTCATTGAGGCTTTTTCTCAACTGAGGCTCCTTCCTCTCTGGTGACTAACTTGCATCAAGTTGACACACAAAACCAGCTAGTCCAACTGACCCCTTGTCAACTCAACACATAAATACGCCACTATTACGTCACAACCCTTCCTTTCTTACAAGATATCACATTTAAAACATAAATAACTTTAGAAGTCCCACTGTCTTTAAAATTAAAACACATTTCAGTCTCTTTAAAATAGACAATCTCTAAAAATCTAAAATCTTTTTTAAAAATTCAAGGTCCTTTGGCTGTAGGCTCCTATAAAAGTCAAAATTAAATAATACCTTCTTCAAGAGGGAAGGACCAGGGCACAGCCACGAACTAAACCAAACAAAACTAAACTCCAACAGTATAAGTATAATGTCTGGGATACACACACAATCTTCTGGGCTCCTCCAGAGGGCTTAGGTCACTTCTCCAGCTCTGCCCTCTATGATATACACAGCTTGTCTTCTAGGCTCTGGCAGGTGCACTTGTCTCTCTGGAACCAAAACTTCCTGGCCAAAAGAACTCAGGGCTGTGGAAGCAGGAAGCAGAAACTTTCCTAGAGGGTCACTAGAGTGATATTGAACAGAACTATTCCCTTTTCCACCCCTTGATTCCCAGACCTATGGATATTGGCTATGGGAGAAACTGTACCATATATTGGATGCTGATTCAAAGCATATACTGCCTCCTGAAGAACTCTGCCCCAGCCCTCCATGCTGCTGCCACCTAATTGACACTGTAACTGCATCTTCAAAAGGCTGTTCCATCTTTCTATCAGGCCAGCTGTTTCAGGATGGTGGGGAGCATGGTAAGACCAGTGGATTCCATGATGGTGGGCCCCTTGTCATACTTCTCTGGCTATGAAATGAGTTCTTTGGTCAGAAGCAATACTGTGTGGAATACCATGATGGTGCATAAGGCATTCTGTAAATCCACAGATGGTGGTTTAAGCAGAAGCATTATGTGCAGGAAAGGCAAATACATAGTCAGAATAACTATCTACTCCAGTAAGAATAAAACATTGTCCTTTCCACAGAGGTAGTGGTCCAATGTAGTCACCCTGCCACCAGGGTGCTGACTGGTCACCCCATGGAATGGTGCCAATGGTAGCCAGGTCAGCCTTGGTGAATGGAAGTCCATGTTGTTGAGCCCATACATAAGCCTCCATCTCTGCCACCATGGCCATTTTGTTCGTGTGCCCACTGAGCAATGACAGGGATGGCTGAGGAAAGAGGCTGACTGTCCACAGAACGGATCATCTTACCCACTTGATTATTGACCTCCTCCTCAGCTGAAGTCACCTTTTGATGAGCATTTATTTACATGGGACACAAATATCTTCACATCCTTTGCCCATTTAGAGAGATCTATCCCATATTTCTTCCCCAGATATCTTTCTTAGCAATTCTCCAATCATGATCTTTCTAAGTCTCTGATCATACATCCAATCTACTGGTTACAGACCATGAATCAGTAAACAGTCACATATCTGCCCATTTCTTCTTCCAAACAAACTGTCATACCAAGTGCACTGCCTAAAGTTCTACCCATTTTGAAGATTTCCCTTTACCAGTCTCTCTCAGGGTTGTCCCAGAAAGGGGTTGTAATGCTTCAGCTGTCCACTTCTGGGTGATTCCTGCATAATGTGTAGAACCATCAGTAAACCGGGTCCTAGTCTTCTCTTCCTCAGTCAACCAATCATGGTGAACATCCGAAGAGGCTATAGGTGTGTGCTTGCCAGCAGACAGCATTGTAACAGGAGTAGAAAGCACAGGCATGTAGGCAACTTCTTCACATAACTTGCTTGTGCCTTCAGGACTTGCAGTCCAACTAATCCACCTGTGAATGGAAAGTCCAAGAATCCAGTAGTTTCTCATGGTTGGGTGTTTCAGCTGGTCTTCTATATAAGTTAGAATCCCAAAGAAGCAGGCACCCAATGAATGTGCTGGCAAAGTGAGCACAAGCAGGCAAAGAATGAATGAACCCTTCCTTCTTTCACGGTCCTTATGCAGGCTTCCAGCAGATGGTAGGGCCCAGATTAAATGTGTGCCTCAAGATTGGGATTAAAGGTATGCGTCAATCCAGATCAAAAGTGTGTGACATCCCACCTTGAGATCTGGATCAAACGCCTGTGTCTTCCAGCCTGTAGTGGCTATTTCTGGTTGTCAACTTGACTATATCTGGAGTGAGTTACAATCCAGAATTAGAAGGCTTACCTGTGATCTAGATCGTGAGTCTGGAAGACACAAGTTTCAGGTGTGGTGGTCTGCACACCTCTGATCTGGGCCATGCCTGCGGCTGGAGATCTAATAAGGACATTGGAAGGAGGAAGATTCAATCTTCTTCGCCTGCGAGCCTTGTGGGACTGAGCGACTGCTAGATCCTCAGGTTTTCATTCACAGCCACTGCTGACCATTGTTGGGGAGTTTGACTACAGACTGTAAGTCATTAACAAATTCCCTTACTACGTAGAGACTACCTATAAGTTCTGTGACTCTAGAGAACCATGACTAATGCACAGCCTCATGATCCATATCACCCCACTCCTTGTACCATGGGATGATCACCAAGAACATAAACAGTAGTGGAATGGAGCCAGCATGAAGGGGTCATGGAGAGCAACTGGGGCATAGGACTCTGAGATGCTAGAATTGGACATCTGTGAAGTTACAGTCTAAATAACAGTTGAAGGCCCAAGATTAAAGGGGTCATGCAAAGAAGTTGAGGCTTGGCACCAGGAAGAGAGCCTATGACAGGCTATTGGTGAGAGTGCAGCCAGTTGCAGCAAGGGACCCACCCCAGAAGTTTTGGAGATGCCAGTACACAACCCTATCCACCTCATCCTTTGAAAGCTGAAGTGTTACTATGATGTTGCATTTGTCTTTCTAACTAGTGGAAAAACAAGACTTGGAGTATACATTTTCTCATCCGTGGAAGTTAATAGGTGAAGGACCAAACACTTCAACAGTTACCAAGGGACAGAAGTTGTCAATCAAGCATCCCAAAGACTAAGAATGTACAAAAGGGGAGCTATTAGTCCCAGGGGTTGGGGAAGGTTTCACACTGGGCTCCTCAGAAATAAACCACATAACAATGACTTTAACCACCCACTTACTCTTCTGTGTCTGGTGTGCTTACTGTCTGTCACAAAGGATGTTTGCTCAGAGCCTAGACGTCTAACAAATGCATAGCTAGGTGAGTGAGCACGTTGTCCAGTATTCCATTACTATCTACTCACATGAGAATTAGGCTTAATCCTAGTGTGAGTCCATCTGAGGAGATAAGACCATTTGGAAAGACTAGGAAAACAGACTTGAAACAAGAGACCACAGATCTTCAGCATGTGTGTGCGCACGCTTGAGCATGGACCCACATACTCATGTCCATGCACAGTGAGCACAGCAGGCATCTGCAGGACTGAAGATTGGAGTAAGATGACCCTGAATCCTGAGAGGATCTGAGAAAACAAACACAATTTCTAGTGGCACCAAGGATGTTTGGCTTAATCTACCGAGATGAATAAAATTGTAATAAAAAATTTCTAGAACCCAAGGAATTTTGACCTTAACTTCTGTCTTTTCTTCTCTTCAGATTCCCTCATTTCCTATATTGTGCTCCTTATACTGCTAAGTGATTGCGTTGCTATGGAAACAAGAAGGTCTGCATAAAGCTCAAGCATGATATCAAATTAGGAAGTGATCTGAACTTGTCCCTTGGCTTCAAGAGACTAGAAGGAGAAATGACCACACCCCAATGTTGCAATGTGCTTAGATGAACACAGATCTCAAATGCATCTTCTTTGGTATTTGGTTGATAAGGGGACAGGCAAGTGTGATTAATGAGTTAAATATCTCACAGATACCACTCTGAATGAAAAGAAAAACTTGCTTGGAAAATTCCAGGCTTGTAAAATCATAGTCATCAAGAATTACAGCCAGTAGAGCCTATCCCTCTCCCAGTCTCTGCCTTGTGGGTACAGCACATACACCCTAGCTTCTTAGACCTGCTTCAGAACGGCACAAATGTCTCAGGGCAGCAGGCTTTTTAGGTAACTACTTCAATGGACGTAAAGCATAGACGACTCCTCCTCTTTGAGTTTTTCCCCTAGCCTTTGTGTCCCTGGTTTCCCCACCGGAGATCTTGGTCTCGTTTCCCAAGCCAAGTTTTTCCTTCAGACTAACACATATGTTCCTGATGTCATCGCTTGGCCTTGGGTCTATATATGATTCAGCGGTAGTGGAATTCCCTTTAATACTCTGAAATCACTTATTACCCTGATCACCAGGGAGAGGGGGGAGATGGGAGGCCTGGGAATGCACACCAGAACTCTGCCTAGGCTGTTGATTTTGTAGAAAAGCCACCAATGTGTGAGAACCCTTAGGCAGAAAAAAGTGAACATGACAGAGTAGAGGGATGGGGGCCAGCTGCTCTGATCCCTGCCTCCAGCTCCAGCTCCCCCACCCCTGAGCTCTCTCCCTCCCTCCAAACCATCCTCAAGTGTATCATCACAGCGCTAGGAAACATTCCTGTTGGGTAATGAGAAAGCATAATTATATGCTTCAGAGCTGTTGAGGTTTTCTCCTATTTTCAAAACAATGAGTATCTTGTGGAAAGATAACACAATTTGTGAATAAGCTGGAGCTCTTTCCCCTGAGCATATAGACAGTGGTTTGGAGGGGAACCCAGAAGACAGCTCTATTAATGATTTTTATTCCTTGGACAATCTAGCCACATTCTGTGGTGCCCCAAGAAACAAGATTCTGAAAACAAAATCTCTCTCACTCGTGCACACACACACACACAGAGAGAGGGAGGGAGGGAGGGAGGGAGGGAGGGAGGGAGAGAGAGAGAGAGAGAGAGAGAGAGAGAGAGAGAGAGAGAGAATTGCATATAAGACCACAGGACTCACAGCATGCAAAGCTCAGAACTGACTTTCATCTTTCCCAGACTTTCCTCCCCACTCCTCTCTTTCTATTTCTCCCCTCCACTGTGACTAAAGAAAGCGTGGGTAAAGTTTTATGAGCCTTCATGGATTCCCTGGTGGCCTCCGTGGATGTGAAATCAGCGTGAAATTGAAAGAGCGAGCAGCAGCACGTGTTTCCAGTGGCAGAGGGTCTTTCCTGTAATTATCATACCAACATTCCTTAAAGTCCAGCGGAAAGTCACGGACAACAGTTGCTGCTGCAGCTAAAGATAACAGCGTTTCACAAATGCAGATCCTTTCAACATTTCTGTCTACACAGAGCTGACAGCTGATTCCATAGGTAAAGAAAGCAAAACCCAATGGGAGTCACAGGTTCAGGCTCAGTTCTAACTGACTCTGATCCCAGATTATTCTCCTTCTGCCAGCTCAGGCCATCCGCTCCTCCTCCCCCGAGGAAGGCTAAGTTGCTTCTAAACTAAGCATTAAGTGGGGCTGGAGGAATGGCTCAGCAATTAAAAGAAGTTATAGCTATCAAGATAACTCAAGTTTGGTTCCCAGCACCCATGTCAGGCAGCCCACAATCAGCTGAAACTCCAGCTCCAAGGGATCTGACACTCTGTCCTAAAAACTAGAGGCACCACAAGTACATACCTGCACACAGACACACAGACACACAGACACACAGACACACATACACAGAGAGAGAGAGAGAGAGAGAGAGAGAGAGAGAGAGAGAGAGAAACTTAATTCTAAAAAATAGATCATTAGAATATCGTGTAAGTGTGATTCGCAGTACCCCTTATGTTATATGTGGGTTACTCTAAATTCGCCCAGCTTTCACATAAAAGTGTAAATGACTGCTGTTGCAAGGTTCAGATTACAGGATCTTTTGTTTCTTAGGAAAAAAGAAAAATGCAGCCATGTGGGGAAAACACTGTAGCAGTTAGAACATGTCTTGTCCCGACCCTGTGTCCCCAAGTCCTGAGCTCGTTCTTTTTATGGGACACACACTCACTGGTGGAGAAAAAGAGGCTGAGCTCCCTAAAGTGTCACTGAGAATTTCCAAAGTGGAACCCAATTAGGGGCGGGACACACTTAGAACCAAGTTAGTTTGCTGAAAGGGCAAACGGTGACAGAGTCTGAGCCCTGGCACGGTGGCCTCCCCCCCCCCCCTTGGATTCCCTGCCAAGGTGGAATCCAGTTTTTTGAAATCACCAATAAACTTCAAAAAACTACGGAGTGTCAGATGGTCAGTTATTTTGCCTGTCCCTGTAGCTAGTCTCTCAGCCCCCGACATGCAAAGGTGGAGTGACCTTGTTTGGCTCGGTGTGCTTGCTTGAACACTGGTTTTAGTTAAAAGGACTTTAGTTCTCCTTGTACCTCTCTTCCAGTCACATCTCTTTGCCCTTCACTGTGGCAGAAAGGGATCACTCTCACGGCTGTACTTAATTGTAGTTCTCCAGAGACTGATTGTCAGAAATAAGATCTGTAGACTATCACAGTGCCTAGATGAGATGAGTCTGCTTATTCCTGTATGTCCAGAGCTCTAAAGTCTACACAGAATGTTGGGCCTTAGAGGTTGGTATTCACACATGATGCTATTTTAGCTTCTCATGAAGATATTTTACTAATACTTTATATCAGCTGTATATCACCAGCTTATATAAAGGGTACTCTAAGAAGTGGATCATCATGTCTATTATGAAAGTATGCACATAATTATGGTAGGCATTCCTGGGTACTTGGTTCTTCTTATGATAATCTAAAAAAAAACACCCTCAGGAAAAGAATTATAGTTCTTATGTATCATCTTAATCTCAGGGACCTCATTACTTTCAATCATTTGTTTCCATCTTTTCTTTGGTTGCTAGGGAACTCAGTAAAGTTGTAGCATCAGCTAGCAATTATACCTGGCGATGGTATGTGTGAATTCCTCTCCCTAAGCCTGCCTTTATGGTATCTCTACCTTCAATCTCTCCTTAATTATTTAACTTTCAAAGTTAGATGTGTGGTGGTGGTGGTGGTGGTGGTGGTGGTATGTGTGTATGTGTGTGTGTGTGTGTGTCTTGGTGGAAGAGTAAAAGATTTTTTACAAAGAAGAAATTAATAAAGGGGCTTGGGGAGATAGCTCAGTGGGTAGAAGTGCTTGCTACACAAGTATAAGGATCTGAGTTCAAATCTCAAAGCCAACATAAAGCCAGAAGAGTATCTGTAATTCTAGCATGCCTACAGCCAGATGGAAGGTGGAAGCAGGAGACTCTCCAGAGGCTCTTGGGTTAGCTAGCCTGGTACGCACAGCAGTGAACAAGACACACACACACACACACACACACACACACACACACACGTGTGAAAGGAAGATATGTCATTGGTTTGAATATGAAATGTTCTCCCTAGACTCATGTGCACACAGGTGCACTGAGAATGGAGTCTTCCATGTATGATCCTGGGGACGCCCCCAGAACTTAACCCTAACCCTCACCTATATCCACACTGTCAGGATGAAGCTAGGTTTTCAATCCAGGACTGTTCGCTACAGATTACAGCCTGGAGTACAAGGGTCATTAGAGTCTGTTTAAAACTGGACTGTTAAAGTCTTGAGAAACCAGAACTCCCAAGAGGCCTTTCCTCGTGCTGAACACTCTCTCCTGCCTGCCCTGTTCACCTGCGCGTGGTCAGGATTGGCTTTAATTTTCAATCATTTCTTCCTCCCAGGGAAAGAGAATCGCACTGAAAATGAGAGCAAATCGGGGAAGTTGCTGAAGAGCAAAGGCTGATGGGACAGAAGGCAGAGCGAGGGATGGGGGTGCAGACAGGAAGGGACTTCACAAAGAGCTCAGAACTTGACTGGAGGCCAGGGAAATACAAAGAAGATCTTGGCAGGAAGCCTGGCCTGAGACATTGCTAAAGCCACAATAGCACCAGGAGGAAGGGAGAGAGGGAGGGAGGGACAGAGAGACAGAGACAGAGAGACAGAGAGACACACAGAGAGACAGTCACAGATAGACAGAGACACAGAGAGATACACAGACAGACAGACAGAGGCAGAGAGACAGAGAGACACACAGAAGTCACAGATAGAGAGACAGAGACACAGGAAGACAAAGAAACAGAGAGACAGAGACACCGAGAGATAAAAAGACAGAAAGACAGAGACAGAGAGACACCCAGAGACACACAGAAGTCACAGATAGAGAGACAGACACAGACAAAGAGAGACAGAGACACAGAGAGATAAAAAGACAGAAAGACAGACAGAGATAGATACAGAGAAACAGAGAGACACACAGTCACAGAGAGACAGAGACGCAGGAAGACAAAGAAACAGAGAGACAGAGACACAGAGAGATAAAAAGACAGAAAGACAGAAAATGACAGAGATAGATACAGAGAAACAGAGACACACAGAGACACACAGAGACAGAGACACATAGAGACAGAGACACACACAGAAAGAGACACACAGAGACAGAGACACA